>JAWWEE010000048.1:344064-387912 GCA_035221455.1 Xenops minutus | reverse complement strand
AAGGGAAGGGAAGGGAAGGGAAGGGAAGGGAAGGGAAGGGAAGGGAAGGGAGGGGAAGGGAAGGGAAGGGAGTGTTAATAGCAGCTGTTGGGAGCCCAGAGCTGCTGGTGAGTCCCTGGGGCTGGAGTGTTTGGCTGCACCGCGGTGTGAAAGGCAGAGCCCCATGGCCACAGGGAGGGGGGACCCTCTGCTGCAGTCCTGTTTGCATTCTGGTGTGTCCACCGGGGGTGAACTGGGGATGAGCATCACCCACAGTGGCTCAGGGAGAGTGGCTTGGGGACAGTGGGAGCTGGAGGCACTGGTCAGTGGGGTACATCCTGGCATGGCACTGGCTGGGAGTGAGCAACCAAATAAACTGTTTATTTTTCCTGGGTATCTCATGTCCATTAAAAGAGTAGAAAACCAGCTCTGTTATTCCTTAGGGTATTGTCTCTGTCAGTGTTTGTGCCAGTTAAAAGGGACAGGACAAATTCAGCGAATCTACAGGTTTTGTTTGCTGTGTGCCAAGTCTTGTCCTCAGCTGGGGTCACCCCTCACTGCAGGTGCCAGGTAGTGCCACCTGGAGACATATCTCGTTTACATGCCCATCCCTTCCCTGTACCTCTTGCAAGAAGAATTAATTAGTTCAGATGATAAAGCACCATGGGGAAGGAGAATCAAGGTTAATAACATATATTAATAAAATATCAGCAAGGAAAAATGACTAGCTGTGTCCCAGCTAAGCCATCTCCATGACCATAATCTGTCCCTGTCTTTGGAAGGGGTTATATCTCAATAGATCAGGAGAGAAAAATAATGGAGATGAAATAACGCTGCAAGATTTCAGCTCCACACAGACGCTCTGCTCGCTGCTCTGCTGGCAACAACCTGATGCACAAAGAAGCAAACTGGGTGTCTGCAAGTACCCTGGGAGCTGTTCCAGAAATTTGCTCTGAGTGAGATCCCAGCCTGGTGCAATATTGCACAGAAATGAGGGACAAGGACAGTCCCCTCCATGCTGGTACTAGCCCTGGGTGCAGCGATGCACACACCAGGCTTCAGTTCCAAGTTTGGGTTTGCAGAGTGGGAAATGCCGAGCTGCCAGAAAGCTGTGGTTGTCATCCTGCCTCAAAACATGACCCAAATTCTCCTGCCAGCTTTCCTAAATACATCACTTTATCATTCCCAGTAAGTTTCCCATTAAGTGTTCCCATCAGCAGAGAAGCGATGCAAGCACACCATTTATCTGAGGTTTCATCACCGCCCCAGCTAATCACCTGTCCCCAAGCCATGGAGCAGTCACAAAAGCAATAGAGGCACCTTCTGGGACAGGCAGGTGGGAAACAACATTTTACCTTCACTGCTGACTCTCATCCTTGCCCAGACACGGAGCCCAAGGGCAGGGACACAAAAAGAGGAAATGCAAAGTCTGTGGAAAGGTGTCTGCAAACTGCAGTTTTCCACCAAATTATGTCATCAGAAGGGAAATTTAAATCCATCTCACCAAAATAAGAGGAATGCCTCAACCCAGAACTTACTTTCTGGAGCCAGACACCAGACCCCAACCCCCAGTAGCCAGCAGGAGTGGTGTTTGGATGCACTGCCAGCCCGAGGGGACTGATTTGAACATTTCTGAAATGACAGCCCCTCCCCAGTGCAAGCAAAGCAGGAACCTGCTCTGTTCCCCAGCTGGTATTGATTTATACTGCTTTGGAAACCTCTCACCATATAGTCTTTTAATGCTGAGCTGTGAAATGAAAAGACACTTTCACGCCATTAAAGGGAGGTTAATGTGAGATGAAGAAGAAAGTATTTGCATTTAATGAGTGAATTTGAAGAGCTCAGCTGGATTTCCTGCAGGCTGCCCCTGGAAAACTGGTTCCTGTATGGAGAAAAGTTTCTTCTTAAAAACACTGGCGTTTCTCTCCTCTCCAATCCAAAAGCACAGGACACTTATTTAAGTATCATACTGAAATACCTTTGTTCTGGTGCCAGAATGAAAAATAACATCACCAGAGAATGGGACAGTGGGAAACCACACAGAGCCTGGCAGGGAGAGGGCTCACATGTGGCTGTTTATGAGACCTGTATGTTTCTTTTCCCAGTTTTCCATTTTGTTCAATTCCAAGTGCTGCAGCATAGCACCGATACATTAACTTTACGCCTAAATGAATAACAGTGCATTTTTATTTTCGCTCTGCTCTCTCGCGGGAGCACTCTTGGAGCCAAGCCGTGCCAGGGATGGATGAGCCTGACCAGTTGCCTGGACCCTGCAGCCATGGCTGTGGAGAAATGGCTCCTCAGGGAATCAAGAGGGGTCCTGGTGCCCCTAACCTGGCCCTGGCAGCTGCCCCATCACCCAACACGTGTACTTCAACCTTTAACTATCAACAGCTCCTGACTAACATGTGATAGCTGGGAGTTAAATTCCCACGGTGGTCTATACTCCCATTCGTATCTTTTGAAATCTGAAAGTAGGGAATTTCAGCGAAAAAGGGCTTTCCACTAAGATGACCATAAATCTCAATGTGTTTACAACAGAAGACTGACCAGAAGAGTTTATTAAATCTCTAAAGGATTTGATGTATATCAAACTGTTACATAAAGTCAA
Source organism: Xenops minutus (assembly GCA_035221455.1). NCBI lineage: Eukaryota > Metazoa > Chordata > Aves > Passeriformes > Furnariidae > Xenops > Xenops minutus. The sequence continues at coordinate 385,322 of JAWWEE010000048.1, read as the reverse complement.
TACTTTGGAAAGAACTAGACAATAAATACCCTACAAGAGGCAATATTTCTATCACAGCAAAAGCAATCACATAAAGATTAGGAGACCAATTTCAATACTGAATGTCAGTCTGCTGTAAGAAGACATTTATTGTTTTTCTGAGTTATCACAGAGAAGCAAGATAAGCTATAACAATATTCTGAGCCCAGCTAATCATGCTATCAAAGTCAGAAATACTCTTTCACCTCTTAAAAATCACTTTTCCACTGTGCAAATAAAAAGAACAACCTCTTGCAGGTGCAAGGGGAAGGAGGGAAGGAGATTTACCACGGCAGGCAGTGCAAAATCTGGAAGTGCTGCCCCTCCAGGTCCCTCTGCGGGTGCACCTGCTCTGTGGGTGAACAGCAGGAACTGAAGGGGGGAGCCCACCAAGGGACACCAGTTCTGCCCCAGTTGCTACAGTGGATTCAGGAACCAAAGCATCACCTGGGGACAAAGCTGGCCTTGGCAAAGGGTTTGGTAGCTATTTTTAGTGACTGATAGATGAAGACTTATGACAAAATATCAATATTCTGCATGGGAAAATGCTTTTTGTTTTACTTCTTCACATATAAACAGATTTTTTTTCTTTAATACTTCAAATTTAAAAAAAGAAAATCTCAACCAGTTCAATTTTAGCAGAAGCCAAAGTATAGAAGTCACTGGGGAAGAGTGCTCTAAGTATTGACACACTGATATTCCAAGTTAAACTGCCTGTTTTACTCCCATTCCCTATTTTCCCACTGCAAGGTGCTGCCTCCCTCATCAGCATCCTCTGTCCATGGGTGCTGGCCCTGACCCACAGCCAAACCCAGGTTCTGCCCACACCCCCAAACCAGAGCCCACACCCACACTGCCAGGTTCAGGGTGACACTGAGCCAAATGCTGCAGCTTTGAGCTCCAGCCCTTCTCAGTGAGAGCATGTCCCGCCAGCAGCACTGCAGGGCACAATGTCCTGCCTCCCAACACTCTGCAAAGGAAGTCAGACCAAGGACTGGGAGGTACTGGGACACCACAGGAACACAGGCTATCCAGGCACCATGAAATCCAACAAACGTGGTCTCTGGCATGGAAATTGCCCGTGGTGCTGATCATGCTAGTGGGATGGGTTTGAGAGTTTGGATTTGTTTGGCTGAAGCAAAAACTGCAACTTTTAATACAACACGGGAGCTTAAAACTTTGTGTTGCTTTTGCATGGCACATGTTCCTCCCTGCCACTCCAACACTCAGCAGAGAGCACAGCAAGCAGTGCGTGCCCTGTGCACAGGCACAAAGATAAGCTCTTCGCTGCAGAGATTAGCTGACAGCCAAAGTGAACACAGCTATTAATAATGACCCCAGTCCAGAAGGGAATCATCAATTATCCTTATCATCTTCAACTTGTATTTCTAGAAAGATGAATCCAGCAGATCGGGGTGTACAGAGAGGAAAGTAAATGACACAGAGCTGTTGCTCATGGTTATCGAGAGCTGAAACACAATGAGATGAAGGTAATTATCAGCAATTTTAACATGACTGAACCAGATGCATCGATGCTGTAACATAGTACACCAGCGGGTAAGAGGTACAGGAGATACCAAACATGATTTTCAGTCCAAAACAAACTCTTTCTCTCTTAGAGGATCCATACAGGTTTGCTCAGAGGCCAACATTTTGGGGGAGGGATGTTCATGGCTGCTAGAAACTTCTCAATATGGACAAAAGATGACAAAACCAGTCAATTTTAGAATAAAAAGTAATTTTGTGCTTAAGGCCCAGAATGGAGGGGTCAATGTGTTTAGTCATAATTCTGTGGGGAAAAGGAAAGGACCCACAAGTAACTAGCACTAGAGCAGGGGGGTTCTAGAAAGCAGCAAAGGGTCTTACACAGATCTAAGAGCCCTTAGCTTAAACCCCTACTTGTGCTGATTAATTTAATGGGGGACATCAAGTGAGAGTCAGCACATGAAATACATCCCAAAATATTTTGTAAATACTTTTTTGACATTGAGATGGAACTTAAGACAGGATGGCACCGGAACACGATGTACAGCACCATTGTCTGCTTGATGGATCAGTAGGTTGTATGACACTCTGTGACAAATTATCTTCATGCTCAGGCTGCAGATTAACTTTCTGGGTCATTTAATAAATTATAGGAAAAGAAATTATTTGAGGGGCAAACTAGAATAGAGTTCCAGTGACATGATACCTCCTGCTGACACTTTTTTGGGGGGATTAATGAGAGTAAATAGCCCCTTTTCTGCCTCTTTCTGCAAGGTGATTGTAATTCCATGAAGAGAACACTTACATGTTGCCTGGTTTATTGTGGGGAATTTGTGTTTGATGCAGAAGAATCAAATCCCCTGAGGAGGGATGTGACCATGGCATGAACTCACTTTGAGAACTCAGAAGCACTGATTAATTCCACCATAATGTTGTGAAAATATATACCAGCACTGTATTTAGATCTGAGCTACACATTAGCAGTAAAGCCCCGCAGCTCTGGGCAGCTGCAGCTTCCCAGTGTGGATGGAAGGATGGCCATCTGGCCAGGTCATTGGGGTTTGGAGGGAGGGATGGCCACCTGGCCAAACATGCGGTGGAGAACTCTGCCACTCACATCCTCTGCCTCCCTGGTAGAGCTGCCCACCACAGTTACAGATTTTGCACTTCTTTGGGAACTCAGACTCACAAGAAAGTGTTTAAATGAGGCTAGAGATGTTTAGACAAGAGACTTACATTCCTCCAACAACCCTGGCAGAAAGGCAGAACCCACTCACTGATGCTGGGCCCATAACTGCATTCCCAGTTCGTGTGCAGCCTCAGTTTCCCCAGATGCAGCAGAGGCACCTGGAGGACAGAAACCCATGGGTGGCCTTTGCACGTGCAGTAGCCTCATGGGAAGGTTGTATGGACTGCAGACAGAGCATCCAAGTGCCCAAGGGAGCCCAGCTCAGGCAGGATTTGTCTTCTGTCTCCTCTGTACCCTTCTGCCTTCTCCTGCCCATGCCTGTGCTGCAGCTGCTGTTTATTCTTAGAACAAGAAAAATTAAGAACAAAAAAAATTAAGCCTTCGAGGGAGAAAAGGATGAAATTCCCTCTGCTTTTGAGCACGACAGTGGATCCTGTGCAGCCACCACAGGGAAGGGAAAAAAAGACTTAAAATTACCTCTAAGCCTACAAGAGTGGCATATTCATAAAAGAAACTGGCAGGAACAAGCTGAAATTCATTATAATTCTCTTCATAGACTGGCTATAGGAGCATTATTATTATCAAATTCCTCTGAAAACCAAGTAATGCCTTCCCCCCCACCTTTCGTTTTGCATACCGTATCCTAGATTAATATATAACATTAATCAGAAAACAATTCATCCCTCAGTGCTTGATGTAAAGCACCGTGGGCTATTTCATACAGCACAGGAAATACACCACTGCTGGCAAATGTCCCTGAACGCCACCTTCTCTGGGGGGTCTCTGATGGAGCATCTTTGGCCTTTGGCAGCAGAGACACAGTGACACAGTGCAGGGCAGGGCCACCCCAGGTGAGGGGAGCAGGGTGAGCAGCTGCCCCCAAGAAACCTCAGACACTGCACACTCATTTCAAGGGAGATGTGCCAGGGCAAGAGGGGATTCTGCACCCCACACACTGGGCAGGGAGCTGCACAGCACCAGCCTTGGCACAAGAATGGAGAGGACTGTGATTGCTCCCAGATTGGCTGCAATTTCCTTAACTAATAAGAATACAGTTTTTAAAAAAAATAAATTTACTTTAAGGCTGAAACCTGGTGCTGGCCATTGCCTTTGACTCTCTTAAGTGTGCCCAATGCAAGGTGAGTCCATAAAGGGTCTGATTGGTGTGCTTGTTCTTTTAAAGGGATGTTTCACCCAAAGGAGAGCAGACCTCCAGAGCCCACTTAGGCTGCAGCAGAACACCTACAACCTGGGCTTTAAAAGGCCTGAAAATTCACTTGAGAAAAGCAGCAAGTTAATTCTACAGAGCTTATTTCTTCACTAAGCCCTGCACTTTTCTCTTGCCCCATTAAGAATAGTGAGCAGCTTCCCCAGAAGTCAGTCTTGCAGTCTAATCAAGCTTGTTCTCCCTAATTGGAGTTAATCACAGGAAACTGGTCAGAGAAGGATGGTCTTGGTGAATGGTGCTTGTCAGAGGGGTCTATTGACGTGGGCCCAGTCCTGGGACTGTCACTTGGTGTGAGCACTGAAGGGCTGTGGATGCAGATGCTGCAGCCCCACAGAGCAGCTGCCAGTGGGGTGGTAGCAAAGGGGCCTTGGGAGCAGCACTCCAGCCCTGGGCACTCACTGCAGTTCTGCAGCACAATGCAACTTCTCAGCTGGATGACACTGTAATTCCTCTAATTCCTCCCAGGAAATCTCCCAAGAGATCAGCACCAGGACCAATGAATGACCTGTGCTCTTCTGCACACCTCTGCCCCACCCCTCACATCTGGGCTATGCATGGAGAAGAAATGGGCTTCTTTCACCTGTTTCCCTAAGAACTCCTCTTTTCTATTTCTGATGGAACAGTAATCTGCACTCTTATGGGGCTGGAGAAGTTTGATTTCTGAAGGAATTTGACAACAGCTTTACTAGTTTATGGCAGAAAAGGCACTTAAGGGGATTTTGTTTGTCATTTGAAAATTAGCCTAGAGGAAAAAGAATCTTCAACTGAAATTTAATTAAAAACTGATGAACCAAAAGCCTTGTAGTGGCTCTGTGAAGTCCCATTCTTAGAGCACAAGAACACAGCCCTGATAAGAAGCAAGAAGAAAATAAACACAAGAGATTTAAAGCTAAAACCTAAACAGAAGTGGGCCAAACCATAATCCAGTGGCACCAGACTATTGCCAGAGCAGAAAATGTCCCACTGAGCTTAAACAGGGGTTTTAGGGGTTTTTTGCTTATGTACTACTGGCAACAGCCCATTAAACTTACTGTCATTATTTCATCCATCTCTTTTGGTCAAGACCTCATGGCCCTGAGGGGAGGGGACATGTCCCTGAGGCACACACATCCCCCTGCACAGTCACACACAGCGCTGAGCTGGGGTAATTGCACATAGCCAGGGTCAGCCTTGTCCCCTTAAATATTAGAGCTTGTTCATAAACAGCTAATAAACCCACAAATGAGTGATGACTTGGCACAGGAGGAGGCGAGGTCAGAGTGGTGCTCAGCCACTCTGGTCTGCTCCATAAAGGGAAAGCAGAAAGTCCCCAGGGTGGTCTGGGCGATGGCACCGGTGTCACTGGAGCTGCTGTGGGAAGGGCTGAACAGGGCACCATGCACACGGCCTCTGCAGTCACAGTCACAGTCACAGGGAGAAGCAGGTGGACATGACCCAGAGCAGGAAATATCTGAGGCCAGAGTGTATGGCTTCACTTTCCCGGCTGGACCAATTTAATTAACTATGGGAACATTAATTATTGGCTGTTGCCATTTTTATTTCAGAAAAACCAACCAGCATTTCACCATGTCAATATAATGCAAAATAGCCACTAACCCCCAGCCTGAGCTCATGCCCTGGACGTTTTAGATTGATGATAATTTCTTTGCAGCTCTTACTGGCAAAGAACAATTTTTAAAATGGCCCCAAATACCAGACCAGCCAGAGGAATGAAATTTCCTCAGATACTTAAAACCTCCTGTTTCTCACCCGCTGTAGCATGTGATACACATTGTTGTACGTTTTCTGCCACAAGTGATTTATGAATAAAGCACATTGTTCAAATAAGCTTAATACAAAAAGAACTGAAGCATTCTGTGACATGGTCTTGAGGCGACTCACAGCAGTTGCCTCCCCCACCTCTGGACTTCTTTTTCTGTTTTGAAAGGCTGGAGGGGGTGCAGGGGGGCTGTGCCCTCCCAGCCCTGGAGATGGCAGCCACCTGTGCCACAATCACTGGGAAGCAGCTACTTGGGACAGGGAGGAATTTCAGCCCCCTCTCCCTGTGGCACTGCCATGAACTCGTGTCTCTGTTGCAAATACCAGCCAAAAACTACCTTGATTCTGCAAAGGATTTGGGCACAACAATGTATTAAAATGAAAATACTTATGAGAATAGTTCCGTGCCTCTTTGTGGCTCTGATAGCATGGTCTAAAACTCTTGGCCTGACTTGATTAACTTCTAACTTGCACTAAAAAATGCTTCAGAGAGAAAGGAAAAGTCAAAGCAAAAAGAATATGGAGGCTGCAGCAGTTCTGTGGTGTTGAAAGCAGTGTGAGGGTGGAGACTCCTGCTTGGGGGGCTCCTGCAGAATATTTGGACCTGGAAACAAAGTGCCCCTGGTCTCTGTTACTTTGCCTGCTGACTGTGACTGTGGATCACACAGAGAAAAAGCAACTGGACTGTCACAGACTGTCACAGTGATCACCTGCAGCCCCCATGCTCCACCTGCACTGTCCCATTCCAAGCCTGCAGAGTCCTGTGTGGGGTTTGGAGAGAATCTGGCCAGTTCTCCTCACCTCCTGCACACGTCTCCCACTAATGGACACAGCATAGCAATTTCCCTGAACTCCTGCATTTTTCTTTCCATGATTATCTCCTTTAAAAAGGCACGAATTGAAAATGAGATGTGGAGCCAGCGGGCTCTTTTGAGCTATGGTTATTAGCTGTGTGGAGGATGAAAGTGGTACGACTCCCCAGATAAGTATATAGTTCATTAAAAGTGTTCAGGATCACTCTATTCTGCTGATCAAAAGCCTAAATCACACAGTTAGCAACATTAAGGAGCTGTATTATGATTTGAGTTATATCTGGATAAACCCACTTGAGAACTGAGGGAAGCCCAGCAGCGCTGGCAGGGCCATGCCAGGAGCCCGGCAGTCCCACCACGGCTCCAGCTCTGATCCCAGCACGTGCAGCCCAAGGCAGGATCTCATCCTGTTTCCAACCACTTAAACCATTCGGGCTGTTTGGGAGCAACAGCCCGTGGACACCAGTCAGTACTCTCTTCCCCAAACCACAGCTGTAAAAAGGTTCCTCTCCCTGGGTTTTGAAATGGGCAATAAACCCAGACAGCACTGCCTGTCTCCAGAGGTATTTTTAAAACTACACCTGAGCTCTGTTTCCAGCAGTGTCCCAGTGCAATGCTGTGAGTTTGGGGAATGAGCACATATTTGTGTCACAAGCTTCCAGTTCAATGCTTAAAGTGTGTTTATGCTAAGAAACACATGGGTTGGAAGCTGCAGAGAAATGCTGTGGTGACAGGTCCCATCACCAGGCACAGAACTGCTGCCTGCTCACTCTGGACAGGAGCCACTGTGTCCAGAACATGCCCTGAGAACAAGCTCAGAGCACCAGTGCCTGGCAGAGGGGCTGGTCTGTCCCACCCAGGATGCCTTGGAGCTTCGTAGGCTCTCAGTCCTGCTCCTGCCTCGGTGGAAGGAATGGGAAGCATCATCTGGAAACACCAACCACAGGCTCTGCCACTGTGCACAGCAGGGCCACGCTGGCTCTGTAGTCACAGGACAGTGAGTGCTTAGTGCCATGGTTCTGGGGTTGCTTTAACCACCAGTATTTAAATCATGCCTGATAAAATACTAATTCTGGAGAACATCTGGACGCTGATTTACTTGGAACTACCAACACTGAGCAAAGATGATTGTCCCATCCCTCTTGCACAACCACTTCTCCACAGCACACAGCTTAATAAGACCCCAGAAACCCAGGAACCCCCTGTGTGACCAGGCTCTGGCTCTCTTGGGCAGAGACCTCTGCAAACCCCAGCCCAACCTCCTAAGTCTTGGCTCAAAACCTGCTACTCTCCCATTTCCGATCATTTCAAGTCTGGCTCAATAAAAGCCATCTGAGACCAAGGACTGATGACAACTTTTGCATCCAAATGATGTCTCAATCAGTCGATTTTAAAGAGAGCACAAGTCTCTTGTTCAGCTTCAGGCTTTGCCAAGGACACTGCAAAGTCCAGGCGATTTGCTCCTCAGAAGCTGGTGAAGGACTGCTGGATCCCACAGCACCTGCCCCACACCTCTGTCACCTGGTGTGGCCGAGAAGGACTTGCCATGGTTCTCATCCTGCTTAAACAGGGCTTGCTCCTCTTCCCTGACTGCCCTCACAACACAAATCCAACCCTTTGACAACTGGATGTTCCTGCTTACCCCAGCATTTCTCCCGTGGGAGTGGGACAGCCCACAGCTGCAGCAGCTGCTGCATTTTGGTGCGTTGCAATTAAACAACAACTTTGCTAATCCATGGCAGGAGAGAACCAGTGGGAGACTGCTGCTCCCCCTTCCTTCTCTGGGAGTTTTCGCCCAGGCACTGATAAATTAAACTCGGCACCTCCTTTGACTAAGATGGATGGCAAGTTTAAATGATATCCACTGAACAAATGGCTGATTTGTGTATTCTTCCATTCAGGATTAGGCTAATAAGATGTTCATTTATGGATCTATTACCCAGTCATTTAACTGCTTAAAAGAAGAGGACTGAGCGAATTCCACCATCCAGGAATTGATTTCCATCTTTTTAGGCCACACTTTAGTGGAAGGTTTGCAAAGGTAATTTAGTGGGACATATCAAAACATTCATTAAGCTGACACAGTACTTTAAAGTACACGAGAAAAACTGGGGGTGCTTGAAGCCTCCAGGTTTAAGGCAGCCCTGCTTCTCCTCACCTGCCTTTTACTGTGGTTCCTGGAAGGAAGCACAGTCAGGGTATTTTAGATTGAGAAGTGAAGGGAAAAACTTAAACCAGCCATGGTTGAGCATGCTTCCCCTGCCCCTGGGGACCTTTGGGGAACCCCAAGCTACAGCAGCCTGGAGCAGGGCTGTCCCCAGGCAGAGCAGGTACTGCGAAGCCATTCCCAACTGCTGTGTGTAGCTGCAGTGTCACCTCGGGGGCAGATGAGCAGCCATGGGGAGCACACAGTCAGTCACACTGGATTTTTCCAGTGGCATCAGCATTAGCCTCTTTTATGCCTCTCATCAACAGGAGGGAGATGGTTTGTAGAGCCCCTTCAGAGGCACTCGGTCAGCTCTCGACTCAGCGCTCGTGGTGGGGGCAGGACTGCCAGCCTGGGGCTGTGGCATCCTGCAGCTCATCCCCTCGGGTCCTCAACTCAGAGACTTCTGGAGACAACAGAATACTACACAGAAGATTTCCTTTTAGAGTGAAGATTTGCAGTCACTACATCCACACCCAGTCTATGGAGGCTTTGTGTCTGGATAAACAAACCAGCACTCTGGCATCTGCGAGGCCAGCCGCTGGGCTGGCATTAATTCAGGCATGGGGGAAAGCTTTCTGCTTGAATTAAAATAAAAAGCATCAGCTGTCTGGTTCTGCTAAATTAAACCAGGAAATAACTAAAGACACTGGTATTTAGGCTGCTGTCATTAGGATCCAGCAAGAACAGGCATTTCGGCACGAGGCAGCTCTCTGCTGCCCTTTGCTTCCCAGCCCCATGCCGGTGTTCCTAACACACTGTCAAGGTGCTTGTCCACCTGCCAGGGCTGGGGCTAATGGCTTTACCCAGTGCTGCTGCAAGGTGACAGAAACCTCCTGGATGAACTCTTCAGGGCACCAAAGACTGAGCGGTAACACACTCTGCACCGCTCACTTGGGGAACAGCTCATTACCCAGGATTTTGATAACGCCACTGAGCATTGGAGGCAGGAAAACAATTATCTTCCAGCCTGGATTTACCAGCACTCTTGTCCACTTGCCTCACTGAAGCACAAGCTCTAATAGAGCACTTTACTGTGTGAGATCACTGGTGCCTTCTGGAGACAGAACAGGAGGGCACACAAAGAGTTCTTAATTTATACTTCATCTACTGGGTCTTAGTTAATTTAACAGGTCCCTACATTCATCTACTGGGTCTTAGTTAATTTAACAGGTCCCTATATTCATACAACAAATTATCCCTCCAGAAAGCTGTGCTGGTGCCAGGATGTAACAGTTTCATTTAATACACCCACTGCACCATGAAAACCCATTTATGTATGTGCTGTTTTGTGCCCCACATTAACAGAAATTCTCATGCACATTAGCACTCCTTTCCCTCTCCGTGATGTGTCCTTTCAAGCAGACAGTAAAGAAGAAAATACAAACGTACCCTCCAGAAGTCCACTTTCACCTAGTGACATGCTTTCTTTCCTGCCTGCTCAGGATAGCAGGGGGGATGCGATTGAGCGTGGGGCCAGACACAGAGAGCAGAGGACAGTGCTCTGGCTCCCTGCAGGGAGGAGAGCTGCTGACAGCTGCTGGAGCAAGGACTCACAACACGCTGGGATTCCCACTCAGCTTCCCTCAGCAGGGCCTGGGCAGAGTCACGGGCTCCACAGGGCACAGGTGAGCCTCTCTCAGTCTCAGGGCAGCTGCCCACAGAGCCCAGCAGTGCCAGGGCACAGCCACCCCTTGCCTTGGGCACAGAGAGAGGAGCCTGAGCATCCGCACCACAGTGGGTACAGACAGTCTGTCTGTCCACCCACCAGCTCTTTCTCCCACCAGCTCTCTGTACCCTGACAGTGCCTTTCAAGGACATCCCACCGTGCTGCCCCAGGGAAGCAGCCTCTCCCCAAAACAGCCCTGGGAAAAGCCCTTGCCAGGCTGGTTTCCATCTGTCGATTCCACTGGCTTTCAGAAACCAGTGCAGAGCACTGGGCTGTGACCGAGTGAACAGCTCAGTCCTACATTCATCTCTCTCTTTTGCATAATGCATTTAGGATTGAATTTATTTTTTATTGCAGAATAATATGTCTGGTTTATATATTGGCATCTTTGTGATATACTGACATTCCGTGCACATTCACTGCTCATCCCAGGGAAAGCTGGTAACTGAATACCATCATGACCCTGTTTCACGGTGCCAATTATGATCTTTCCCAGGTACTACTTGCTTCATTATCTGAGCAAAGAGTTTTATCTTACCCACCAGGCAAACCTTCCGAATTCACAGCTGGGTAGATATAACCTTGGATATTTAGCTCAGCCTAAATGGCAGCTAATATTCCTCTTAACTGCTGCTCTTAAACAGTTTCATCCTATCGTTGTTAATCACATTAAAAGGTATTGGATATATAATTTCCTTTAATTATGTGAAAATATTGGTTTCTTCCTTTCTTTGGAGCGTTATGCACAGAGCAGCTGTGATTAATGCCAGGAGTTTCAGAAGGCAGTCAGAGAAAGCTCCTAATTGTTGATTTATGCCCTAATTGGAAGACACCTGCCTTTTTTCACATCTTTTTGATTTTTACTTTCTGTTTGAGCCCAAAATTATTCTGTTCGTGTCATTATATTAATCAATACATGTTTTGTCCTTCACAAATCTGCCTAATTGCTTTTCTCATTTAGACAGCCATTTGCTAATGAACACCATCACCCACTAATATGGATGAGAGTATTTACATGGGGCCCTGAGCAGATGTAGATGGGGAAAGACACCAAGCCCATTGTTACAGAGGTAAGATCCTGAGCTGTGAGCACAACTGTTGTATCCCAGCCTTGCCAAAGGCCAGTTCCACTCCTATCAGCAGGGTTTGAACTGCACCCATGGAGCTGCTGCCAGCCCCTGCCCAGCTGGAGCACATGCACCTCAGCATGGAGAGTTCCCCATGGCAGCCCTGAGCTCAGAGCTGTGTACACTCCTGTGCCATCAGGGGAACATGCACGACTTGGGCCAGCACTGCCCAAGTACAAGGGGATGGTTCACACTCCACTCGCTCCCAACCCTCTTCTCAGAGAGGATGGGGCCAAGCTCCCCTCTTGAGACACTTGGATAGCCAGCAAGGAAAGGGAACAACAAGTGGCTCAAAAAGAAATAATTTCCAGCACAGAGCTGAGATTTTCCACACCCCCCACATACACATAACCCACCTGGACTTGGCTTTTCTGACTATGACTCCTGAGTCCTTTTTTTTTTTTAAGCTACAAATGGCACTGAGTCTTCTGTGATACTGTAATAGGAAGTGCCTGAAATGACAAATTAGGAGAAAGAGTGTTTGTGACAGTGATAAAGGGAAAGTTTAAGGCTTGTATTTAGATAAATTGGCTGGAAAATTTGATCCACACAGTCTTTCAAATACGATTATACAAACATAATTTGCATAAATATTGTAATTAAAATTCTGCCTATGGCATAATAAAAAAGGGAAAATAGTATTAAATGATCAAGGCATTTGAATGTTTGAAATATCACTGTGTGATGTTTCATGCTATCCATTAAATAAGTAATTTATTGCAAAATCTATCAAAGCAAAAGGAAATTAAGTCAGATAAGGCTGGCTTTTTATTTTGCATGGGTTTTTTTTTTTCTGAGGATATTGTTCCTTTCAGAGCACATTTGATTTTTCCAAGGTTCTAAGAGTAATTATAACTCTGGATCTGCTGTCCAGCTGAGGCTCTCCGGGTGCTGTAACTGCAGCACACACCGATGAGCAGCTCACAGTAACAGGGCCAGAACTTGCCATTCTTGGGTGGAAGCCCCATCCTGTATCCTGCTCTGTGCCACCTCCTAGCACCTGGAACTCTTGCACAGAGCCTGGCACAGCCTCGGGTCTCACCTGTGGGCAGCTTGGGTACGACCTTGCTGCTGAAGTGATGTCCTGTCCCCAGGGGCTGTGCAGACCTGGGGAACCCATGCCAGGTGCCAGCACCCCTCCCCTCCAGGTGTGTCTCCACGCTGGAGCACTGTTATTTTCAAGTGCCTTTTCCAGGCAGACTCTCCTGCCCTGCCATACACTGACACGTTTCATACAAACAACAGATTGCTGTGCTGCTGAGCCTTGCTGGGTTTGGAACACACAGTCATGGGCTGCTGAGACTCCTAAGGCGCTGTTTTCTTCTGCCTGTGCTGACTCCCACAGCCCCTGGCAACCTGTCACCTTCTTCTCTGGGCCCTCATCACTTCCCTGGGCACAGCCCTTGGCCATGGGCCACCACAGCACCACCTTCACTCTGCCATGCCTCGCAAGGGGGTTCTCATTAGGAGAGGTTAATGAGGGGCAGCAGGCAGTGTGACCAACAGGAGCAGGATGTGGGGTCAGCAGCTACTGATCACACATGATAAGCATTAAATATGGTTCTCAGCACCCAGCTGAGCTGGTAGACAGCAGTGGCTGATGGACACCATCACTGGTGGGACAAGTGACTTCCCATCTGCTCCTAGAATACGACAGACACTTGTGCCCTCTCTCTCTGGTGCAGGTGAAGTGAGAGGGGTCCAGATCCCTCTGCCCAGCTCAGCACGTTGTGCCCACACCCACCTTGTGGCTCCTGCCAGGGAGAAGGGGAACCCACACTCATGGCATGAACCCCACTCAGAGAGCAGATCAGGCTATTTATTTTATTTTGTCAGTTGCCTCAGCCTGGTAGAGAGACGAAAGGATGAAAGGGTAGAGAGGAAATGAGTGTCAAAATGCACAGGGAAACAGCCTTCCTTATCAGCTGCTGCTTTGTCCCTGCCACTGCAAAGATCTCTTTAAATAAACCAGAAAGAAAAATAAGACAATAAAGGAAAGAAAACTTAAGAACAGTTTACTGAAGCGTTTAGACTGCTGCAAGGTACGTCGACCCGTTGATATAAATCCTCTGCTTTCTCCACCTCCAGGCCTGCAAACAAGGCAGTCTCACTCCCAATGTCGCTTCCGCAGCTGAAAATTTGTGACATCAATAAAATCCTGGTTTGTCAGTACAAATGGAATTTTAAATTGAATTCTTATCAAATTAGCCTTTCATCAAGGTCATGCAATATTGTGTGAATAACCTTTTCCGAGGCTGTGTACATGGCTGCTGCCAGAGGTGAGAACGACACAAATTCTAATGAGATTACTCAGCTGGAGCACTCAATAACAGGCGATGGAGGAGACGGGGTGACATTAGGTTTAGCGATAATTTAAGTAAATGGCTACACCAATGCTCGAAGCACAATGCTTCACCCCCCACCCCCCCCCCCCTCGACTGCGAACCAAGGCATGCAGCACCTCTCTCGTGGGTCTAAACATCCCCAGAGCAGTCAGGGCTCCAGCACACCACAGCCAAAGAGCATTTCCCAGAGAAACCAGGATGAATTGTAAATGCATCCCCTCTGCTGGCTCCCTGGTGCAATAAAAATTTCCTTTCTTTTCAGGCGAATGGTGTTTTGCAACAGCAGCTGGAGGGATTTTTCTATCACCTTGCACCTGATCGCCAAATCTGTGGGAAAAACCTATTTTTCAGCATGAGGGAGCTCAGTGCTCGAGGAGCTGGGCAGGAGCCCAGGGGGTCTCAGATGTGTGAGCATTGTGGAGCAAGGGCACAACCTTGCTCCCTCACTGGCTCCAAGCAGAGCCCATATCCATGTCAGACACTGCCTGTGGCATCACCCAGCCAGGGGTGTTGAGCAGGGTGCCAGGAGGGGGTGACGCTGCCCCAGCCCCCCTGTCCCCCTGTGCCAGCCCCAGGAGCTGCAGGACTCATCTGAGGAATCTGTTCCTGCCATGATGGAATAATCCTAATAAACAAGTATGGGCTGCTGTTACCCTTTTGGGTAATCTTGCAATCAAACGTGTAGATCAAATTACACAATCGAGAAATAAACTATCCAGCTGCTAAAGCCTCCTTCCCAAATAACAAAATAGCTGCATATTTGACAACTCCAAAAAATATTTCAGCAAACATAATAGAGAAGATAATGGTAATTACGCTGGTATTTTATGCCATAACGCTCTTGAATGCCTACAAAAATACAATATTTTCAGCAAAAGATAATTGAAAAGATTATTTGGCTTATCTAAAATAAGTTTTTCCAAGCCTCAGCACATCTGTTACAAGAATTCCAGCAGACACATGGTGCAGAGCTGTTGGCTCTGTGGACTGTTCATCACTTTGAGAAAGAGGTGGATAAAGACGTGGAGGGTTTTGTTCGTGATGGCTCCCTTTGGCAGGAAATGGACAAAATCACTTTTTATCACACCCGTGGAAAAGTGGAAGTGACTGAACAAGTCCAGGAAAACAGCAGCCAGCAAAGCTGGAGTCCCAAATGCTGGGGTGCTGTCGGAGAGCCCAGGGCAGCCTCCTGCGTGGGGTGGGCAGGCTGGGCGATCTGCTCGCGCAGGTACCAGTGGATGCAAACCCAGAGCTCTGACATTTCCCTGAAAACCGGCACAATTTGCTCTTTGTTGCTAAGTTACGTGTTTATTCGGCTCCGCGCAGATCCCTCCAGCACCGCACACAGGGCGGCGGCTTTCGCAGATGCAGCTTCGGTATTCGCTTTCAATGACGGCTCCAGCTGAACATTTGTTTTTAGCACATGTTCTTGCTGTTAGGATCTGCAGGCTGAACCTTTGCAGCACAGACAGATGTAATTGAAAGGCATTTTCTCTCTGGAGGGGTTTTGGCAGAGGGGGAAATCCAGGCGCGGCTGCAACATCACTATTCATTCTCAGGGAGCCCGTGGTACCCAAGGGCTGTGGATGCAGCCGAGGGAAATGCAACAGTTCTGACCATATTTTGATGTTTTAAAATTGAGCTTTTCAAATTTGAAGGTCCACAGATTCCTTGTCTTTATTCTTCCCTGCTTGTCCCCCTCCCCAAATGCTCCAGCTCCAGGCAGACTGAGCAACACCTTTTTCTTTCAGCTGGGTCTGTGCAGTGCTATGGTGTTTGCACTGGTGATCCCTCCAGCTGACAAGGGAGGGGGGAAATGTCTTCATGTCTTGTTTTGGGGTCTCTCAGTTCTCTCTCCCATGTGGATATGTCCTACCACTCCAGCTACCTCAGCTGCACTCACCTCATGTGCTTCTGTGGCCACAAGCAAGTCTTCCTGGTGAACACCCCAGAGTGATTCCGTGATATAGGATTTTCATCAGTCTCAGAATTTCTATAAATATTTACTCCTGTTTAATCAGTAATTGTGACTGACTGAGCAGATTCTGGAAAACAAAACGGTTTTACACGAGCCCTGGTAGGTTTAATCTTCAGTGCTGCTGTGAGACAGCCCCATAACACCAGAAGAGCAGTTGGCATCTGCTTTACAAGGCAGCTAAGCACAGACCAAGAGAGAGGCAAAGGGGCCAGTGCTCAACTCTGCTTTTCCCAGAAGTGAAGCAGCATCTCATTATTCCAGGGCAGAAGCCCAGAGCTGTTCCTCAGCAGCCTCTCACCCACCTAGAAGCTGCTCTGCTGGTCCTAACTGGACTCCTGGCACGAATCAGGTTTACCCATGTGCTGAAGGGCCCATCGTCTACATTCAATATTCAAAATACACTAAGCACAATGTTTGTGAAAAGCGTCAAATGCAATAATATATTCCTGTGTTTAACTCCAGGCTACCCCCCTTGACAACCACACTGAAAAGTGTTAGAATTGGACAAGATTTCCCAGGAGTAAAAGAAATCCATGTTCATATGCTTATAAAGGCTGACAGGTGAACAAACTCTTCTACAGGGCAATTGCAGATGCTCTAAGTGACATTTTAAATTCTTAAGAATTTTCCATTTGCAAATAGAAGTTGCCTTGCAAAATGACAAGCAAACCAAGCAGACTTCCCAGAAACTGGTCCTTTCTGTTACTTTTTAATGGTTTTATTTTCCATAAGAGAAAAGAATGATCAGTGGTTGGGGTGGGAAAAAAGCCCACTCAGAAATGGACTTTTGCATCTAATCCTTTTTAATCATTTATGGAAGAGTAATAGGCCAGATATGGCACTAATTTTTATTGTAAACAACTCTGAGAACATATTTTACTCAGAGCCCTTAGCACAGAAGACAGATTAACTGGAAAAGCTAATGGTAGAGTGCAGTATAAATATTTACACAAGCGTTTGACTAAATCCTTTATTAACAGGTCAAATTTCCTCTGAATTTTTCACCTTTTGTTATGAGATTTTTTAATGGGTTTATACCTTTCCAGGGTTTAAAAACTCCTCAAGGGAGGGAGAGATGGTCCCCTAGGACCCCAGCACTTACTGCCATTGGCACTCATGAAACAGGATAATGCCTAAATTCCTGTGCCCCTACATGAGACATGATGTCCCAGAGAGTGAAGAGAAGCCAAGGGGGCTTTCACAGCAGAAATCCCTGGCCCCATGGCCAGTCCTTGCATTCCCTGGCCCCACAGCAGGTTCAGCCCTCACAGCTCATGCAGCACTGGATGGGACAGCAGGTACCAGAAGCCTTGTCCCAGAACAATCAGTCTTCTCATCCAGCAGTGCAAACATTCCCCATCTCTCCCTCCTCCCTTCTGTTTCTCATTTTACCATACATAATTCTGAAGTTAATAATGATCATTAAGCACACTGAAGATCAATAGCTTCCAAAAATCTCTGAAAACATGTTTTAGTTCAAGGAACAGGAGGTTGCTCTGGGGTCCTATTATCATTTTACAGCCCTGAATTTATTGGAAAGGATTTCAAGTCAAACCAGATACTCAGACAGCAGAGAATGAAGGTCTGGCCAAACTCAATACATCAACTCTATGTTCAAGTGGATTCAGCAGTCTGCTCAGACACAGGGTTAAAAGTGTGGTTTGTACTAATCAGCTTTCCATTTTGCCCATCCAATTAAAATAAATAAATAAATAAAAGATTGTGGGAAATTACCACCTCAGGTCACCTAGGAATTTCCCATTTAACACAGCTGTGATGAACACCTCAGACTGTCCCAGTGTCTCAACTCACCCAGCTCAACCTGCCTGCGTCCAAATGAGTGCTGTGAACACAGAGTGCTGCTGGAGGCAGGGGAGAGCTGGGCCATCCTCTGGGCTACCTGTCCCCTGTCCCCAGCAGCCCTGCAGCACCCACCCACACACCAGTGGAGGTTTGGTTGCGTTTTTGTAAGGATTTCTCCCTACAAAAATTTTGCCTTGAATGGGAGCAAGGGAAAGGCTGCACCTTGGACAGGAAGGGGTCTGTGGGAACACATCCTTATCAGCATCCCTAGTGATGCCTAACTGGCAGCTCAGAGCCAAGGAAGAGGTGGGGTTGTTTCCCCCTCTCCTGCTGCTCCAATCTGTCCCCAG
Organism: Xenops minutus; assembly: GCA_035221455.1. Classification (NCBI taxonomy): domain Eukaryota; kingdom Metazoa; phylum Chordata; class Aves; order Passeriformes; family Furnariidae; genus Xenops; species Xenops minutus. The sequence continues at coordinate 367,354 of JAWWEE010000048.1, read as the reverse complement.
TCAGTAGAAGGTGCTCATTTTCCACAGACCTGGAGCAGTGATGATTTACTCCAGCGACAGCTCCCACCCTGCAAATGCTCAAATAGCCTGTCTCATATCTCATGGTTCTCCAGTCATGCAGATAATTCTGTTCTTAATTAAACAAATGCCACAATGACAGCTGGGAATTAGCAGCTGTAGTTTGCCCAAGAAAGTATGATACATCCTTTAATTAAAAGAAAACCCCTCAAAATTTCCCTAATGAAATCTCCACTCTGATAAGATGGAGCAGCTATGAACTCAGAAAGCAAGACTTAACAGAGAAGCACAGAGATTCAGTCGATGTAATTTTCTTGCAGGAAAATACTTCAACTATCAGGAAAAGAAAAGAAACTGTGGAAGTTGCAAGAAGTCAGCTTTCCAATTGATTTTCAGCTTGACTTTGTAGAGCGTCATTCTCAAGTAATGACTAGGAAAATGTACAGCATCCCAATTACATCGAGGAGTACTAGCCACTGGAGGTATTGAACTTAACTGTGACAGCTCAGAGTGTGTTACACGATATCTTTTATTTCCTGAAGGAGGCAGGGATCTGCAGCAGAGGATATGAGGCAGCCAGAGATTCAAATCTGTTTTGTTTTGGTTTTTTTTAACATTGCCTCTTTTGCCCACCTCAGAGCTACCCAATGTATTTACATATTCTGACACACCAGACTGACTCCCTTGATAGATAAAATATGCAACTCTATTTAAAGATAGAGAATCTCTCTCTGGATTTTTCTCTAAATAACATCAGATACATTAAGAGACTCCCACTGGTGTAAAATCTCCTCTTACTCATTCAATTTTTAACACTGCCCCTCTGGACTCAGGCTTAAAACACTTCTCACACTGGGCAAGGCAGCACTGAGGGCTCTGTGCCACCCCTCCTAGACCAAGGCCCCCTCCGTGGCCATGGGGCAGGGACAAAGCTGGAGCATCACATACCTGCTGCACGTCACCACCATCACACCTGCCTTGTACCCCGACAGAAGTGACTCCTCCAGCTCCTGCCTTGCATCACAATACTAATGCAAGGGAACATGTCGCGATTATTAGCCAGTGGTTCAGAAAAATGACAGAGCAGAGGCCATTGGGAGCTTGTGCAGAGTGGCCAAAGACAGCAATTTATGCAGAGCTGAGGCTGCTGCCATCAGAAATGGGACTTTTCTCAATCTTTTGCAGTCTTAGAAAATTATCGTTTGCCTCCAGATACTCATTTCACGACAAATTTGGAAGAAGATACATACTGTCTTTGATGTCTTGTGGACTCTGGGGTTTGCCATAGGGAGTAAATAGACAACAAGTGGAAACTGGGTCAGGTTACTAAGGACAAGAGTAACAATAAGACAAATATACAAGGACAAACCTAGGAAACCAGGGAGGACAAAATTAACAGTAGAAATCCAGGATAACCAAGTTTTTCCATTGTCCATGATCAAGAGAAAACCTGGGTGGTGCAGAAAGAGGGCAAGTGGTCTGTTGGAAAAAGGGGCAGCAGAGACAGGATCCCATGTGCCTGCAGGCAGCCCAGGCTTGCTGAGCCACAGTCACTTCTGAGGCTACACCCAGGTGGTACCAGGAGGGAGGACATGGTGGACTTTATTGGACTAGTTGTTTTGCAAAAAACAGTCTCTGTGAAAATCATTTGTAAAAGATGATACTCAACTGATACAAACTGATTCACATCCAGGAACTTTGACTGAGAACCACAAATTATTGCAAAAGCAATTCCTGGCCCCCTTGGGGTGGCAGACAATGCCACGTGACCACCAGGCAGTGACTCTCAATAGTTTATTGACTTCATAGGTGCTTCTAAGATGAGAGACTACTCAAGTTTCCAAAAGCAGGAACATATGGTCCTCTCTGTTTGTTGTATATAACTACATCCTAACAGTACCCAGGTTGTGCCTGGAAGAAACACTCTGTTTTCTTGGCCATGCAAAAGGCATTTGCACGATTTGCAGCACAGGTACCCTCAGTGTCCATCCTGCCTCAGGTCTGCACTGTGACTTTCCACACCAACCAGCTCCCCGAGCCGCTGCCGTAAGCACCGCGCATGTTCCTGTCCTCTTTAAAAAGCACTTGGAGACCTGGTGTAGCAAAGCACTGTTTGATAACTGAATTGCCTTTTGATCATCAAAGCACACATGCTTAAAACTAGATCAGTGGGATTAGGGCATGGGCCAAACCAGAACTCCCCAGCGCTCAGCATCCTGGCTCTGGCACAGAACCCTCCAGCCTTTTGTGTTCTCACCAAAGGAAAGGGGAGGAAAAATGAACCTGCCAGCAAGACTGCCGTACTGCAGCAAGGTCAGCCTTCCCCCTGCTTCCTCCAGCTGTACAACCAGCCCCACTCTGGTACTCAAAGGACAGTCCCATTTATGAGGGATGTTTTTTCCTAAAACAAACCATTTTGGCATGAGCCTTTTCCAGCAAATGCCAAGGTTTGCACAGCAATAGCAATGACCAGGGTAGAGGACTGGGCTGCACTTGACTGACGGGTTTATTGGCAACTAATCACTCAGCTGAGGGCTCCCAGGGATGCACAAGATTCAGCATGAGGGCTCCCTGAAAGGCCATTGGCAACAGCCACTTTCTCCCAGATTTCCCTAGCTGGGCACTCACAGTTGCTTGCTGGGGAGAATGGGGCCAGTCCCTGCCCCAGCACTGGGTGTGGAGCCAACACACCACAGAGCACCCCCAGAACCAGTAGCACTGTTCAGCTGGACCTTGATAAACCAGCCTTTATCCTAATCCCATCTTCTTTTCTCTTTCTTTTGTTTATTCCTTTTATGTTTCTGCTGTTTGTTGCTTCAAAATTACCTACTTTGCCTGGCAGAGGAGCTGCGGATGCGCTCACCTCTAATGTTCTTTCCCTCCTTCCCTCCTGCTGGAGCTGACTGAACCTGGGCCCAGGGGCTCTCCCAGGGCTCAGCTTTTATCTTGCTTAGTCATGCCATGCTTGGTACAATGGAGCTGTGAGACCTGGGGAGCCTCTTTCGGTTTTACTGAGGCAAAAAATTACTGACATTAATAACTCGAGGTGTTCAGAGAAGCAATAGTTAGCACCGCGCTTCCAGCCCTGGCACCTGGCGCTCTCCATCCCCATGTGCCAGCAGGGCATGGCACTGGTGAGACACCAGGATGGCAGCACCTGGCTGGTGCCAGTGCAGGTGACAGCACTCCATCCCTGGCATCCCCACAGCCTGGCAACAGGCACCTGCAGCCAACAGAGCAAGACACTGCCATGTTCCCTCTTGGCTGTGTCTAGCTGGGACACAGGACAGAGTTTTTCCTCCTAAAAGCAGGCAGCAGCAGTGCCCAGACACCAGCAGGTTCCACTCAGCTGGGTCCAAACCCAGAGCTTGGCAGGCAGCAATGCCAATGTGAGGGCAGGAGCAGATGTGCCCTGCCCCAAGCAGCTCCACAGGGACAGAGCAGTTTTACACCACGCTCATTGCCCTTTGTGTATCCCTGCATTGTTTTCAATGGCACACATGGAATTGCAGTGATGTATTATGTATGAGAAATAAATATTAATCAATATGAATAAATATTTATGCACACATAAAGAGAGAATGGCAATGCATGATGGCCACTGAGTGGTGGTGAATGTCCTTGCACTCAGGGACTTGGCAAACAGTATAAATACATCAACCAGACATACAAATATACTCCCTCCCTCTCTGGGACTCAAATAGCAGGTGTAAACACTCAGTGTTAATATCAACTACACAACAATGCTTTTTTAAAACCACAGTACAATAAAGCCTTGTGATTCAGAGGGCTGCAGAGGTAAATGGGATTTGAAACTCGCCCAACACCCAACAGGGATGGGGCTCAGGGGATGCTGCTGAACAAACACCAGTGAACCATTCCCTGCAGCAGGACTGTCCATCAGCCAGGGCACACTCGCCCATGGCATAGGGCAGGACTTCCCTGACACAGGATATTTACCAAAGGAAGGGGAAGAACCAATCAAGCTGAGAATCCCTAGAAAAAACTGAATATCAAAGAGAAATGAGGGCTCACAACCACAGCGGGAGCTCTTGGTAATCAGTATGTGCCACCATATGTTTTAATAATTTCAGATTTCTCACATGTCTCTAGGGAACCTCAGAGGGGTTTTCATACTCTTCACTCCGTTTTCAAACTTATGGCTGTTCTCATCAATAAAAGATTTGGTTTACTCACTGTTGCAGCCACATAATGAAAACCAGGTGCAGCTATGTAATATTTCTCTTTAATTACTATTTGTTGCATGAAAAAGAAGAATTAATTATCCTGTGTTGTTAGAACAGGATGAACCGCCTACTAATTACAAACTTGATTTCCATTCAGGTGATGCTGCACAACATTCTATTAGTCCAAGTAAATATCAACACCAGTTTTAATATTTTTTTGTCTTTCTCCCTGCATGAAACATCTACCTGATGGGAACAGACAGATAAATTACAGAGTTGCAGTTCTTTCCTTTCACACACCTGGTCCAGAGACATAAAACATTTTCCCTCCATACCCTTAGAATGAAAGAGTTTTCATTGTCTCCCCAATCCAGCTATTTTCTCTATTTTTATGATTTACGGGTGAAAAGTGTGAATTCAAGGAAAATGTAGTCTTCCATTATTTAGTCATACTATCCTTCAAAGTTACCCCACTCAAGAATCCACAACCATTTCTTTATTTTAACTGTGTGCACGCATGAATGGATGTGTCTGTTACGCAGTCTTCCTGACGGTCAATTTTTAATTCCTGGCAAGGGTCTGATGTCCAAACCATACAGAGAAAGAAGAAATTCACAGAAATCCCTATCCACAAAGGAGTTGTGTTAGCACTTACTGAATGCCAGTTTGTGATGAGACGTGCAGAAGGCTCCAATGTTTCTAAATTATGCATGGCTGTGCATCCAGCAGATCCTTTGCTTTATTTGCTAGAGTCTCACTTGCCAGAGCACTCCAGGGAAGGAGGAGAGGCTCCTGTCAAAATGAATATAGTCAACCAGAGAAAGAGGATTTCACCTATTAGCTGATCAAGTTTCTTTATTCTGGTATTTTTCCTCTCTTCCTCTCTGTTTCCACAGCCAGGCTCCACTTGCAGCCCGTGATGGGAGTGATGACACCGGGACATGTGGGGCTGTGCCTCTCCTCCTCCCTCAGCCTGGCAGACACCACTGACAAGGTGTGAATCAATCACACCCACACATGTGGACCCCCTGAACACCCCGGTGCCACCTCTGCCACACGCCTGGCACAGCATGGAGCTCACATGAGGGCCATGAGCCACCCAGCATCCCTCCTGCTAGTGCTGATTGAAACAAACCTGTCTAGGAAAAAAAAAATCCTCAAAATACAGTACTTGAAACCCCTCAAACTGTTCTGTTTGGACTTTATTGGGGAGGACACTTGGGGAGTGCTGGCTTTGAAGCATTTCTTATTTTGAAGTTAACTATGCTGTTAGTTATTGCTCAACCCCTCAGAGAGCATAAGATGGTACAAGCCAGACCCCCATGCTGGGCAGATATCAATATTCATGTAAAACACAATCAACTTAAGCACTGATTTAGCTGAACAGAATTATTTTACTGCAGCAATTATTTTACTACCACACTGGAACAAAATCTCAAGGCTGCTAAAGCCCCACGAAACCAACTCTGGGTAAGCTGTTTGTTTCAACATTTTTTGAGACAATTGAATTCCCAGTCACATCCTGAAATTACTATCAATCAATCCAGTCACTCCAGCATACTCATCAGCTATATGGTATACTAATCCAGAGTGTTTAAGGAAATAACTAGCTGTTGGAAACTTCTCCAGTCCTGAAGCAATATTCCTAATTATTAAAAAGGGAGCTATAACCTGGCTGTTCTTTCCCATATCATTAGACTCGAAAGAGCAAACCCAATCCATTTGATAAACAACGAAGTGCTACAAAGGGCAGTTGGAAAACCAAGCTTGGCTTTCCTTTCCAACACAGGGACACCCCTGGCTGTGTCCACAGTCCAGGTCCTGGCAGTGCTGCCCACACTGGCTCCTGCAGCCTTAGTTCTGGGCACCAGCATGGGCCAGGAACAGGCACAGGACTTTCTCAGGTTCCTTTGAGATTTCACTTCGCCATCTATTACCATTCCTGTTTCCCAGGTACTCTGCTTCCTTTCCAGTTACAACCCCTTCAAAGCAGGGGCTGCCTATACAAGCTGTGTGCTCCCTTGGATTGGCCAGGGACAATCCTGCCCCACGTTCACATCTTGCAGCAAGATTTGGAGGTTTTCCCTCCCAGTCCCACATTCCAATCCCATCTCTTGGGTGGCCCTGCATGACTTGCTCTGCTTGATCTCCTACCACTGCACAGATATCAGGACCCTAGTTCCTCAGCAGTTCCTAACACCCTGCTTCCTTGATCTGAACTTCATCAACCTCAAATGAACATTCCTGGGGTCCCCTGCACCCCACAAGGCTACTGGGGCTCCAAGTTCATTTCACACTGAGCGCAGCAACTCACTCACCAGCCCTGAATGTCCTTTCCCAAGTTCATACTCCTGCCTATTAGAGGAATCTCCAACTCAGACCCTTGAGACCCCTCTGTCCCAGCCCACAGGGCAGGCAGCCAGAGCCAGCTGGATCCACTGCAGCTGTCTTCTCCTGCCTGGCAGACGGGGTTCATTACAGCTGACTAAGATGAATGCCCATATCCATGGCAGTCTCCTCAGCACAGGGCCCACGGCAGCACCGACCAGATAAGATGCTTGTACACGATGTGTTTCAGCGTGTCCTGGCAGCTCTGCCAGCCCTGCACTGGCAATCAGGAGTCTGAGCTGAAAACAATTAAAAATGGAATGGCACGGCTCTCTTACCTGGGAATTGACCCAGAAAGGAGATTAGACTAAGGCTGTGGGAAAAAAAGCATGAGGTAGTTTACAGCTCTAGTGTTCTCCATCTAAGCCAAGTGTACAATGAATGATGATAAACCTCAGCCCGATTTGCTCCTACTATCATAAGCACTGTTTTTTTCCTGTGGATTTGAGGGGGTTTGTTTTGTTTTTTCTTGTTTTTCTTTTAAAACCATGCACACACACGCTCTGCACTGCATGGAAGAAGAGAGTGCATACAGTCCACCCCACCAGCCCTCCACACTGCATCATGACTACGCTTGAACCAAGCGACCCAGCTTCAGACTCAGGGTAGCTGCTCCTGCACAACCCAGCTGTGTGGAGATAGATGGAAGAAGGGAAAGCCATTGGTTGTTTGTCACTGCTTCTTTCCTTTGCCTCAATTCCTAATACAGATTTTGTGTACAAGGAACTCTAAGAAATGCCAATAGAGCAGGGGAAACCTAAGCACTCACACTGGTAGTCTGAAGCACGATATAGATTAATTGCAGCTCTCCAGGACTGGGAACTGTAACCCATGAATCCATAATCATCAGAGACAACTGCTGAACACAACAGCTGCTCAGGCTCCCCATTAAACATATTTATAGTGGTGGCAATTCAGAAAACAGACACTGCTTTACGGAGAGAGTTAAAAAGTGATACCATTTGCAACACACACACACACACACACACATTGAACAACCATAAAGCTCCCCCCTGCATGGCACAGCATTGTAATAGATGTTGGCATTATGTCAGGAAAAGCAGTTTCCTGGATTCAGCCACATTAATGTTCACCCTAATGAACTCTCTGGAGGAACTGTCATAAATGACAGAATATCATAAAAGAGCTTCGTCGCCAATAGAGGCCGGCGAGAGCACAGACTCTGATTACATCCACGAGACGAGCTCAGAGCTGTGATGTTCCGAGGCAAGGCAGTGATATTTCTGGTTTATCAGTTATTCATTGGGTTAAGCTTGCTGCTTTTATCTCTGCAGTAGCATTTGAAGTAGGATTCATGGAAAAGAACTTTAAAGATGTCCTCCAAAGTTATTAGAGATAATAATTGAAATCGTTCTTTTGCCTGACAATAAAGCCAATGGCTAAAATTATTCAAGCTTTTAAAAATCAGATAATAAACTAAGTTTCTTCCCACCAGTAATCAGCTCATTTCATTGCAAAGATTTCTTAATAACTGGGTTAACTCCAGTCTTAGTAGAAAAGGTTATTCAGTGGTGTGTAGTTTATTTTTTAGGTGTTTATTTATTTGTTTTATTTTTGGCTTTTCTTCATTGGTTTAGGGGTTTTTTTAAGTTGTATAGATACTAGGGAAGAGGGAGAGAGATGGGACTTCATGGGAATATTTCTTTCTGTTCACTTGCTACTTTTAACCCACTCAGGGAAGTTTACTGACAAGAAAGCATTTACCCTAAGATGCACACAGGTCTCAGGAGCTGAGACCATTCCTGAGCCAATGGTTTGCACAGCCAGTCCTACCTGGTAATGAGAAGTTCCTTTCCTCCAGCACACTCTTCCCGTGCAGAGAATGGCAATCATGCTTGGACATTCACAATCCAATTACAGCTCTGACTACCACCCTTTCTGTGGTGATATCCAACCAACAGAGAACTTAATACAGCAAGCAACTAACAAATGTAGCAAATCACAGACTATTTTCCACTTCATTTCGGGAACGTAGGTACATGCCTTCCCATCCCTAGGGATTGTCATCCAAGGACAGCTGCATTTTTGCATTGGTTGCACCTCAGATAGACCTTTTCCCTCCTTCTGCCTTGCTCCATTCCTTTTTCAGTGCCTTCCTGCCTAATTTCAGCTTGTTTTGCTGTTTTCTGCCTCCTTCCCTCTCCAGCCCACAGCTGATCACAAATGGAGCACATGGGATTTCAAGTCACACTGTCAAACCAATGGTATTGGAATAACTCTGTAATTAGTCCAAACCAGCTCCTTCATTTCTTCTGGCAAAGAGTGATTTTATATAAATTGCAACTGCAGTCTCATCTCCAGAGGAACAGATACTCAAGTTTTGGATCCTGACTCCAGCCCCCATGCTGCAGTCCTCTCCCTCCTTGGAGCAGGATGGAGCCCACACAACAGAGTGCATGGAAAAGCAGCCTGACACAGAATAATTTCCCCATCATTTCCAGAGCCAGTGAGGGACAAGACACCAGATGTGCCACGCTCCATCACCCCCCTCCCAAAGCCAATAACAGCCCTTTGCACCCAGGACCTGCTGGGATCAATTAAATCAATCCTCTGCCCAGCACAGTGCCAGCAGCGAAGGCAAAGCCAGGTGTGATTCCCACCCTCCTCCCTGGGCTCTGCCACAGCTTTTCAGAAAAGCAAACACTTCTGCAGTTTTGCACTCCCCCTTCTTTTCTTCCTCCTCTAACCCCTACAAAGGCGGGCCAATAGGAGCTAATAGAGCCTCCTGTGAGATTAAAGCAATTTACCAAGTCAAAGGTGTCCTCATTTATTAATCTCCCCAACTCCATCACCCTGATAGCATGTCTTCAGCAAGCCATCACAGCCTGAAAAGCAATGGGGACAGGAGATAGGAAGGTCTGTCACAGCCACTGGTGAGCCAGCTCCACACCTTACTGGTTGGCTGCAATCAGGCACCCAGAGATTCCTCTGCTGCACATCCCAAATACAAAAAGGAAAAAAAAAAAAAAAAAGAAAGAAGGAAAGAAAGAAAAATCAATCACCATCATTTTGATGTGAGAAAATCCCCAGTGCTCCAAACATGCCAGGTAATTCATCACTTCCTCATAACATATATCAGTCCCTTGCTCCTCATCAAAAAGAAACCCACCAAGAATTGAAACACAGAAGGCAGCGCAGCCTCTATGGAGCACTCTCAACCCCTTTCCCCCTAAAAATAACTATTACAAAGCTGTCCACTCCAAGGAGTCAAGCTTGCTTCAGTCGTGAAAAGAACATAAATGAGTGATGACATAGTCACTAAAGTAAGACTCATCCCAGGGTTAGGAGCAGGAAAAGCTCTGGAGACGGCTCAGAGCTGAGTCTTTTAGGAGTCCTCAGAAGAGCTTTAGATGCTTCTGATGAGAACAGCCTATTCCCTCATCCCCAGCCAGATTCCCAAATCTCTTCCCAGGCTCTGCCAGCTACAGAACCCAAGGAAAAACAGGAATAAAAGTGGGGTGTGTGTCGGGGGGTTCCCTCCCTGCATTTATCCACTCATCCCTCCCCTCCTGGAGTGCCTCACCTGTCCACTGACCCTGACAGGTGTGGAGGGTAACTGAGCCCACCTAAGGGCTTGGGGCTGGGCCTGGAGAGACTTCCCACATTCCTGTGGGACAGAGGGAGCTCAGGCACCAGCAGGAGCACTTGGCTCTTTCTGGAGCTGAGGGTGGGTGGGAAGGGAATCCCGAAGGACAGAAGGGCAGTAGGGCTCAGCTCCACAGCAGGACACAGGTTCCATCCTGTACCCATCAGCTCAGGTGTGCTGCACTGCACCTTAACTAAAGCACTGTTTTGGCACCTGAAATTGAAGAGCAGAGCTGGGTGTGGGTCTCCAGTTTTGCAAAAGAACTTCCATTTTTTTAGGCTCCCTGAACAGCAGACATAAATTCAGGCAAAGAAGCCAAACGCTGCCTTGCCTTCCTCGTGGCTTGTTCCTGGGAAACAAACCAATTCCTTCAGAAAATGGTCCCAAATCCCTGTATTTCCAGTTTTTCCTCACTGCTTGAACAAATACCATGCTACCAGAATACTCTCCCATCTGCTAAGTGCTTGCAAGAATTTTGGGTTTCTTCTCATTTACCATCTTAATTAATTACCCTGAAGTTTACCTTTCCCTTCTTACCTTTTGCTTATCAGCTCTTTCTTGCCACATTTGCTAATTACTGCAGACATTTTTGTTTAAGGAGGATTTGCTCCTTTTCTGCCAATCTTCTCTTTCCACTTGACCCTGCAGTAACTTTGAGTATCAAAGTAAACACAAGCTGCCTGGTTTGCATATGGAAGAACAAGGACAGTAATTGGGAAACAAATGTGGAATATTATGGGATGTTCATGGCTGCAAGTTCCCCATCTCCACCCTACATGAAGGGAGAGGTATTTAGTGATAGGACAACAAACAGTAGAGTCCCTCCATCCCCTGCCCCATGCAGCATGGCTGGGGACAGGGTTACATAAAGCAGCAGAGGTGGAAGCTGAGCACTGTTTATGTAAAGCAGCAGATGGTGGCATTACATAATCTGCACTGTTAGGTATGTACATATATTTATATATCAATTTCACTGAGGCCATAGGACATTACATCTCAGGGACAATGCCTGTTGCTGCTTGTGGGATGGGTCTACAAACCATGTGACAAGCTGAACATATTTTTGGCTGCTATGTCTCAAGAAAAAAAATTAGGCGCAGATTTCCATCTCAAGCCTTCTCCCAGCAGGTAGAAAAAGGAAATAATTTGTGCTGACAGTCATTAGAGAAAAAGTAAAGAAATCATCATCACTTTGTTTCCTCGAGTGTTTGCAGGATCATTACTCTGCAGCCAGGGCTGTGTTTGAACTGGGAGGCTGTGTGTCCTGGGCTGTCCTGTGCTGGGCTCAGCAGGCTGAGTCCCATGGAGACCTGAGGCCATGCAGGAGGGCTCTGCTGTGGACACTGCTCCAGGACCCTTTGTCACATGCTGCCAGACTGAAGGACTGACAAAAGACTGCATGGATATATCCCAGGTGTGCTGAAGTTACCATGGAGCACAAAGTTCTCCACTGGAGGTAACTGACTGCACTTGTACAGGAACAAAAAACCTTTTGCTCCATGTTTTCAGAAAAAATGGCTCACTTAAAATGTGACCTGTCCCCCAAAACAGAGCAAGCTGAGTGTCGCCACCAAAATCCCACACATCATAATGCTTGTAACAGCTGAAGACATTCTGAGGAGCTGGACTGTGTCACTCACAGCCACAGTCCCAAGAGCATCCTGGCCCTCAGGTCAAAAGCCAGAGGCCTTTTGACCTCATGATAAGATTAATTTACTCAAGAACACCGGTGCTGATGGGGATTCCTCACTTCTGCTCCAGCCCTGCTGGGACAGTGCCTGACTCCTCACCCTGTGCACCCATGGGGACATCACAGTCACACTGATCTGTCACAGAATCCCACTGTTATCTGACTGATGGGCTCTTTGTGTCACCAGTGACTGGGCACCTCCACAGTGGTCCCTCTCTGTGTGTCCCCTCCGTGGGTGCAGGTGTGCAGGACCAGCCCCCTCGCAGCATGATCCGGGGAGCAGAACCCTGACTGCAGGAGAGCAGATCAGCACACCTGCCCTCACACCACCAGAGCCACCAGAAACTTCCCTCTCATCCTGTTTCAGCACACAGATAGTTACTGCCACACAGCCTGTGATGGGGACTGGCCATTTCGACAGAGGAGAACATGGGCATCATCCCTGGAAGCTGGTGCTGGGCTTGAAATGGCTGTTGGCCTTTAAATGCAAAAAGAGCAGAAGGCCGTGAGTGCACATTAATTTAAAATGTAATTTTTATCCTCTGCCTGGGACTCACGTGGGATTTATGCTATTAAATATTAAATACCAATACCCTTATGCAATGAGGCAGCTTTACTGAATAAAATTACATTAAACAATGAAATCAAAAGCTTTGCAGATATTAACCATGCAACAGGTTTAAGAAAATAGTGTGAGGACCCAGAGAGGATGTGTCCTTAGGTCAGTGACCCCCAGTGAGCTCCTGGCCCAGGGGCAGGTGGACCTCAGCATGTGCCCAAATGGGGGGTTCCTTCTTACATCTGCACTGCTCCAGTGCCCATCACCCTCAGGAAGACAAGGCTTGCACATCAAAACAGGGGTTTGAAGGGCAACTCATCTTCCAATTTGTGTGAAGTCCATCAGCAAATTACAATTCCTTTTTTCTTTTCTTTTTGCTTTTTTTCCTTACATTGCACTCCAGGGAATTATTTGAATATTCTGGATGAGACTAGCTGTTGAAGTGACATGGAGCTGATTTCATTCCATGTCTGGATGGGAATACAAGCACTTCTGGAGCAATTACCAAAACTGACTTCTAAATAACATTGGTACCACTGAACCTCAGTCCTCCAGGGCTTGCAAATAAACTACCCCAACAGAGCCCAAATTCTGGGCAAGGTAAATGTCCTATACTGAATAAACACTCACCTATTTAATTGTGTTTCTTATCTTTGAGGGGAAAAGAAAATGCTTTTCAAGGTCAGGGGCTTGACTTAAAGGAATTCAGTTCCCCTTTTCCCTGGTCTTAGTCCTTGGTCCTCAGCTTTCCAAATCCTAAGTGTTTCCAAATTCAGATTGAAGTCAACTCTAGAGCAGAACACCACTGCAATAAAAAAACAGGTAGAGCGAAGCAGATGACCTCCTCAATCCACTTATGATAGCATTCTGCATTTGATTTTATGATATTCAAGAAAAAAAACCTAAATAAAATATGCAAATAATTATTTTTATAAATTTAAAATAACTTACACACTTTTTGAAGAAAACCATTTTCTTACATGTTTCTTGTTTCAGTAAAAACTTCCAGTTTTGATAAATGTCAAAAATTGCACTTGAAAGCACCCTGTTAAGTGCAATTCCTCTCATCCCAGAGAAGGAAGAAGTTGTCTTAATGAAAGCACTTGACAGCCACATTTTGGCTGCTGTGCCATAAAATTAATAGTAGTGACATTTTGTTTCCTGCAAAGCAGCTCTGCGTCCCTCTGCCAGCTGTGCCAGCCTGCCTGGATGGGATGCTCAGCTCTGCTCCAGGAAACTCATCCAGCTCCACTTCCACACTCGATCCAAAGGGGAATTCAGTACTTCCCTGACAAGACTCCCAGTTTGCTCCTGGTGCTGTGGGAACAGCAGCAGCAGACAGGGATGCTCCACTCTCCTGCTGCAAACCCCTGCCTGCCCCTGCCTGGCCTCTCCAGGGCTGTCACGACAGCCAACTTGCAGCTCTTCCCACTGGGAAGCAAACAGGAAAAGACCACTGTGAAGGGCAGCTCTTTTCATGGCCATTTTCAGAACAGCCTCACAACAATCAGGGAGTGAAAACAATCTTTCTGATATTAGTTCCTGCTCTCCAGTTGAGGGGAAGGACAGAGCTGATAAAGTATGTTTTACTTCAATGTCAAACATTCATTCTTAATGCTATGAATCCAGTTTTTCACTGGAACTTTCCCAAATTTAATGACTATTCAGTAATGTGTTTAACTCTCAGCTCATCTCAGGATTCAAACCAATGGGATATAAGTTATTATCCCACCTCACAGCCTGACTGATACCTAAACATTAATGCACCTCTAGGCTATACCTGCTCTGTGAGCCTTGATTTCAGAAAACCTGCCTAAAAGGGGTCTGAGCATAACTCAGCATAAGCACAGATTAAGGAGCTGCTCCACATGAGGCATTTCTCTGAAGTTCCCACATTTAAATATTTTCCTAACCCAAAATGCTGGAGTCTCCTTTCCCATGAGGCTGTTCATCAGCAACTGTCCAGAGCACAAACTGGGAGGGGTAAAAGCACCTTGTTATTAGAACAGAGAGGCTGGTCCTATTTTTGACCAATTCACTGAGGTTTTTTAAGTGGAGAGAGGTTTGGGAAAGGTCTTTGTTGAAACGCTGATCTTACCAAAATAGAACAGAATGAAAAAAAAGTCTTTCCCAAGTTCTTAAAATGGACTCTGTGTTCAGATTGAGATTTTTAGAACAGAAGACTAATGTGATGAAAAGCAATTGGAAACCTGTTTGAACTGCTTTAAAAAGATTGTCTTTGGGGAAAACATCCATTTAAGAGGAAATAAAGAAGTGTAAGCGCTTGGAGGCAAAGCAACCTTCAATAAAGCACATGGCTTGCTTCTGCAGCCCAGGGAGCAAGTGTACCAGTCCAAGCAGCCCAGCTCAGCCATGTGTTCCCATGGCCAAAACACTCCATTCATCCCCACTACTGGGAAAAAAACAAACCACAGAGAAGCCGAGGCAACAGGAACAATATAAACATGGCCATTCGTATCATTTCTGTCAGAACAAGTGACTGAAGGAATTTCTGCTGTACCATTTCCAGTTCCAAGTTTAACCTATGCCACAAGAAGGAGATTTCCAAACATTAAACACATTTCCCATGTGCTGTGGAAGGACACTATGTACCTTTGAAATTAGCTGTCTCCACCATTTCTGTCGTGCCTGCTTACAGCCCAGCAACCTGCCAAGGACACAGCCAGCCAAGATAGCAAGAAAAATGATTTCCAAGGTCGGGGGAGTGCATCACGCTTGGGGCATTAAGAGTCTCAGCTTTGCTCTAAGCTGTGTTGATAATCAGCACCAGAGACAGCAGGAAGGACTTTCCACCGGGGCGTTACGCTGCTTGGTGTCCATATGGCTCAGTGATATTTTGCTCAATTTTATTTCATGGTTGGAGAGATCAGAGTTTCCTTGAAGAGCTGGCAGGCAGAGCAGGCAAAATTCCCACGGTATTTTGCTGTTCTAGCAGCAAACTGCAAGGAGAGGGGTCCCGGCAGGGCTCCAGTGGATGAGAGGGCTCTGGAGCAGCAGGGACGTGCCAGGACACAGGATCGTGCAGGAGTTGAGGACAACTCCTCAAAGAAATGTTGGTGCAGCAGGAAGGGAATCTTAATGGAAAGCCAGCCCTGGGAATCAGAGCTGAGCAAAACATCCCCTCACATTTGGCTGTGCCACTCCCTGAAGAATGGCAAGAAGGGATGTTCCCACACCTCGGACACAAGAGGGACGTGCCATGAGGCAAAGGTGATTATAACACACTCCATTTCCCACATTATTTTTTTAATATGGACTCCCTCTGGTCACTTTATGATCACAGATGATAAAACTGGTTTTAAAGAAACCCAAAGCAGTAGGATGAGAGATTTTGAAAGCTTGACACTCCCCTGTACACCCAGTCACCTTGAGAGCATGACCCAGGTCACAGGGATTGAGCCCTGGAAAAGCCATCCCTTACAGCCTGACCCACAGCAACATCAGCCATGATGGTACCAGCAATGCAGTGAGATACAGGTGGGATTTGGGAAGTATGAACATCCCCAGTAGAGCTGTGAGAAGACACTGCCCAGGACTAGGGGACCCCAAAGCAGAATGGTGATGGGGAAATGCACTCATCCTTTGATAGATTTTACACAAGCATTGTATTTTGTTCAAATGTGTAACTCTGCTCTTATTCAGTGATGTTTAATAGTGACTGCTGAGGAGGAAGGGCATTAATTTGCAAGTGTTTTTAAGACAAGTTAAAAACAAAAACCATTTGATGGCTTAGCACAGATTATTTCAGCGTCCTTCTATCCCCATACTGCACTGTCCCTAGGCTTCTAAAATAAGAAATTAAAGGAATCGTCTGAAAAGAATAATAAAACATTTTAAAGGCAATAAAATAGCTTGCAACAGGTTAGGGTGAAATTTGGAACTCCTCTGTATTTGCACAGGAGCACTTGGAGATGACTGACCCATGCAGGCTGCAGCAGTGAGGGGGCAGGAGAAGGCGGGGGTGCTGCAGGGGGGCAGGTGGGTCCCCAGGGAGCAGCTGCCCCTCTTCTCTGCCCAAGGATCCCACCTCAGAGCTGCACCAGCCTGGACAGGATCCCCTTCCCAGGGGGAGGAAGCAGAAAAAGAGGCAGCAGCCTCGTCCCCCCGCCCAACACCAGCTCATCCTGCAGCGGTTTCCTCTGCACACACATCCCTTCACTTGCTGAGGTGTTTTATTTGTCCTCAGTGAAGGGGAGTTGTAGAGCAGAGAAGGGGGCTTGGAACACTCTGGAAAACCTAATGTCGCTAGTGATGTGTGAATGTCTCAGTGAGGTCCAGGCTGACAGTCACATCTGCTCAGAGTGAGGGAGCTGCACAGTCAGAACAGGCGCTGCCTCCTGATGGGGAAGTCACTGGGTGACCAGCTCCATCCCTCTGCCTTGGCAGCCCCTTCAGGTAACACTTCCAAAAGCACCCAAGCATCTTAAACCCGACAGAAGACAGCAAAGTCAGTGTGGCCTGGGAAGCTCTAGGAAAAGAGATAAAGGTAAATATTGCCTCATCAATAACAACATCTTCTACCAATATTTTGATGTTTTCACTTACAGTTATTGCAATTGACTCGTTCCTGTCCCCAGACACCAACCACAGCCACCATTAGTAATATTCTGACCAGAGGCAGGTGCAATAAAATTGATCAAGGTGTTGACACTTAAAGATACAAGCAAAGGAACATGATAAACTGCCAAGGACTGCGAGCAAGAAACACAATGTTCTTTCTTTGTGAAATAGTACCTGGCAGGGACGGGTATTTTGACTTCGTTTTGTGTAGACAACAGCTTTCAAATTACCCAGGTAATCCACTTGGCCTCTCACAGCAGAACGGGTCAGCAGAATGGCCCTTGTGTCCTTGAACACGGGGTATCCCTGCTCAGGGCATCGGGAGATGTGGGGGCACAGGAGGAATCCATCATCACTTGTCCCACCCTCTCACAAACTGAAAATGAATCCACATGGGTGCAACTCCTAGCAAACACCTCTGCACATTTCCCTCCTGCCCCACTTATATTCCAGTTTTGACTAAACTGTGCATTAAGTGCCAACAAGGTCATTGAGTGTACGTGCCTAGCTTGTGCAAACACATCCACCCCAGCCATATAAAACATTCATGTTATTTTAAGCTTCTGCTACTTAAAAATAAATAAATAAATAAATTCATTAGCAGTAGGCTGAGAACATCACCGTGCAGGAACAAAGGTGGGGAGCACAACGGAGACCTCAGGTCTTGGTGCTGGTGGAAGGTGATTCCCAAACACATTTTGGGAAGATGAGAGTTGCACTACATTAAAATGACTGCCCAAGTGCATCGGCCACAGCAGGGACATGGCCCCAGGTGGCAGGAGCATTGCTGGGTCCAGCAGTGGCCACAGGGACAGAGGGTGACCCCCCTCCATCCCACTTGCTTTGCATGTGGAGACACCAGAGTGTGGAGAAGCAGCTTGGCTTGCCCTGAGCACAAGGATCCTGCCCCAGACTCTGCAGGCAATGCTATCCTGGCCCTTTCACTCTTTTACAGAAAGCTGCCACTTCTCCCTGCAGCCTGAGGTCTGTGACATGTGCACGAAGGAAAATCAAGGGGATGCTGTTTCTGAATAACATTTTTTTCCTGACAAACCGGTGTGGCAAATTTCTTGGAAAAGTGAAGAATTCTAAAGGGCAGTGCGAAATAATGGATTGCACCAAGAGAGCTGGTTTGACAGCAGCTGCTCAGTTTGAATTCAGAGAGAAAAAAAACCAGCTGGGCCTAAACAAGAGTGTTGACCACGAAGTAGACTTTGCTGGAACTGAAGTGAAAAGGCTAATTCATCAAGCTGTAATGAGAACCTCATTGTCATTCATCTTTTATGTGAACATTTGCAGGCAAGAGCCTGAATGTCAGGGGAAAGCCCTTTAATTAATTTATCTCTGTTGTGTAAAAGGTAACAGATACGAACAATAGATTCTGTCCCAGCACAGCTGCCTCAGATAAAAATCAAGCAGATTATTTAGGTCTGATTTCTACTTCCATCGAGGGAAAAATAAATAGCTGCAAAAAAACTGGAACCACGAGAAATACAGTGTTTGGCAGAAGGAAAGGTGTCGAAGACCACCCCCAAAAATCATATTGACAAGAAGGACCCAAACACTCAGCAGGAAGGGGGAAAAGAAGGTATCATTTGTTTTTAATGGGAGAATCTTATCGTCTAGCCAAAGGTAGCAAGTTAAGACTAAGGCCAAATAACAGAGGCAGCAACCAAAGTAATTTCCCATTGATAATTTGCCCTCAGTGTTCAAAAGACAATGTCAAGGCTCCCTACAATTACAAAATCCTGGCTTACTCTTGTGATTGCTTTAATCAAAGCCCTTTATTTTTTGGAAACCACGAGAGGCACTGGAGGACCTGACACCCACTGGAAGTCAGCAAAATCTGTGTGCTTCACAGCGATTTCTGCCTTTGCCCTTGCTGCCTCCTCCACCTCCAGCAGCTCAGTCTGTGGGACACTGGATCAGTTTGAAGTTCAGGTTCTGCACTGAGGGCTGCAATACTCCTACAGTGCCCTGGCAATGGAGACAGACCTGGGTCTATGCAGGGCTCAGAGCTCCATGGCATGGGGGGCATGGAGCTGCAAGCAGCTGCTTCCTCTCGAGGGGGCACTGGGACCACCAAGGGCTTACAGGGGAGCCCTGGGGACAAGTGTGAGGCTGTCTCTTCAGGTTTGGGAGCGCAGGAAACTCGCTGTGGCTCACCTGGGGCTGGGCACTGAGAGAGCCTCGCACTCACTCCATCATCATCCATCACTGCACGACACTGCAGCGACCAGAGGATTAACAAAAGCCACGTTAGCACAGCGGGTTTCAGTGTCTCCCCAGTGGGACAGGGAGCTCTGCACTCACACACTGCTAGCTGAGATACTCTCAGTCCTGGGGATGGAGCAGGAGCAGGTGCTGAATCTGCCACAGCACCACCGACTGCAGCTCCTCTCTGACAGGGAGAAGGATCCATCCATGGGCCCAAAGAACCACACACTGCACACAGGTTTCCCAGATCCCTGCCAGGTCCACTGTGACAATTCCTCCCCTGGGCAGAGAACAGAACACATGCACTGCAGCAGCCCTGAGTAACTCAAATTTGCCTCAAGTCTTTGCCTCTGCCTGCTGTGGCTGAAGTCAACAGCAAAATTTTCATTGACTTCAGTGCTCCTGGACTGTGCTTTGAAAGAAAAATTAACAAATCAAGTGAAAAAACAAAACCAATAGGGTACTTCCCAGAGAAAGTGAATTTCATCCCACTTCCTTCTTTAATTTGAACTTCAGAACATTAAGACATTAGAATGAAAATTCTTTTCAAAATCCAATAAATTTCTGTAAGCTATTCTCATTTCTTTGGACCAAATCTCACAAACAGGACTAGGATTTGCAATGAAGTACCAGCAGACAAGAGCAGACACCACAGCAACCAACCTGAGGGTGGCCATGGGCTTGGAGTGGCTCCTGAGGACCTGGTGCTGGCAGTGATAAAAGTGTCTTTAAGGAAAAATGAGACCTATGAGCTCCAGCTCCAGCCAAAGCCATGGAGACACTAAATCATAGCAGGGAAACCTCTGGGGAGGACAGAGGTAAGAGTGGAGCCTAGGAAGGTTGCTCAGAAGGAGAACATCCCCAGGAACTGTCTGGGGAAGAGGTCCCTGGGCTCTCACTTGATGGCAGGTTTGCACATGCCGTGGGACCTCCTGTCTGACTCAAGGGATGACACCTCTGCCAACAGCCACGCTGTGACTGCACAGTGTGAATAGGCCAACAACACACTGAAAAAAACCTGTGAGATCTCATAATGAATAGCACAAAAACATCCACACTGAATTGACACTCACCTCTAATGCTCATCAGCTGCGTGGCAAGCATGACAGAGAGGAAGAATTCCACAGTGTTTCATCTGTTTGTAGTGGCAATAAATCTGGGTGAACATTGACCTCACATCTTGGTGAGGTCAAGGTTTCCAAGCAATGACTAACTGAAGGTCATTTAATGCAGTTCTGCAGGAGCACCAGGAGACTCACGAGAGTGACAGAGACTTGCCTGAGCTGCCTTTTTTACAAATAGGTGACAGAGACAGTTCTTGCCCTTTGGCAACTTTTGACCCAGAAATGGACTTGTACAGGTCGAGGTCCAGCTCAGCATGTGTTTGGTGTTGAGCACAAGCTGACAGCCCTGCTGCCAGGCAGCTTCAGTCCAGCAGTTCCAAACCTCAGGGTGCAAGTGGAAAGACAAGGGAGCAGGACAGCTGGGGATGCATAAATTATCAGTCATAGCAGATGATGTATTGACATGTAAAAAGAAGAAAGAGCAGCCTGGGTCGCTGTTTGCAGCCAATGTGTTAGGTGAGCTAATTAAAGAGACAAGAAGGAAATTAGAGTCAGTGCAAAATAAGGTAGCTGATGTCTGAGAATGGAAAAAACCATCCTGCTGACCATGCCATACCTGCCAAGCATCCCTCCATGGCCATGCTCAGTGCAGGGACCATGCACAGCAAACAAGCAGAAGCGTTTTTTAGGAGGAGGAAAGCACAGCAAGGCAGAGAGAAAAGGCAAAGAAACACTGCTGTGCCCAAACCCACAAAATCAACAGTAATTTGTGTCTTTTCCTAGAGCTGAGATCCTATTTTTTTGCTACTTTACATCACCATGCAGCTCTTCAGATTAAAACAACCAGGGCACCTGCCAATATGCTGGTGAATCCACAAACATGTGGGTCTCCAGGGATTTTTGATTTATTTTTTTCTGTTTGCTGGTGTGGTTGGAAGTCAGCCTGTAAGGATGTTCTTGCCAGCTGGGATATCCCAAAGGACGTGTTTCTTCCTCTGCTTTGCTGGCAACCATGAGGGAAAAATCATGAGTGACCTCTTTTCTCTTTTCCTTCTGCACCAGCTGGCTCTGATACCCTTTCCCAACCTCCACTTGCATCATCTAGCAAAACAGAATCTCATTTCCCAGATAAACAGACTTCTTCAGGCTTCTCAAGATAATGCCTAATGAAAAAACCAGCATAGTGGAAATACTTTGCATGGGGATCCCTCTTTAAAGTGGACTTCTTTATTTAAAGAGCTACTGGAATAAGTCATTTCCCTCTCTTCTGTTAATCCCAGCTCCCTGCACATCAAGGCACATCCTAAACTAGCCATACTGAAAGCCATTAGATAACCTTCACAGGGCAGAAACAGCTCTCTGGGACTGCTCTGACTAAATACTTTGCCAGAAGGAAAACACTGAATGGGTCTTCAGAAGTGTGTGGGAAGGAAAGGGCTAAAGAATCTGGGTTTTTTCTTTAAATATTTCCTGCTGATAATTTGTTTCCACAGAATCTGAAGAGAGAGGATGTGGCCCTTCCCAAGGAGCACCCAGTGCCAAGTGGTTCTGGCACTGCCAGTCACGGGATGTGGGGTCAGCTCAGAGCCCAGGGGCTAAGCTGCAGACTGGAGACCAGACAGAAAGGGAACATCCCAAAAAGGCAGATCTCAGCCTCCAGCTGAGCCCAAAGGATGGCTCTGCAGAATGTGGTACTTGACATTTTGCCCCACCCTTGATATTTTCCTTCTCTCATTAAATTTTCCCCAGTTCCAGTGGTTCTGTTTCAAGTCCAGTTTGCTCTCTGGGCATGACAGGTTGCTTAGCAACTGACATTAAAGTTCGATTATTGTATTAATATTGATGCTATCATTGCATGAATCATGATTCCAGGAGGAGGAATAATTTAAGCTTCTTTAAAATATTGATTTTGGAAAGATACCAAAGTGCAGGCACTTGGGGCTGGATCCTGTTGGCACAGCAGCTCAAGGATAAGCATCACTGGCTGCGCTGGATGGGATGGAGACCAGGAAAAGCAGAGGGAAATTCTGGGATAGAGCTTTAATGGTTCCCTCCACTCAGGAAACAAACTCAGGACAGCACACAAATGTTTCTGCATTCAAAGGAGCTGATAGTCTCATGTGTATGGGAATATCTTTTTCTTGGAGCCAGGGAGATTTCCAAGGCCATAAACATGAAGGCTAGAAAACTTATCTAGAATCTCTAGAATATAGTCCAAAGTCAAAAGAAGTCATGAATGCAGAGTTCTGTCAAGACTCTCAATATTTGCCACATGAAACACAAAAAATGGGCTATATAAATAACATTCTATGAAAATATCTTTAACAGTTGCACTTTGACACATCTTAAGATCATAAACCTCACTCTTTTTTTATGTTTTTGGTAAGACTTGTAATGAGAAAAGACAATTCTGAAGTTCTGACACTAATAAGTCTATTGTAAAAAGGTCACCTTCCCCTAAGAATGTTTTATTATCAGTGGAGCAGAATAGCTGTGAATATGTAATGACTTTTATCTGATGATTGCCCTGTATTCTGTCTAAGGAAAGGAGGCTTCAGATGTTGATAATTTACATATAAGTGTTGAAGTGTTTGGCAGCAGAAAAACAAACTGGCTCAGAGAAATTAATTATAAAGCAGCTATAGAAGAGACATGAAAATTAACTTCTGATCTTCATGTGTCTCTAAGAGGTTTTAAAAAATCACTGCAGGACTTCCCATCCCCTGGGACGCCGCGGTACGACCGGAGTCAAACGCACTCACTGGAGATTCACTTTCTGTATAAATCACTGGAAAGGCTGATTCTCATTGGCATTTGTTTTCTCCACTTTGGTGTAGAAACTCCACTCTTTGAATTTAGCAGAATATAACAGATTGGGACATACACAGAGAGGATGGGTAGGTAGGTAGGTAGGTAGGTAGGTAGGTAGGTAGGTAGGTAGATAGATAGATAGATAGATAGATAGATAGATAGATAGAT
>JAWWEE010000048.1:227399-343983 GCA_035221455.1 Xenops minutus | reverse complement strand
AGGTAGGTAGATAGATAGATAGATAGATAGATAGATAGATAGATAGATAGATAGATAGATAGATAGATAGATAGATAATGAGTGTTAGTGACAACAGGAGACCAGATTAACAACTAAGACCAACTGCCACATTCAAAAACAGCTATGAGAAGGTCACTGTCCCCAGGAGCTATGAACAGGAAAAGCAAAGGGAAATCATACAGTTGGGATCAAACTGAACACCTGTGGAACAAGAGAGTTCATGGAACCCCCCCAGAAGCTGCCAGCCTGGCACGGGTGTGCTCTGGGGTACAGAACCTTTTCTGCAGTGACTGACACAACTCTGCAGCTCAGAAATGCCCCCTGTGACCCCGAGCACACCACGTGCTCTGGGCTCATGTCGGATTAGGTTTCCCCAGGGGAACTGGGTGTTCATAAATGGCTATGCTAAAACTTGTTTGTTGTTTTGAGTCATTACATTTCACTTAATTAATCCTAATCTACCACCAATGGAAGGTTTTCCAACAAAAGCTGCCTCTGTTAAGAAACCATTTTTATATACTAATGATCTTACCTCAGGAATGCTTTTCAAAAAGCAGTTAAGCTCAAAATGCTTCATTTTCCATGGGGACACACAGTGGAAAGTAGGGATATTTTTACAACCATTGTTTCAAGAAAAAATTGTTTTCTAAGAGTGCTATCTGGGACAAAGGCTTTGCCTTACTGGGCAGGCCAATTATCTGGGGACTAATTAGCTACAGAACTTCATCAGTAAGACAATGGTGTGCCAACTCATCAGTATTTCAAAGGAAATACAATGGATATTCACAGAGGACAGTTCTTTGCTGCAATTTGATGGCTCCTGACCCCTGGAAGCCGTTCCATGGTTCTGCAGGGGGGCAGCATGCCACTTCTCATAATGGTATAAGTTCCCTTATGTGCCACAGAGAACAAACAGGAACAGCTCTGAAAGATAAGTGAGAGACTGGGAAAGGGGCTGGAGAAGAACCAGAGCTGTAAAGGCAGGACAGGCAGCTTTGTTAAGAAGCTGGAGAGATCTAAACTGGAAACGTGACTTGGCCAAACAGGAGAAGCGAGGACAAAGGCCATCCAGAATGCAGTGAAAGCACGAGGATGTGCAGCTGAAGCTCTCCAGGAGTCAGATGAGCTGAAGTTGAACTCTTGAGGTGCTTCCAAGCATGTTCTGTGCCATTTGCACCAATTACAGGGCTGCTGTCCAGCCTGCCCACCAGTCTGGAGCCTAATGTGGAACAGGAGGAGTCTTAATATCTCTGTATCAGGAAATGGGGATTTAACCTAATTTTTTCAAGCCCTAATTACTTCCTTATTCTTCCTAATACTAAGCTAATAAATGAGGAATTCCAGATTCCACCCTGGCATTTCAGCACACCATAAAAAATACACAACAGATTAAGCAACCATTAGCTGTGTCGTTCATTCTCAGCCAGTGCAGCTCCAATGCCACATTTCACAGATGGGTTTAGCAACTGATGTTCTGCACAGGCAGGAGCAGCAGGGTGGGCTGATTAAACCAGAATAACAACATAATTTGGTGCTGCTTCTTCTGTTTTATTGTAATAAGTTTGACTTGGTTTGTGCTTTCTCCTTTCTGTCACCAGTACAATTTTTTTCAGTGGAAGAAATCCAGTTCCAGTATCAGCATCCCCAGAGCAGAGCTCACTACAAAAGAAGCCACGAGCACCATGGTGCTTTTGTGGGACTGTGTTCCCTCATGTCTCCATTAAAGAATGAACCACTGTCAGATGCTTCATTTTTCATCCTGTTGTGGATGAAACACCTTCTTAATGTCTTTTACATCAAAGAACTAATTTCTTTATGTGGTATTATACAATCTGGTTTCCATTCCCAATCTCCATTCCCTTGGAAAGCTGAACACTAATTGGTATTCAGTGAATAAATTGTCATTACTTTTATTAATTATATCACATTGTTCAACACGTAAGATAAGGGAATTACTGCTCTCACTACCAAACAACAATGCTGCTCCTGTCAGGAGAGAGGGGTGAGAGAGACGGGTGAAAACTCCAGAATTAACATTTCACCAGTGAAATTACGTCTTACCAGTACGTCTAAGCCCCAAACTCTACTCGGAACTGTGGCAATAGCACGACACCCTTCTCCCAGCTGGAGCAGCTGGTTTCCCAGGCACTCCTCCTGTCCATCCCCTCCCCACTGTGTGAGCACACACTTGTCCCTGCACCACCAGCACACTGCACTGTGTGCAGTGCTGCAAGTCAGGCTCTGAAGTCACCACTGAGCTTTAAAAATCCACAGGCTGGAGTTCACAAAGCTCACGTTAATCTGCAGCTTGGTGTCTGATTCAGGGAAGCAAGAACAGGCTGCTCCAGCTCCTAAACAGAAAGAATTTTATTCAACACCATGCCAGAAGAGATAAAGGTTTTGTTCAGAGCCTGCTAAGAAGATATGGGAAGGAATATATCTGAAAAGAGATCCGGTGTCCCACAGCAGGAAGGACCCGCTGCACCTCCAGCAGTGAGCAACACCACAACTAACAAATCAGCCCTGTCCTCCTCCCCTCGCAACTCATCACATTTCCAAAGAACCAGTGGAAAACAGCCAATTTAGTTCGGTCCCCAGCTGGTCTGGCACCTTTTCTGCAGCTGCAGGAAAGAAGTAGGACAGAGACACATGTACCCTCACCTGGGGCTGGAGGTCTGCACGTGGCAGGCAGTGGATTTGGGAGGAATGGCTGGCAGCAACAGAGCAGAAGATCTGAGAAAACTGAAGGGGAAGGGGGAGGACAACTTGTAGTGTTCCTTTTGTCTTGCTTTTTCTTTTTCTTTTTTTTTTTTTTTTTTAAGAGGAAAACTTGGAGAAGGACATATCTGCACAGCCCAATTCCCAATTGCACATTTCAGTTTTGAGTCCAGAGATGAACAGGCTGCAGTGGTGTGAATTGTTACAATAACATTAAAAACTCAGCAGAACTCATTATCCTAAATTTAATCTCTCCCTCTGAATTTCTGTCAGACTCATTATGTTGGTTCCCTTTTTGACATGGTTTAAGCTCCTCCAGAGAGCAGCTGTACAATAGCAATAATAATGATTAAATTGCTGTCTAAAGCTTCACTGGACATCAAAAACAAGTAGATTAAATCCACACTTACAGCCACTTTGTAAAGAAAATTATCAGTGTACCAAAATGGTGGAGCTTATGATATGTCATTATGGAATAACTAAACACCAGCTCACAGAGCAAACATCCTACAAGCCTTATGGACACAGGGCTCTGAGGGGTTGGGTCACAGTCCTCATGGGAGGTTGGGTTTTCAAGGAAGCAAAAAGTTGACATTTCATCCAAATACACCACAAACTCCAGCTTTGGAAAGCTGATGCTTCCTGCCATGTCAGGGCTCCTGCCCTGCACTCTGCCCACTGTCCCCCATGGCCACCCAGCCCCAGGTCCCATTCTGCAGCAGGGGACACACAGAGGGCTGATGAGGAGAGACCTGCCACTGCCATCAGGCTGGGACACACAGAGAAGGCTTCCCAAGCCATTGCAGGTGTTGGACTGGGGGTAGTGGGATACATTCAGTTTTTGGAAGTCATATTTGACACAGACTCCAGACTCCTCAGAGGACTGTGCTGCCAGGCACACACAGGGGTTCTTCTGCATTTAACCAGGCTGCTCTGCAATACCCACCCAGGCTTGGGATGTTATTACACCACAGTGCACCACACTGATCCAACTCGAGTGTCTTCTCACAGGGTTTCATAGATATGGAGCCTGATAATTGCACACCTTTACCCTGTTCCCCAAGCACAGCTCGCCTGGTACAAGTGTTCTCCCTGCACCCCAAGGCACTGCCTCCAGCTGGACCCAGACCTAACCTGGAGGTGCCATTTCTACTGCAGAACAGATCTCAGGCAGGTCCCTCCCAGGCTCCTGGTGCTCCCACATGGGCAACTAACAAGCCCCAGCACTTACAATGCAGCTCCACCACATGCCTCAGGGTCCTGCTCCAGGTCGGGGGTCCTGGAGCACCCCAAAACTGTCTGCTTTTTCCACCTGTATCAGTAGGCCAAAGAGAAAACTGTTTAACCCTTCAAAATCTCTTTAATTTCTGATTTTTACACAGTTACATCAAAAGCCTCACTATACAGGGACACAGTGTTTAAAAACACACCACCTCTTCTCAGTAAAGGACCCCACTGAGATTTAATCAGTACTCTAAATTAAAACACACGTCAGAGTTTTCTTGAGGACAAGCAATGCAAGCACATGCTTACTTTTTGGAGGAGAGAGGTTTAAATAGAGCTATATATAGAAAAATATCATCAACCAAATTTGTAATTAATTCCAGCAACTCATTATCTGTAGGAGTGAAGTCACCAGAGCTTCACTAGTTTATGAGGCCAATGGATGGGTATCCATTCACTTACTAAGGTATGTAAATCATGCCAGGGTTTTATTAGGAGGTGTGATGACTAATGGAGAGACTCTGTCCATCAGAGCTGCAAAAACCAGAACAGCTTTTTAACTGAAATTCCACTTTAGTGTCCAGGAGTTAAGTGCCCAGGGACACAAACAATATATAAACTCTGTGCTAATTTTCCCTTGAATTATTGATATTCCCACTGAGAATCAGTAAAACTGACCTTTAGCTACCCTGGTAAGTCATGGTGAAAAGAGTGGAGATCTCAAGCTATGCCTCGTCTGTGCTCTCAGTCCTTTGAAGAGTGCTGGCTGTGTCCCAGTGTGCATCCCTAAATAAACCAAAACTGAACTGAAAAGCCACTTTGACTTATTCTTAACAAGAACTGCACTATTTTAATTGGCCCCCTGGTGAATATTGGCCTAAGCGTGGGGACAATAAATTGCCTTACTGTCTGAAATTTCTGTTTTGAATCCAACAGTAAAAAAAGTCCCCCAAACCCAGAAAAAACACTGAAGTGCACAATATTGTCCCTGAGCACATTGTGAGAGCTGAGAGCACCATGTCTGGCAAGGGCTTTCTATGTGTCCACACAGTGATGGGCAGGCAAACTCCACTGGCCTCAGCATCAAACCAGCAGTGGTGATTGAGTATTTGAGGTCAATACTAAAACAATCCAGTTTCTGTATAACAGGAATGTTTGGAAACTGTATTACTTTAGCTCCCACAAAAGCTGTTTCTCATCTGGAGTCTGAGGGAAAGCATCTTGCAGAGCCCCACTGATGCTGGACCCTGGTTTTCCAGCATCACTCGGAAGTCAAAGCAGCACAAGAAAAGAGTCACGTCCTCCTACAGAAAGCAAGAACTGAGCCAAATCAACCTCCAAGTAAGCTTCATCAGTGCTGTTGCCACCCCCTATTCATCAGGAACAATGAGTGCAGGCATTGAAATTCCACACTGGTTTGATAAACAGAGTGCTGTTTTTTTAGTATGTCACATTTAGGCAAGAGAACAGATTCTGGCTGTAAAAAAAGTACCCTTGGAACCTGCTTTTATAGTTCTTACTTGAAATATTTCTCAACAGTGCTCTCATCACATGCATTTAAACAACTGCAGCCTCAGGAGTGTAGTAACCAATAGCAAATCCGCTGACTTCTCCAGAGCATAAATGCAAGTCCTACATGCAGGTCACAATTTAATGAGTTCACAGGTAACAAAGACCCCAAGTGAGAGGGGAATCAATGCTAATTACAACAGGGAATCCCAGTGCCTCCAGTGCATCTGTAGTGTCACTCACCTGCAACCACCAACTTTTCACATATTGATTTTAAGGTTAGCATCAGGCACAGCACCTTGATGTGGAACGTGCCCCTCTGCCCTCAGATTTGCACTGACAGGGATCAGACAGACAGTAATTGGTAGGGGGAAAACATCCTATGCTCCCCAGACATAACTGGAACAAAAGAAAACCCAGATTCATGAATATTTAGCAAGTTTCCACACTCTTATGCATGACAGATGTATTTTGGTTTTAAAAGAATGTCAAAACCATTCACTGCGGTTCCCTTGTGTGATTGGAGTGCCCCTTTTCTAGGAGAAGTTCTTTATGTGGCTCCATCCCACACCTACTTCCTGAGGATTGGCTTGGGGCTGGAGCTGTTCAGGATGCAAATGGCATCCATACAGATATCTTTTATTTGGAGACTTTTCAATTACATTTCTCTTTGGGCTTTGAGGTTGTTTACATCTGCTATATATCTGCCAGGAGTTCAAGTATTTCCTAGTCACTTCTCCCATTAGTTCTTTGAAAAGACTGCCAAGCCAAAGGAGTCACACAAAACCACAAGTGTCACCTGAGGAGGAGTATGTGAGCAGCACCTCACACCAGACAACAAGTCCTGCTGGCATCCTGACCAGCCTGGCTGTCAGCGGTTGGCACAAAGCGCTGCCCTGTGCCACAGCCAGAGCCACAAGCTGGGGACACGTAAGGTTTGCTGTGCCAAGCTGGCTAAGAGGGGGTCAGGAGCCACAGCCACGCTCCCTGGGCCAGCCCAGCCCTGGGCACCTCCTCACCTGTGGACAGGTGAGGTGAGGCAGAAGCAGGAGGGTTTCTGGGCTCTGCTTTGTGCCACCAGCACCTTCAGTCCCCAGGCCTCCCATGGGAGGGGGCATGGCCAGCTGCATCCCCAGCGCCTCTTCCACAGGGACCCCATCTTTACCCATCTCTTTGGAATGGAAATACAGGGCTGGAGCTGCTGGAAAAGCCATGCAAGGGGCAGGGGGGTACATAAAATGCTCCGTCAGTGACTTTAATGCCTGGCGATAAAAGGCTTTATCCATTCTGAAGGACAATATTTAAACAGATGCTGTTAGTGGTTGTATTTCAAAAGTCAATGGGGCTAAATAAATCTAAAATTTACTTCTACTAAAAATGTTACGAGGCCAAGCTCTTTTTATTCTTTAGGTGTTCAATTAAGCAAAAATCCAGAGATCTGCTGGAGAATTTAAGACTGCCATGAACAGGAAAGCTTTTCAGTTAAGCTTTCATCTCTTTATGTAAAGAACTAAATTGATGATTTTTAAATAATTTACATCCCAGAAGTAGTGTTAAAAAAATGTCCCAAATGGAGCTAAAAGCATCGTAAATATAATTTCCTGTCAGATTATATGAAATAGCCTGATGAATGAACAGCTCTTAAAAGCACACTAAAGGCGGACTTAGAAGGTCTGACTCCAGGTTTCTGAAAACGCCAGTTTCGAGCAGCTGCTGTTTGACTTCAGCTCTGCATGCCCTAAGTGAGCCCTGAGATACAGAAGTATGAGTGTGCACTTTTTTTCCCCCTTTCTCTGATTTATTACATAGATGCTCATGTTTTGAAGAGCCTTTTCCATCTGACAAGCAAAGGGAAACTAGTCATCAAGCCAGAATTTGGGGAAGGGGAGGGAGTCATGACTGTTTACCAGCTCAATAAAGATCCTTTTGAACACATCACCAGCTGTCAATGAACGCAAATGTCTTTTAATTTCCTTTCAGCATGTGCACGTGGGAAGGGATGAAACAGAGGAGGGAGTCTGTGTTAGCTCTGCTGTTACACTGCTGAATTAAGACAGCCACCTACCCATCATCTACTTCTAAATCCCTTTTGATTTTCTGAGACAACTGACATTTCACAGCCTCCTGTTGCCCATCCTGCTAAAACATTAATATATCCAAAGGTTCAGATGGCTGCAGCCATCCAGAACAGAGAGTCAGAAATTAAAAGCAATCAGGGAGAACAAAGCCCAGTGACGAGTGTTTGGTTCTGAACTTGCTGGGAAAGATAAGATGAGCATACAGTCAGCTTGCGTTGTGAGTCATCCTTTCCTGTTATTAATGCAGTATTAGCACTGACTCCTTTCCTCGTGATTTCTGCCAGTTCTGTTTTCACACCCCACGTTCACCATCACAGCTTTCCCATTTCCCATTTCCCATTTCTGTGCCCAGCCAGCACAGTGCCCAGCGTGCCCAGCTGGCCCAGCTCATGTTCTCTCACGTTCTTTGTGCCCTGCACCCCCATTGTGTCAGCAGCCTGTTCCTCTGGATGCTGACTTCTTTTGCAACTGTGTGTGTTTCTAGGTGATGGGGCAGCGTTGGTGAAATAAAAAGTGACAGCCTACATCAAGAGTTGTTATGATGCTGTCATTTCAATTTTCAAACAGATGGAGCCAGCACAAATCGAGCGCAGTTCTTTGGACACACTGAGAGGTTTCAGCATGATGGTGGAACTGACCTCTGAGCTCAAGATGTGGCACTGTTATTCAAAGCACAAGGGATTATCTCACTTGTGCTGCTGCCTCCTCCGGCCATCACTCAGTGATCTGGGTACCACTGGAAAAGGACCAGGCACCTCTGCTCAGGAGTCCTCTCAGCACAGCACTGACACCAGAATCACTGCACCTTGTACACCCTGGCAAGTTTCGTGCTCCTGTACACAAGGAACAACTTTGGGCTCTTCCACCAGCCTCCAGATCACTGGCCACCCACCACTGACTCTGCATGAAGAACCTGACCCCTCCCCACTTGAGCTCACCTGCTGAGGTCTGAGAGCCTAAAGCAACAGGAACCAAGACAAAATTGTCCTGGTGTCCCATACCACATGATTGCATGGCTGACACCTTCACCACAGTGTACCTGCAAGTCATGGGGATGGAAGGGGTACAACCTGCTCTGTCACTCTTTCAACTGGGAGAAGACTATTTGACGATATTCTGCCAGTGGCACAGAAAGACACCTCGCTGCTTTTTTTGTTGGTGATGTGACTGGCCTCCTCATCTGCTAGCCTCTTCTCACGGCTGGACTGAAATTCAAAACAACAGCTACAGCCTTTGATGTTTTCAGAGGCAGGAGGAGTGCCATTTGGGCAGCCAAGGAACATTACAGCTTGTGGAACTATCATTAAAATCTGAAAAACCTGCCTTGGCATCAAAACAGCAAACACACCTTCTCACTGCTGTGATGATAAAGGTTTATATTTCACTACACCAGTGAACTTTGATTATTTTGCAGGGCCACTTTCCATCCCCAGCAATTTAAAGCATGTGAGGATTTGTTCCCTTGTGTGTACAATTTGGAATGTTTTTAATTTGCTCACCAAGGGATCAAGACAGAGCGATCATCTCCCTGGATTTATTACCAGCACTGCAAGAGCAATTATGTGGAAGATGTCCCGGTATTGATGCCACACAAAAACTTAAGACTGGATAGAAA
Organism: Xenops minutus; assembly: GCA_035221455.1. Taxonomy (NCBI): domain Eukaryota; kingdom Metazoa; phylum Chordata; class Aves; order Passeriformes; family Furnariidae; genus Xenops; species Xenops minutus. The sequence goes on along the minus strand of JAWWEE010000048.1, from coordinate 334,818 downwards.
TTAGTTACTAAGGCCAGTTCCATACTGTGTCTTTGGGAATAGTTGCAATGTAAATGACACACAATGGCTGTTCAGTTTCCCACTAGATTGAAGCCCTTGCACCAACCATGGGCAGGAACACAGAGATGAAAGCCAGGGCTGTTCATACCTGCCTGCTGCCCTCAGTGGATGTTGCCATGACTCTGAGCTGCATCCCCCAGGGATGAGCTGTCTGTCCAGCAGGCTGACAAGGAACACATGGCTGCTGTTAGCTGAACAGCAGCCCTTTGGTCTCAGGACACTTAAGAATTTTGGTTACCTGTGGTTTACCATGGATGCAACTCTGCCAGGTGCAGTCCCAGCCAGACCTGACAGCCTCACCCCATGCTGGTGATGGAAATGCCACAGCTGAGCTGCTCGTGGCCTGGCTACCTGCAGGACACAGGGCTCTGTGCCAGGTCACCAGGTCCCTGTGGAAGGGACAGCAAGGCCTGAGGAGCAAGTGGTGTGTCCAAGAGGGACATCCAGCAAACCACCATGAGAGCTGAGAACAGACACCGAACACTTCTGTATCACCTGTCCCACCTTCCACATGTACCTGTGCTTCGGGCAGCAGGGGGTTGAAAGGCAGAACTCTTAGAAGAGGAAAACCATGCTCAGCAGAGTAGACAGCAAATGCAGACATTATGAGAAATGCTCAGTGTTTCCTTCCGTTCAGCCTGAAATTCAGAAATGATAACAGCTGAACCCTAAGGAGAGGAGGATGAAAGGGCTTTGCTCCCAGGCGTGTGACACTGCTCCCCTTTGTGGGACCAGATGCGAGGAAAGAGAGCAGAGAAGAAAAGCAAAGCTGGAGCTGAAAGGCTCTTTTTTTTTTCTTTTTCCCTTTTTTAAAAGGAAGAACAAAATGAAAACGATCCTGAAAGAACAACTCTTCCTTTCAAAGCCATTAGTTTGGGAAGCTGGCTGTAAACGGGTACATTTTTGAAATGTGGCTGCAGTTACCAAGCAACAGCTGAGCCCCTGCTCTGCTGCCAGCAGCACCTCCGAATTTGGGGGAGGCAAAGCCACAGCTCTGCCCCCCAAGACAGTGAGTGCAGCCAGGCAGGCCAGAGAGCTGGCACAGGGATGTGGAGCCAGGACCCTTCACATAGAGTGGCCACAGCCCAGCAGCAGAAGAGCCCTGGATTTATGACTATGAGCATAATTTGATGTATATTACTAAAACTAAGTCAAACAGCAAACAAAACTCTAAATTAACGTTCACAATCCTCATACACAATGGCCACTCTGTAGTGCTTTGCAGGGTTTTCTACAGCTCAGGGATCAACAGTGGAAAAAAAGAAAACAAATCCTCTGGTATCCAACCTTTCCAACCTGAAAACCTCACAACTCTGGCTGGGTCCAGAGCTCCACCATTTTTCATACCAGTAACTCCACACAAGAATATCATTACATTTTTCTAATCACGAGCTGTTCTGTTACCTCCATTACTGTTCTAAATGAGAATTAGGCACAACATGTGCTTAATTTAGGCTATGAGTTGAGCTGGCAAAAATCTAAGCTTATATCCAAACTGTACAGAGAGCTGAGGGGTTTTATTTCCACCCACTTGGTGAAGAGAACTGGGCACAAAACTTCACAACCTCACATTGCCCCAAATGTCTCCCAGCAGCCTCCATCCCCAAATGCCCTGTGCTGCCTGGGGCTGAAGGCTAGGTTCAAACCTCTTGGCTCAAAGCATTAGGATTAAATGTCATTTGAGACTGCTGAGGATGCCAATACCAAAGATGCCCATCTACATCTGCTCTGTTCAGCCCATAAAAAATTAGAAAGTGCACAGGAAAGCTGAGCTGGGGACAACTGAGAAAAGAAAGATTTTTCAGCACTCCTCTACTTCATTCTGTGAATTATCACTAATGGGACTGGTATTACCTTCTCACATAGATACATTTCACTGTTTGCATGCCACCAGACAACTCTGCAAAGTTTTTTAAGTCTTAAAACTCACTTTCTGCATTGCTGAACACCTGCTTGTTCCAATGGTACAAGATAAGCAAACTGAGCACCTCAAGTTCACCATTTCTCTATCAATCCTCTCCCCACATTCCTCTGTGGTTTTGCCTTGTCCTCCCTGCATGATCTCTGACCCTTTGGATTCCCCTCTTGTGGTTTGCCATGTTTGTTACTAGTGATGAATGTAAAACTGGTGGGAGGGGGCAGCTTTTGCCATAGAAAAACTAATTGGCCAACTCAGTGGTGCTGCCAGACAATAAATGAATCCAAGGACACCAGAGCCAGCAGACTAATTGCCACAGCTCAACTCCTTCTCCTTTCAAAGCTGGGAAAAGGTGGTGAGTGAGGCCAGTTTGCAAAGAGCACTGCACAGCATCTGAACTCTCATTTAGTCTCTGAAGAGGTGTGATCTTTATTGTGCTGGGTGTTCAGGGCTCTCTAATTGCTGCTGGTTCCTGGTAATGACCGACTAAGCCAGCACGGGACAAATCCCCAGTTTAAGGCTCTAGCAATGTCACTTTTCTCTACAGAATCGGAAGTGGAGCCTGTGAAGGTTTCTGAGAGGTGCTGGTGCTGCTGTTTTATGAAATGGGTGCACACTGGAGACAATCAAATGCTTATGGCTCAGGTGACTTACTATCTACTAAGGTTTACTATGGTCCACTAAAGGTAAAGAACAAGACATTACTTGCACTTGTCAAAAGATGAAACCTTCAAGCGGAAAAAAAAAAAGATTTATTTGACTGGAGACATTAGCTGGTGTTGCTTTGTGATTACTGCAGGGGAAAGGCTTGTCATCCACATTGTTCCTTCACACGGTCTGGCTGAGCAGTGACAGCAAAGCCCCCCTCGAAATCCAGCTCTGGGTCTGAGTGGGAGCAGGGAGGCAGCACCTTCAGAGCCTGGTGTGGGGCAGGACCCACTAGAGACCTGACTAAGCAGTGACCCAAAGTGCTGGTCAAACTGCCAGTACATTGGCCTTTCTTCCTTTCAAACAAACAGCTGCACTGAGAAGATAATACCAGTCACAAACATCAAAAGGCCATACTCAGAAAAACACCAGGACTTTAGGCTAAATGTGTTTTCTGAGGCTGAAAAACACTCAGATAGGAAGGACAACGCTGATTTGGCCAAGGGCTGTCTGTCTCCCCTGAGCTCAGCACAAAGGGATCCCACAGTTACACACAACTGCAGGAAGGAACACATGTCCAGGTAGCATCTGAAGCACTTGAATTGCAAGAAGTGCAGCACCTCCCCCAGTGTCACTGCAAATGGCCTTGCTGTATCACACACTGACTCTTATGACTCAGAATGTTATTCCCCAAATCATAATCAAATCACCTTTAGGCTTACAGGGCATAAAACTATTTCTGCACACGCACTGCAATATGCTCAATACATTCTCAACCAGAAACACTACTGTGTTCTACAAGTCCCAGTCTCTGAGTGGTGCTTTTAGCAAATTTACCTTTACCAGCCACCTAGAAACTATTCCTTTGCATCACCATCACCTCTTCATGGTCAGGTCAAAGGACACCCTCAATTTAGTTGCTTTTGCATGAAGTTGTAAGCACAAAGACCAGCAGAAAATCAGCAAAATGCTGATTTTTACAACAAAACTAACAATTCATTCTACCCCAAAACTCATGCACAAATGCCTATTGACTCTGCTTGGTGCCTCCCCCGAATCCCATCCTGCCTACTAACGACACCCAGCTGCTTTGGTCCTTGTCAACAGGACAGGAAACCCATGTTGTCATCTGAGCTTTGTCCCACCCTTTACATTCCTTTTCCCAGGGATGTTAAACCCAGCACCACCACCTTCTCGTGTAGCAGTATCTGCAATTGCCATCTGTTTTGCTGGCACTTCTTCAAAAAATATTTAAATATCTGTGGAACTTACAAGAGTGCAAATGAAACATGACAAAAACCCTAACACAACATAACGTCCATCTACCTGGAGTAATGGAATATCAGCAAGTTCACAATGCTTGAAATGGGAAAAATCCCTGTCCAAATGCTCACAATCCCATCTCCCACCAGTTTGCCAGAACTCCCTCCACACCCACTTGTGTGAGAGCACGCCTGTTCCCAAAATGTGCACGTAGGAGCTGCTTTCCACAAACCCTTTCCATTTTCAGCTGGATCAAAACATTTCTGTGTTGGTGCCAGAGGATGATCACAGAAGCAGTAAGGAGCTGCACAGCTTAAATACACACAGCACAAGCAACATCCTGACCAAAACTCACCCTATTTACCTGTTCCTTTTTCACTTTTCTTTAATAAAACAGAAGTTGAGCAGCAAGAACAGCTCTAGTTACAGCAATCCTCATTTATTTATGCTGAAAGTTTACCTTCACCTTTCAAATCCCTCCTGAATTTGTAAATTAATTTTGCTTTTCTGTATTACATCTCTTATATTTTCAAATGTTATTTCACCCTCACTAGGAATGTGTTCAAGACCCTCACCTGTGTGATCTTGTTTGTTCATTTTTCTTTTAAAGGGTTGTTCCTTCAAGCCCTCATTATTGGGAACTGCATCTGTCCTTTCAGACCCCAAAAGTGCAATCAGCTGCTTCCAAAGCTCTGCCCTACCTTAGCAGCAACAACAGCAAGAAGGAGGAAACTCTGGAGCTAGAGGCTCCAGAGCCAGATGGGCTGATTTGGGCTGCCCCTTCCAGCACCTCTTCCCACTGTTTTGAACCATCCTCGACCACCACTTGAGGCAGATGCAGCAGCGTGAGCCCCTTTGCTGCAGCATCACTCGAGCAGAGCACACAGTGCTGCCAGGCAGAGCAGCACCACTGGAACTTTATTCCCACAGCTAAAGCAAACCCTGAGAGATATCTTAGAAATGTAAGATCCTTCACTGATCTGCACAATCTTCAACAAATGCTCTGTGCGTGGCACTTGACATATTTGTTGGGTGCTCTGAGATCATGGGGAGTTTTGACAATAATCATATTAGACCCAATCGTTTTCCCTACATTACACCTGATATCATATTTATTCTATAAATGCAGTCATTGGGAAAAGAGAGTGACGTTGTCAAGCCCTGCACTAAACAGCTGTTTTGCTCAGTTGTTTCATGAAATAACTGAAAATTGTAGGTAGGCATTACATGGAATGCCTAACACACGAGTATTTAGGATTATTAGATGAAAAGGACAAGAAAACTATTTGCTACATTACACTCCTTTATGAAACCTCACAGTCTTTTAGAGATTTCTTCTTGAAACCACACTAGCAAAACCTGTCACTTTCTTGAACTCATCCTCACTGCTACAATTGAGCCTATTTTCTGGAGTGACTGAAAGTTTGTCATTTAGCACAAAAACTGCTCCCACAACAGGATTCTAAAAGTAATGCCACTCATTCCACAATTTCTGTGCTGTATTTCGTTCAACAACCATGCAGAACCACCAAGCAGAGAAAGCAAGTGCCTAGGATTTTACTGAGTCGCAGACTGCCTCCAGCTGCCACTCCTCCCATCAGTGACTGATTTCCCAGCATGACCATAACACACACAGGCTTTATTTTCAGTGTTTTCTCCCTTTTCTCTTAGTATTACTAGATATAATTGTTTGATGTCTGCATCCTGCTCAGATAATCCTTTGAATTTACAGTCTGATCCATTTCCCTCCTAATTTAGTAGGAGCTGCAGCAGACACACACACAGAGGTGCAGTCAAGGCACAACTTTTCTGCAGAGAATGGGAGTAACACAGGGGAGAAAAAAGTGCCAGCAAATCACAAGAATAATTTCCTGTAGATCTGAGCCTGAAAGCATTTGAAACAATCTCCCACATCTCTCTTCATCATCAACACCACTCATGCCTTTTGCCATACAGTGCATCACATTCCAAACTTCTCCATTCCAACAGGTGCTCCCAGGAGTCCCCCCTTCACAGGGGCAGGGGTGGTGGCACAGGGGCTGGTACTGCTGGGTGCTGAGGGCCCATTATTCACCTTCACCACACAGCTTGGGGTGGGATTCTCTGCTCATCCTTCAGAGCGATGGCTTTGCTCTGCCATGCCTCAAACACAGAACAGATATTTCTCTTCAGGGCATTTAAAATGCAACAGTGAACAAAGTGCAAAACCAAAAACAACACCCCTCTCCTTGCCCCCCTTCCCCACTCAGGGTGGATTAAACAGAGCTGAGCATCTCACAGCTTTGAGGCAGAGTGTGCATTGCAAGGCCAACCTCTACTCCTCCTGAGGGACAGAAGAATTCCCCAGGCAGTGGGACAAAAGCAGTATTACTAACCAGACAGAAAATTAGGGAATGGCGATATTGTGGCCAGGGCGCTGCCAGTGCTCACCCCAACGAGCCAGTCTGGCCATGCCCCCAGTGGCACTGCATCGATGGTGACCTGCCATGTGATGCAGCATCAGCAGGGGACACAGAGTACCTCCTACCCCCAACCCAAACACTCCACTACAATAATTTCAGGAGAGGGGAGTGTTGCCATCTCCCCTGGATACAACACTACCCTTCCTTTATTTACCTTGCTGATCTCCCCAAAATGGGTCTGCTTTGAGTCTTGGGCAGTGGCCTGACACTGCTGTTTGCAGACTGTAAGCCCTCAGCCAGGTCACCTCCTGGCCAGCAGGGCTCTTGCCCAGGGATGATGAACCGAGTCTTGTCACTCAATATGTGGCATTTCGTACACAAAGTCCTGGAAACAAGCTGGCATTAAAGAGGGCTCAGTGGAGCCAGGGTGTTGTTTTACAAACCCTGGCAGTTTGTCTGGGCTTCACCTGTGTTCAGAAATTGAGGCAGAGCAGCTGTGAGACCCCCAAACGATAGTGGTTGTTTTCATGTCAAATCTGTGCAAAGAGCTCGTATGTCAAAGTGACAGTGTGTCCCTGGGATGCTACTCACACACAGCAGGTCTCTCTGGTGCCAGGCAGCTACAGCCCCAGCCCGTGCTCACTCCTGCAGCACAGGTCCCCAGTGGCTGTACCTGCCCACACACACTTCATCCCCACACACCCACTGTGGGGCACATCCGGAGTTTGGTACATTTTCAGCAGAGTTTTTCTCGCTGAGAATGCTGAACAGCATTTCCTGCCACTGCTCCACCTGGGCACAAGTCCTGCAGTTCTATTGATTTAGGCCCCAACCCAGCGCAACATTTAAAAATTTTGGTATTATTTTGGTATATTTAACAATTGATTCATTTAATTTCAGTAAAACTAAATTAACTTCACACTTTTACAGCCTTAAAGCTGTACACACACATAAAGGTTGCAATCTAACAGATGCACAACTTCTTGGGGCGATGATACGCCTCCACCCATCAGGATTTTAAAATTTGAATGTTACACTGCTAAGTCTCAGGGTTCCCAGTTGTTCAAAATTCACCAAATGACTGTAGGATCACAGCCCTGTCAGTACATCAGGTCCTAGAGAACATTTGTTAAGAGCAAAAGCACTTTAGCTGTTCACATTGAGCTGAACAACCAGGTCCCTCTTCTTCTAAGTCGTGTGAGATGGGAAAACCAAGTGCCATTTAAGTAGTGTCAGCATCAAATGCGTTTTGGGGTTCAGCCCCCACTCACGGGGTCCATGGCATGGGGAGATCCCCACACCTGATCACCAAAGCCCACAGCGCTGGTCAAAGCATGGAGCCCTGTGCCACACACAGAAACAGGATCAGCCCCATGTGGCATCCCAATTCCCTCTTCCCTCTTAGGTCCAAGAAAGCCCCTGGGTGCTGCTTTCTCCCAGCCAGGCAGGTGTCCCTGACTCACACTCCCTGGCACAGAGGGACGAACCAAGGGTCCCATAACTGCGTTAGACTTTGTCTGCAAGAGACAAATCTCCAGAGGTTTCATTAAATATGCTTAGGCTCTGGGGTGCTTCAAAAGCCCACGCAGTTACCGGGATGCAGCTTGCCCCCGTTGAAATGCAGATGCTTTGAGAATAATTATAAATGGCTCAATCTCCATGTGAAGCAGCAGCAGAACGGAGCCAAAACGTGTAGGGAAGGCTGAGGACACCAGCAACTGCCTTTCAGCTCTCACATTTATAAATAATTTACTTCCAGCCACCTGTGCCCAGAATAGCAATTTTCTGCCTGAAATCTCCAAGCTGGTGCCTGACGAGTCAGGGACTCGCTTTCCCGGGACCCTCTTGACCTGTTGGGAAGGGGTCCGAGTCTCCAGAGGAGCGACTCCGGAGGGATGTGCCCCTAGTGGGAAGCGGCACCGAGAAACAAACACTGAGCATCCGTTCAGCTGATCGCATTAGGGCTTCGCGCTGCTGCTGCCGCCACTCAGCTCTCCGCCGATGCAGCCATCCGTGCGCTTGGACAAACATCCAGGCAGAGGGAATGGGTAGGTCTGGAAACGTCTGCAGCTGCAGGAGGCTGCAGAGCCCTGCCGTGGAGCAGCCGTAGAGGAGAGAGGCTCGTTTCCCCGAGCAGGGCAGCGTTATGAAACACGAGCGCGCTGGCTGCGCTTGAGGATTTTGGCAGCGCAGAGCGGAGGCTCCTTCCATCCAGCCTGTTGGCGCAGGAGGCCATGGAGCGGGTCCCTGCCGCCAGCCCCCGCAGGGCTCAGCACCCCGGCACCCCGGCCCCGTGAGAGCCGGCGACACGCAGGGAGCCCGGGGAGCCGCAGGGAGCCGGCGAGGGACGGAGCGGTGAGCGGCGGAGCGGGCACGGAGCGCCGCAGGCTCCCGGCACGGAGCGGGGCGCGGGCGCACGGGGGGATGGAGGAGGATTAGTCGGGGAAGGGCAGAGGGAGCGGGATTTACCAGCTTTTCACATGTGCATTACGGCTTTTTATAATATCTCACTGGATTGTCTGGGACTTTGCCTGGCTACAGCACGGGGCTCCTCGGCCGTGAAAAGGAAGGTGAGGTTTTTCTCCTCTTTTTCTCACACTGTTGCAGTGTCTGCCTCTTCCAGCCGCGTGCCAGCTGGCCTGGGCATGGGCAATAAGCGGACAACTTTTTGCAGAGGCTGAGGTATCAGCATTCATTGCAGTCTCGATGGCTGTTTGATTTATTCAATTTATCCACAGCATCTAAGTAGACAGGGCTTAGTGGCATTATTTATAAAGACTGCGGTTTGCTCTCGAGATGCCCTTCCCCAAGCATCCATAGAACATTATACTTGAAAAGTCGGCATGGATACTGCAAGTATGTTTGTGTCAGCTTGATGAGGCTGGCTGGAATTCTCAGCTTCTCCAAACAGTTTCTGGAGCATCACTGTGCTGAACAAATACACTCTAAAAAATGTTTAGTAGATGAATGTTGCAGGATATTGAAGGGTTTCTGAAAGACACTTTTAAAACACCTATGATTTAGTTACAAAGCTGTGTGTTATTTTAATTCCAGTAGATTTCCTTGCACATAGGAAAGATCTCATCTCTAGCTCCTGTGGGCTAAAGCAAACATCAGTATATGGTACATTTCTTACAACATTCTCGTATAAAAACTTCAGCCACACACCGTGTAGGGGCTTTTGGAAACTGCAGATAGAGCATCATTTGCTGGGTGCTTGAACTCTTAATATCAAAGGATGTACACCATGTACGAATACATTATTGTTGATAAAATACTTTCGAGGCTCAGGAATAGTTGGCTGAAAGCTCTCAGTTTCTCAGAGAATGGTGACAGCAGCCTGTATGTTACCTCTGGAGCACACATCCCTCTGTGTACAGAATGCACACACGTGTATGTGTGTGCATATGTACCTCTGAAATGTGGGTTTGCATGTGTCCATATCTTTTCCATACTGGCATGGAACCAGTCCTTCTGATCCTTGCATTATCACCGAGCTAGGTAAAATGTATGGGATTAATATGGGAGAAATACCATATCACCACAGTGTGCTCTCTGCTCGAGCTGTCCCTGAGCACTTTCCAAGTCAGCACTGTTCCACAAGAAGCCTTGCTGGACCAGCTGCCTCCCACGGACTCCTCTGCACGCCTCACCTCAGGCTCTGTGCTCACCAACAATGTTATTGTCCGGATTTACACATATTTAGACTAAAAAATTGGTCTCAAATAGTGGACTATCTGGTGAAAGAGCTGCTGGGACTGAATTTGCACAAGTTAGCGCTGACTCTCCAGCCTCAGGCTGCAGCTCTGCTCTGTGACATTTTCTTTCCCTTCCAAAGCTGAATTATCTGTCACTAAAACACCTCCCATATTGAATACAGGGAATATAATGTATGTTTTAATTTGTGTTATTTTCAACTTGTTTTGACTAGTTTATGGACTGTAGAGTTTTTTTCTGTCTTCCTGCTAACTCTGCTTAGAGATTTTTTTCTGCTTTATTAATCACAGTTCAGCATTATTTAAAGGTTTTAACACAGTCTCAGAATCAAAGATAACTTTGCAATCTGATTACATCTTGTAGCAAGCACCCGTGTAGCGAGCAATGGTAAACTTGCTGGAAAGCCCTCTTAAGCTGCAATACTTTGCCACCACAGCTTGTGGAGAAAGTGGGGAGCTTTTACCTCATTTCTAGCTTGTTGGCAGACCTTACAGGGAGACAGGTGCGTGGGGTCAGCACAAACCCATCCTTTAGCAAAAGAAACTCTCTAAGTTGGAAGAAGTGCTTGAGGAAGTGCCCACTGCTTCCAGCAGCCCTAAGGATGAGGCCAGATCCCCTGGGAAGGCAGCTGGCATGGTGCATCAGGGCAGCCTGAGGGTCCCTTCACTTCTGTCTCACTGGTCACTCCTTGCTTTACTGAAAATCCTTAGACTGTAAGCTTCATTTTGATGGAAAAGGGGTGGAAGAATTAGTTTCTAGAAATACTTAAAAGCCAAATTATTTTCTAAATCACAGAGTCGGAGAAAGGAAATGAGGAAAACACCTTTTATCATATCCTTTTATCAAACCTTCAGCAAGTTCTGCAGCAGCAGAATTGACAGATGTGTGTTTCACATGGAGGGTGACTCAGGCCATGCCCAAGTGAAGCACAGGCACTAACTCAGCCTTGTGTGCCCGAGCTGGATGTTTCTGCCTTGGAGCAAAGAATGAAATCAACTTGAGTTTTCCACTTACCTTGCAGGAAGGGCAGGGATGAGAAAAACAGAGCAGCAGAATGGGCACAGGGGCAGTGGCTGCAGGAGCTGTGGGGCACAGCAGAGAGCAGGGTGTGAGGCAGATCAGGGCTGTGCCCCAGCCCTGCCCATGCTGGACAGCTCGTGTACTGTGACAAAACACACATACACAGGGCCAGTGCAAGGGATGCCTGCCCAGCATCAGAGCTGGAGGGAGCTTCTGCCTCCATTCAGAGCCAAACTCTCTGGGAAGGCCAGATTGTGAGTTCTGGATGGGTCCCGTTTGAACATTGCACTGTAACTGCTGCCAGAAAGGTCAGCAACCAGGTTGTAGTCCATAGACTTCATCTCATAGAAAAGAACATGGTTAAGTTGGTGAAGGACATGAATATTATAATAACTCTTCATCAAACATTTCCCCTCTCTTTGAAAGAATATCCAAGGAGAAGTGGTGGAATTACAAAATCACCTTTCTTTCCTTTGCATGAATTTCTAAATTACCTTGTCACTGAGACAATTCCACATGACACTTTCTTAAGGAGCTAGAAAAAGGAACAACGGACCTGAGCCAAGATCCATCAGCATCAACCTGGATCTTGATTTAGGTGGATTTTGGCTTAAGACAGTAAAATACTAGGATGTTTCTTCTAAGCTTCACTTTCAGCATCTGCCACTTTCCAGACAAACATGATCCGCAGTTTCATTTTGCTCTCTTTTCCCATGATTTGGAAACTGGTATTATATAGAATTTCTCTGTCAATTCCTCTCAGGGTATGAAGGGAGAGCTCAGCTCGACTTTGTTGTCTTTTCTAACCCCTTTCTCAATCCTGGAGAGATGCTCTGGACACCTATGAAAGCAGAGCTGCAAGGAGCACTCACTGGCAGCTATCTCAGAGTTTCTCAGGATGATTTTACCTATTGGAATAAAGGGAAGTGCAAATACTTGACAGGGTCCCAACATTGAATTTGGGCTTATTAAGAGTTTTACTTCCTGTGTGCATTCCCACAGTATGATGTTTGCCTTGACTTTCCAAACTGCTTGAGAAAATGGCAGTGTGTATCCAAATGGCAGTGCGTATTCTGTGAGCCAGAATCCTTCAGCTGGGGCCTGACTGACTGCATTTGTCCTCAACGAAAGCTGACAAAAGAAAGGAGAAATGTGGAAGAGGGATGGATTTTTCTAAAAATAGTGTTCATGAGTCCAATTCCCTTCAGTTTACAATAGAAAACATCATCTTGGCTTCTGTGCCAAGAACTCTGAATTTGCAAAATCCTGCTGATCTTTAGACAAGACCAACTCTTGATGAGCTGCAGCCGTCAATGCAGCACTGACCTGAGCTCCTGCATTGAGCACATATTAAGGGACAGTCCTCAGTTAAGCAACTCTTCACCTGCGAGTCTGGGGCTGTTTTTCAGTGTCTTCAGCCTTTACCAGCATTCATGGCATCACTGAGAGTATTCAGTCTTCCCTTAAGAATTCTGTAGCTGCTCCTTGAGCTAGGAGAGCAGAATTGCCAAGAGCTTTACCATGTTTCTTTTAGTTCTCTTTAAGAATATAATAATGCAGCTGCCTAGTGTGACATCCTCTGTCACACACTGCAAGATCATTTTGGAAGCAAGGTACTGGCCTCCTTTTCCTTACAGCAACTTTTTGGTGGCAAGGGATTCTTTCCTGCTGAGGGCCCAGCACCCAGCAGATCTCCTGTGCTTCCGCTCACCATCCCCAAAGCTGATACTTGCCAGTGCTAGTTATTGTCCTTCCCCACCACCCATTCCCCCCCAGTCTGCATGCAGCATTAACCCTTTCATCTCCCTTTTCCCCCAGAGGTCTGCTCTGCCATTTAACAGTTCCCGTTGCCCATCTCAAACTCCTTTCAATTATCATTTTATGATTTTACAAACAACTCCCAGTTAATATTGTCCTAAACACCTTTGGCTGTGAGAACTGATAAACAGAAACAGAAGATTACTTTTCTTCTGTTTCACTTCATTCATTTTAAATGAAACATGCATGAAAAAGACAAATGATGCATTTTCTATCACCAGATACTAGTTCTCTCCTTCTTACTCTTTCCTTTTTAATATCATCATCAAAAGTGATGCACTTCAATTCTTTTAGGCATACTTTGATGATATTGCAATATGCAGTTTATGGAAAAATCAAATGACAGTTTTTATGTTAGCAGCACTCTCTGCTATTTCCCCACTAAAAGCAACATTTAATTTTTGAGTTGCACATTCACAGCAGTTGCTGTGGGCGGAGAGTCTGCTTATTTATTTGGTTGGATTTTACTACAATGTACTGTCATGGTAACTGCTCTAAGGGTGAGTGCATCTGGAGGTAATTCATACACATCACATTGAATGCAGCAAAATTGCCTTGTACCATTTAAACTTTTTCAGCCACTGGGCAAAGGCAAAGTTACCCCTCTGAGACACAGAAGCAGCTTTTCCTTCGTAAATAAATAAATAAACAACCAAACTTGGCAGAGCAACAGGAGCAATGCCAAACATTTCTTGGTGTTTGGGCGCAGAGCCTGCTGCACAGTTAAATTAGGTCCGATATCTTGGGTGTTTTCTCCAGTTCTGCTGATGCACAGCAGGTTTTCCATCCTGCTCACGTGGAGGCAGAACATCACGCCATGCCCAGGCACATTTTGGGCAGGTGGTGGCCTGACTGGCCTCCCCTGGCTCCAGGAAACATTGCCAGGTGCTGCCCAGGCAAGTGACAGATCCTCTCATCCTGGGGATGCTGCAGCCTCCAGCTGCTCCACTTTACATCACCACAAACATGGACAAACTCTACCAAAATCAACGGACCAAGCACATAGTGGTGCTCAAAGGGTCTAAACTGGGCCAGTGATGCAGTTTCAAGCACTCCATGCCTGACCTCTGCCACATGGCCTCGATGGCCCTTCCCCAGCCAAGCTGCAGCTCTCAGCATGGCTTGATGAGCCCAAAGGCTCGGGCTGCCACAGCACAGCCTCTCCAACACCAGCGACTGGGCACATCTGAGATACTGGGTTTGAAGCATCTCTCACTTTGTGAGTAAACCAAAAGAGCTGTGAAACCCTGAATTACAGCTGGGCAGAGATGACTGCAAATCTGATGAATTTACCTGGCCTCATCTTGTTGCTGGGGCATGGCAGGGGTGGTGGTGAAAAGCTTAAACCTTTTGAAGCCCTGTGTGCCTGTAGCTGTTGCCATCTCCCCCATGAGGCTTCACAGCAGCGTTTTACCAGGAAGGGCCACCACTTTGTAGTGCAGATGACACCCCAAAGAGCACTATGTGCCCAGCCCCTGGCCACTGAGACAAGCAGCCCCCCACCCACTGACCCAGCCTTCCCTCAAAGTCCTGCCAGCTGCACGGGAATTCCCAGTCCAAATCCCAAGTGGTTAATACATGCACGCAGCTTGCTTTCAGATCAGACAGCCTCCGCTGGGAACAGCTCAAGTTTCCAGTAGTCCCATGGCAGGAACAACTAGTGAATCAAATCCCACCTATGCTCATAGACAGTATTTCTTCAGATGAATTAGCGCAGTAACAACCTGCAGGATCTAATTACGGCTAATTTTCCATTCATCTGTCTTGGTACTTCTGACCCTTTTACTGCAATGCTTGAGCACTCACAACATTGATCAGAGATTTTCAATAATTTAACTTTGAGGGTCAGCTCTTTAGCTGGTGTAAATCAATGCATTTTCTTTGGCTTTGGAGCTGATCTGAAGGGAGGTGTGTAACTTCTACTGTAGAGAGTGCACTCGGAATTCACTGCAGATGCTACAGCCTGCTCATGCTCATGCTCCCAAGCCCTTGGCGAAAGTGTAGCATTAAGCACATAGAATATTTCTGGATGTTACTCACTCCTGTACAATTAAAATCAGCATATATGAACTTTAACACCAAAAAAAAAAAAAAAAAAAAATTAAAAAGTACCTAAATCTGGTCTTCGAGACCATCTGAATTGTAAGATTAGAGAGAAGGACTCCTGCCTTGTGACAGCCACGTTTAGGAATCAAGGGTGAAAGGTCACACAAAAGAAATTCAGGCTCAATTGATGGAAGATTCAGCTGAGTCTTAATTTATTTTTGTCCCATAAGTTTTGGACCTTTGGTTTTCATTGCTGTATAAGACAGAAAGAATTTGCACAACCACATGAAAAAGGGAATGGGTGGAGACTTACTTGGTAACATTTACTTAAGAGAGTCATAAGTGAATATCTACAAAACTTTCAATTAGATACTGACACAAGAAATACAGTAAGCAGATGTTCATTGCCAGGACTGTGGATTTCAGGAGTGTGCCCCAATTGCAAGCTAAGCAAAAGCCATAATATTTTCTTTTCTGGAAAACTATGCATATTTTCTCAACACTTGCCTGACTCCACAGAGAGGAGATGGACTGGGAAAACAGGAACTTATGGGGAGATGCCAGCTTTTATTTGCCACAGGAGGTTAAAGGTTCCCTAGAGCACAAAGGAGCTTTTCTTGCCCAGACAATCTCATCGTGGTACACATCAGCACAACTAAAGCTGCAGAGCTCAGCAGCAGTCAAGAGAGATCTGCTGAACTTGAGATGAAATTTTTTCAAACAGTTACTAGTTTTTCTCCATGCACATCAATAGTTGGCAAGATGAATCTACTAAAAAAAATAAATAAATAGCAGGATGTCTGGTTTCTGATAAAGCAACATGCACAACAACTCCCCCAGCTCTGTAAATACAGAACCCCCAAATATCCTTCCAGCATAAAGCCCAACATCATTGTGCAGCACAGAGATTAATAATTATTTTCTTATCTATTGTGAGTTGATGCAATTTCTTTTTTGCTCCCACACCCCGACACTGCAGTTTCTGTCTGATCTGCATTTGTAGCTCAGCTACTGTTTAGCTGAAAGAAAGGAATTCAGTAATACCTCCCTGAAAAGACGCCTGTATTGTGGCTGCCTGTTCAGCCAGTGACAAAGAAGGGAGATGTTGGCTACTGACAAAATAAAGAACTTCTTTTGCAAAAGTCCCTACATAAACAACCTCACCATAAAGGTATTTCTTGCACATTCCAAGGTAAAAGAAAGGAAAGAAAAAGGTCTGAAGATCTGAAACTTGCTTGCACTCAATCAATCGTTCTCATTGGATTATAGTTCTTAATGTGCATAATTACAAACAACAGATGGAGAAGTGCTCAGCTAAAGCCAAAAAGGATGGGTGGGGGAAAGTGACCCTGGTGGTGTATATTTTCAATCTGAATTTTAACCAACCTCCCCCATCCTTGGTATTTCAGGTTTCAGCATCGGCTGTTGGGCAGGACATGATGAAGGCATCGCCCTGGGAGCGTGCAGAGCCTCGGGGCCAGCCTGGTGCCTGAGGCTGGTGGCAGTGCTGCACCAAGCTGGTCTCTGCTGCAGCTGGCTGGGAGGAAGCTTCTCATCGGGGGAAGGCACCAAAGTGATGGGCTGAACTTATGGGAGGAACGAGAGCCTGGCCAGGTGGAGATTCGGGGGCCCATTGGGAGGCGTGAAGGGCCCAGTTTCAGTAAGGGCATGGCCAAAGCTTTCTTCAGGCTACAGAAGTTTCTCCGTCGGACCCAGTTTCTGCTCTTCTTCCTCACAGCAGCGTACCTGATGGCTGGCAGCCTCCTGCTGCTGCAGCGGACACGCTTGGTTATCCAGCAGGGATCGCGTGGGACGTCCCTTACCCAGGCACTGGCGGTGCCGGATGAGATGGCCGGGGTCGGGATTGCGGACCCCAGGGCTCTGCAGGACCCCCGCCCTGGTGCCAGGCTGCTGGTGGGCATGGACGCACTGCAGGACCAGCGGCACAGCCCGCGCTGGCTCGCGTCCCGCAACTCAGAGCTCAGGCAGCTGAGGAGAAGGTGGTTTCACAGGTTCATCAGCGACCAGGAGCCCGTGCAGACAGCGGGGTTTAAAGGCATGAAACGCGCTGCTGAGCACAAAGGTAAGGGGGGTACCCTGCCCTTTTTGTGGCACACACATAAACTGCGCCTTGCACATCCCGGGCAGGCACAGGTGAGCACCACGATGTGTCCCTGCAGACCTGCCTTTCTCCTCGCTCATCACTTCTTTCAAAACAGTTCTTAGGCATATGCGCAGGCCAAAGTACAAACCTAACCCTCCTGGTCATGCTGAGCTGTAACTTCCTCCAAAAAAAGGTAATTTTATTGATTGAATGGAAGCTCAGACAGTGCAATATGCTACCCTAATTTAAATTATTTTCTCTTCAAGCAGGCAGAGATGACCATTTTAATTGATTTTCTTTCTCAGATGAGGGAACACTTTAAAAGTGGATTTTATCAAATTAACTATCCAGGAGCACACAGTAGCATAAGTCTGGAAGTGCCTCCTTGCTCCTAAAGCTTTCTGGCATATACTAAATTCTGCTATTGCAAATGCATTCAGTGCTACTGACCTGCCCTTGGTGAGCATCTCTGCAAACACGCTGTCCTTTGGGGGGCACGAGGTGGGCCATAAACTCCTGCAAACCACAGATAAAACTCCTGGGGTTTGGCCAGTTTGCTGAGAATGTGCAACAGGGCAAAGGAATGCAAGGAGAATTCACACCACTGCAAGGGTGCAGCACATCAGTGCCCAGAAAACATGGTACAAACCTGCACCATTTCCAATACAAATGGAAAGACTTTCCAGTTTGACGGAATCACAAGCTCACTGTGAGTCTGACTGTGCTGCCCTAAGCACTGCTGGTAAATACCTGCTTTGGTTGGTTCAGCAGGAAGAATGTTAAGAAACTATTAATCCAGAGCAAGCAGAGAAGCAAAACAGGGCTCTTTAGTTGTTCACATTTCCTGCATGGCTTTTTATCCTTATTACTCCCCTGAGAGCTGCATCACCCAGGCACGTTTGGGCCAGCGCCAAGCCAGCTGCCCATGGTGTTGGGCTGAGCTGGAGCCCTAATCCTGCTGCCATCCCCGATGGCTGAGCATCCCCAGGGAGCAGACAAGCCTCCTGAGGAGCACACTGCAGGAAACACCAGGCTCTGCACTGCATGACTGCCATGCTCTCAGTGCAGCATCAAAGTGTGAGTTTGCAGTCTTTGATGCATTGCCTTTTAGAAGAACTAGTTGTTCTTGGAGGTGTTTCACTGATAATAAAACAGGAATGGGATCCGGATGACTAGACACCACATTACTAAACTGCTTTTTAGTTTTTTGAATAAATTTACCCAAAACAAAAGGGCACCTTATGCAAAAATCCCACAAAATGGGTGCCACATTGTGATACCTACTGAGGGAATTGTCAGAAACTGGAGGGAGAAGGCGATAGTGGTGGTGTGTGGGAGATGAGTCACACAGTGTGAGTCAGGCAAACTGAACCACTGGAGTTACCTCAAGCACCAAGCTGGAGCTGCTCCACGGATGCTTCAGAACACCCTGTTGGTAGCAGGTTTTGATGGCAGAGGAGAGAAAGAGCTGCTCAGCCAGGGCCTTGCTCAGGTTCTAACTGCTGATAAGAGGGACCAGAAGGACTATTTATTTTTACATCCCACCCTATTGAATGGTAGGTTCAGATACACATCTTTTGGATGTCTGACTGAACATGAAGTGACATTATTAATAACAATATTGTTAAGAAGCACGGGAATGCCTTTGAAGATTATCAGTTGAAATTTAACTACCAATGTGGAGCATGTTATCTTCCCCAACTTACTTGCACTGAACTTAGACACTTGTTATTTCATTATGGATCCCTTCCAAGATCTAATGAACTCCTCCGTGGTTATAATGCTTATTAAAGTTTCAGTGATGCCCTGTGGTTCCTGCGCTGTGAAGTAGCATTGCCTGACTGTGCATGCTGGGCTTGTGCACTCCTTGGTGCCACTGGAATAACGCCATGGCTCTGAGGCAGCACAGCTGCTCTGCCCCTCCTTTCCTCCCCAGGCAGACCCTAACTCAAGGCAAAACCCATGGCATCTGACCCAGCATGCTGGGAACTTCCCAGCTCTCCGTGCCTTGTTGTCTCCACCCAGGAGCACACAACCTTTTGTGAGAAAATCCTAGTCCTTTTCTTTCTCCAAGTCAGGCTCCCACCTGCTGACACTGCAAAGGGCTCAGGGTAGAGACCACATCTTTTCCTGCCAGGGACACTGGCAAATACTGTCAGTACAACAAATGAGGATTTTCTATTCCGAGTGCTTCCAGCGGATGGAGTTTTACAATTTCCCCTGGCCTGGTTCTGCTGTTGCACAGGATGCAGAGGTGACAGGGGCTGGATTGCTGACATGACATGACATGACATGGCATGCTACTCTGAGACCATGCAGCCTCTCCATGACTCATTCATGGGAGGATGTGAATGAGAAATCACTGCCAGGCTGGCAGTGGCGTGAGAGGGACACAGGAGGAGATCAGACAGCAGCTGCCCTGCCCAGGACCCTCACTCGGGCTCCTCACTTTGCTCTGCTACTGGTGTGAGTGGAAATACCCAAATCAAAAGTCTCCAGTAAAATGTGGAGCATCCTTGTTGCAGGTGCGTGACTCCCACCTTGTTAACAGCGTGCTGGAGTGTGTGTTCACAGCTTGTGAATTTTCTAATTGCATGTTGGCAAATTACTGAGTGCAGGTCTTTGAATCTACTGTTACATTTGTAATATTTAAGTATTTGATTTATTATTATTCCTGGCTCCAAAATCCCTTTTAGAGTGGTTCAAACTTTCTTTTTTCTTGTGGGTTATTTTATTGCTAATATTATGCTTTTTAGTTTCATTTTTCATCATATGTTCTTTTCCTGTCCACAGCTTACATTATTTAATTTTCCTGTTTTATCATCTCAATGTTGCTACTTCTAAAAATGAATTTCCTTTTTTCTTTCATATTTTAATGATAAAATGTACTTACAGGCACACAATTGCTGTATAATAGTGGGACTCCACATCATCCTTCCAATTGTATATTAAAAAATGAGCTGGATTTTTATAGTATTTTGTTCCTGACAACAAAAAAAATAGGCTGAACGTTGGATGCAGTCTAAGAGAAACATTTATCTTTCATATGCTAAGTAAAGCAAGACATATTTGAAGAGATTCCTTTGCACCAGAGAGAAGGAGATAGCTCAATGCAATAGCTACATGGTGCTGCCTAGTTAAGACTGAAGTGGTCTTTCCATTACAGTGTTAACATTACTCTCTATATCTAAAGAGAATTGATTTTCTTAGTCTTTTTCTTGCACCATATCATTATCAGCTAGAGATTTTAAAGAGCACTTGAGAGAAATCCAACAAGATTTCTGGAAGTTTTTGCCACTTTGAAGACTGCATTCTCCTTAACTTTAGAGAAGTGCCATGTTTTGTCACCCAAGGAAAGGAGTCAAGCAGGCAGCTGCCTGCAGGAGCCATAGTTCCTGGGGGGGTCACAGACTCCGGGTGTGCAAAGGCAGGTCTGCTGAAAGGAACCTGGGGAAAGTCTCATTTCCCTTCAGTCCATTTCCATGGGACAGTGGCAGTGACCTCTTCGATACACCTGCCAAGGTTCGGTACCAATGGAGAGCTCTGCAGGGCAGGTGACACCCCAGACAGGTTGGGGCCTGACCAAACACAGCCCTGCTTGCAGTGTATGGTGCTGGATCTGCCCTGAATGGGCTTTCCCCTTTCCCTGTCTCCATCCCCTATGTGCTGCCTAACCCTGGTCTTGCATGCACACAGGCACCTACATGGGATGCTTCACAGACGACTCGAGGGAGAGGACCCTGAAGGGAGCAGTCTTCTATGACTTAAGAAAAATGACAGTAGCTCACTGTCAGGAAGCTTGTGCTGAGAGGTGAGTGGTGTTTTTTCACTGCAAGTTTTCTCTTTTCTGACAATAAGTGGAACTGAAATTGAAATGGAAAAAGCATTCCTACATTAAACATACAGCACCTGCAAAAATGGTAATTATCTCATACCTTCAGGCATGGTGTAGCTCTGCTACCCTGCTTGAAGCAGACCATTGCACTGCTGCCTATTCTCTCTGGCAGTGTGGCTAATTAAAATATATTTTCTGTTGTCCTGAACAAAAATTACTGTTTGGTTAAATAGTCTTGGTTAGATATCTGTCTAGCCCAAATCTCATCAAGGTGGATGGTCAAGGAGGCCATGGTGTCCCTGGGGCAGACTCAGCTCTGGAGCAGGGCAGCAGAAGCATTTGGGACATGGGGACAGGTTACCACCTCCCTTAGGTACAAACTGGGGATCAGGCAGGTGCCTCTATGACAGTGCCTGGTTTTGCTCCTGGCAGGGCTTACACCTACGCGGGGCTGGCGTACGGAGCAGAGTGCTACTGTGGGAACACGCTCCCGGCCAGCGCCTCGAAGCCCGAGGAGTGCAACAGCGAGTGCAAGGGCGAGAAGGGCTCCGTGTGCGGAGGGGTGAACCGGCTCTCGGTCTACAGGGTGGAGGAGCTGCGGGCAGGAGCCAGGAGACGTAAGTGGGTGTGCGACCGGACAGGGGGGACCACTCGCCCCGAAAGGGAGAGATGTCAGGGACATGAGAGTGTGGGTTGCCCCCGTTGCTTGTCTCACTCTGTTCATCACTAGAGCTTGAAATGGCAAAGGACGAAGGTGCCTGCAGGGCACAGCATCCATTTGCTGCTGGTCTGGTCCCTGGCTCCATCCCCGAAATAGCAGCGCTGCTCTCTGCCTGGGAGACTGCCTGGCACAGCTGCCTTGGGACTGCACAGAGGAGGGTGGTGTCACCAGGGAGGAAACACAACACAGTCCAGGGTGACTGCAACAGCAGCAGAATTTCAGCTGATAACCCACTCCCTGTGGTATCCATTGCAGGGGGACAAATCCACGTGTCTAAGAAATAGCCTTGGAAATGGGTGCCCTGTAACAGGAGGGTAGGAAAGCACTCAGATCAAGGCCACCCTAAGCTCAGATGATCCAAAACAAAATGAGTGCTCTGTGCCTGCAGCAGGGAGCAAGTAGAGGCCAGAGGGAGAGCCACACCAATCCCATTCCTAAGTGAGAGAAAAGAGACTGCAGAGTTTTGCTTTTCCAATGACTTCTGTTCCAGCAGCAGTTGGGATTTTTGTTTCATCTGTAGGTGGCAACACACTCTACTCGTCATTCAATTAGCTGCCATGGGGGACACAGTGGATAAACCTTTAGGCCAACACAAAACACATAAAAGGTCTAAACAGCTGATCAGTCTTTACAATTGGCAAGCTCACAAGACCTTATGGATGTTATTCGCCCAGAAGAAGCACCAAGGCCTTATGTTGTGCCAGTATTGATGGTACTCCATTTCTTCTTAAAGACAAGTCAAGGTTTGTACAATAATCCACCCAGCTACATATAAATTATATATCAAAGGTACATAGACCTAAATTGCCACTGTCAGGCTGACACTGTCAGGCACGTTGGCAGGTTTCCCAGGACATGCATCACTGTTTAAACCTCCAGCATAAAATATATATTCCTAGTTCACAGGAAAAGGCGGCATTTAATTTATTTTTTTTTTAAGTATTAATGACTTAGTTATCAAATTAGTCTAGCCTGGAGCTAGATTTGTTTTTTTTTTTTTGCCTGTAGTAACACCTGATAGTTGTCTGAAGAATCCCCCTGACACAAGGCAGCTGAGGGGCCAGCAGAAGTATTAATCACAGTGAACAAGTATGTTGGAAAGTAACTCTGAGACTGTAACAGCCCCCTGTGATTTACGCTGTGTAATATAGAGAACAGACCTCACATAAGGCTTCTTACATGGAGCAGATTCAGTGGCATCTTGCTGTGTCCCCTCTCCATCCCTCACCTGCCCCTTCCCACCACACTTCCCTGGACACCCCGAGCTGTGCAGCTCCTGTGCCACGTGTCTTGCACCCCTACATCACATTAACTAAGGCCTTTCAAGAACATCCTGAGAAGCCCAAACACACACAAGTTCCTTATTCTTTGGTACTGTGCTCACAGTGACCTGACCTGGTCCCACAGAGATTCCTGTTCCCCCCATCTTGGGTCAAGTTATTTTATTTTCACATCACCCAAGTGATCCCAAAGATCCAGCACTGCTTCTGGTAGCTGGTTTGAGCAACAGCTTCTCCTTAGATTGCTCTTGACTTGTCCTGGAGGATTTGGGCTTTTCTGCCAGGAAATTCATGCAGAACAAATTTTTTTTTATTTGTAACTGCACTGCATCTCTCCTGTCATCCAACTCACTTCCCACATCAGTTCTGGTGATATTGTTCAAGGGAGCAACTGCAATTCTGCCAAGCTTTGTGGTGTTTCTACAGAAGTAGGTGAGATCAGAGGCTGGTGCTGAAGATGTGGCAGAAGCTGTTCTCTCTGGCCAGTTGACAAAAGCTCAGTTCAGAGTCTGAGGCTGCAGCAAACTCCCTTGGCCTGAAAAGCAGGAGAGGGAGGAGAGGGGCAACCGAGCAGGAAGGTGGGTCTGGGGAAGGGGGGGTTTTTAGGATTCATTTACATTCGTTTCCTTTCCTGGTGCAGATCTTGGGAAGCTTTGTAGATTTTTATCAGGGTTTTTAACTCTTTGAGGGGAAAGCAAATCTTCAGAGGAAAGTGGGACCTGCAAACACTAGCAATGCCCTCCACTGGTGGAATTTAACCCAAACCCTATGCTGCAGCCCTGCTTTCCATGGTTTTTACAAAGCTAAAGGCATGTGCTCCTTTCAATACCACAGTATTTGCAACAAGTTTTTCTAGTGCATATCATGGTTTCTCTTACTTTTGCAGCCTTTGTAAAATTTTTTTATTATTATTTTTGTCTTCTGAACCTAATATTATTGTTTCTGAAAGAGGGAGGATACAACAGAGATCGTTTTCTTAAGAGAAACCTATTTCATATCCCCACAGGGAGGAATGTCATCTATCGAGGATGTTTTAGAGCTCCAGAAAATTTAACAGACACCTTTCCAGCCTCCTTGATACAGCCCAATTTGACGGTGGAGATGTGCTCTGAATTTTGCTCCAAGAAAGTAAGAACAGTTCTCATTTCACATCCTTTCTTCTTTTTGTTATTTTAAAGGAAGGGCAGAGATTACTGCCTTAGAGCTTTGAATTTGTAAATGAGTTTCTAAAGGACAGAACTCATCAGAGTAAATACTCACTGATGCATCTGGTCCATCCACTCGAGTGGGGATGGCAGGAGGGAAAGTGATCAGAACAGTGCCACTACATATGATACATAGAAAAGCTGCTCTAAGTGATGAGTATCGACCATGAGGAAATCAATACTGTTTCTGTGTCACATTCCAACCAAGCCCTGAGCCAGATTTGACCCCGGGGGAGGTCTCAGTGGCTGCAGCTCGTGGGGAGGCTCGCTGGCAGAGGCTGGATGTGGGCTGGCAGCATCTGAAACTCTAGTGTCCTCTGGGGAGCTGGCCCTGCTCAGCCCGCAGGGCACCCTCTGCTTTAGTGGCTGTGGGTCCCCTTCCCTTCCTTCCCACTCCATTGGGGCTGGGTTTTTGTACTGAGGGTTTGTTGTGTGGTCAGATTTCGCCTGCAGCCAGTCAGCCTCATGCACTAAACTCAACATTCAATTAGTTTTTGCAGCATCACAAAATTGATTAAAACTATTAAGTCATGGAAAACAAATCTTCTTAATTACTAGGTAGAGCGGGGAAGCTTCTCCCAGTCAACATATCCTCTAAACCAGTTTTAAGAGTGCACCATGGGATTAACTCTGTGCAGTGAATTGCAGTGAATCACCCACACACCCTGTGTAAGCACCTCACAAACACACACCCCAACAAGCTCTCACATCCTGTAGGCATGGAAATGCTCAGGAATTCGTGAGCAATTCTTTTAAAGCTCTGCTGTTAGTCTGTTTAATGGTGGGAAAAATCTTGATCTGTGCCAGTTTACTCCACATAACATAATTTTATTAATATTTACTGATGAAATACAATGATTGAGGTCAGTGTTTTTAAGCACAGTCCTGCCATTCTGGTTTTGGGAGATGTTTTTTTCTAAATAGATGGGGTTTCAGAAGTATAGTTCCTTCGAGTTTTTCTGGCCATGCTGCCAAGAAGTAGAAGGATCTGAAATAACTGGTGATTGAGAAGGACAAGGAAAAGACTACAAGGAAATGTACCACATGAACATGACATCCAAACAGGTTTAGGAGAGAGGAGACTGTCCATATCTGTGGAACAGCCATAACCTTTCAGAGTTAGAGCTAATGCATATTTGCTTGATGAAGCTTGCGTGAGAAAGCCATCAGCAACCCAGATATTCTAAAGGATTATCTAAACAGACTCCTGCACAGAAGGCACAGACAGGGCTGCAAAAACAATAGCATGAAGAGGAAAAGCTACAGAAGGAAAGTGAAGAACAGGTTTAGTACCTCTCTCGTTTATTCCTTCTCTAATGGTGCAAGTAACAACTTGCTGGTAGCTCTGTCAGGCACAACAAGACCCTTTGGAAAGGGACCATTGGGCAGTATTTGCCTACAAAAAGACGGCAGTTTCTCCCTGTGCTTCAGAAGCAGAACTGCATATCCACAAGTCCAATTGTCACACATCAATTTTTGGTTTAACTCCAGATAGCTAAACAAGACCTGTTATGACACCCCAAACATTTGTCAGGACATGAATAAAATCTGGAAGAACACCAGGTCTTGAGGAGAGAACCCCAGTACCTCAAGGCATCTGACAGCTATGCCATCAAGGCTGCACATTTAAACATTTCCACCTCTAAGGTGCTTTTTTATAGAGAGCAATACATAGAATATACAGCAATCTTCTCATTCAAAACCAGACCTGCTGTTTTGGATTCCAGATGTAGCTACATGCAGTTATTTACTCATAAACAAATGACTCCTGGGATTTGGATCCAAATCCCATTGTAGAATTCATACAGAGTGATTCCATAGCCTGATTTAGATATTTTTTTCAAACACAATAAAATAAAGATAAGTAGGCCAGAACCTTGACTGGCACAGATAATCACAGTCTTGCTGACTTTACTGCAGCAGGAAGAGGGGAGCATTTGAAATAGGGTCACACTGGGTCTAGCACTGCCCTGCAGAATTGTCTCTGGCTCAATACGTCACAGGGAAAAACAAGACAGAGTTTTTATGCAAGGACAGGATTGACTTCATGGTATTTATGCTTTGCTTTTAGCATATCCATTTCAATGAGAACTTGAAGAATGACTTCTAGGTTTGTTGCAAAATGAACGTGCCAGTTTTTAAATGAACCAAACCCATCAGTTTTACTGGGGAGAGAAATTTCCTTCTGCAATCAGCCTCCATCTCTTACTCTTTCTGATAGACTGAAAGACTTATACTGCATCATATAGGAGAGTTAGCATAGGAAGTTGGAAAAAGAACTAATTTAGCAGAGTAATCAGAGTAAAACTAGATAAATGTATTTTTAATCTATTTGTAATTCTTAATTTGGATACAACCTACTACAAAACAGTGACAATCCTCACATCGGCTGTGTTGCTATTGGAGAATGTTTGTTTTCCTTACAGCACTGAAACTACCTGTTGAGGCTTCATCTCATAAATTCTTGTGTAAATAGTCCCACTGAAATCACCTCTCCCTGAGTTACAGCTCGCAGGATGCACACCTGAGCCTGTCAGTGCCTGCTTTACAGCTCAGTCCAGGAAAACACTTATTCACAGCTCCTCAGAGTTCTCTGGGTGTATGCTGGTGTCTCACCGGAGTGCAGCATCACAGATTTGTGTGTGCTGAGCTCAGGGACTAGTCCCTCCCTTCAAACTTAGATGTTACTTCAAGCCATGCCCCCAGCTTGGTGGCACACATAAGTACGCAGGTGAGCAAAGGGGGTGGCTCAGAGTTTTGCTTAAACACTGATGGAAAGTCAAGATTGAACACCTCACTTTGCAATCACTCTCTGTGCTGCATGAGACGCAGACCATCAGGCACACAGTCAGAATAATCAGCCGGCTGATTACAGCACTTTGTGCCAACCCCGTGGATCCTGGTCAGGCTCTTCTCCCAAGGAACAAGTCACAGGGCATGAGGAAATGTCCTCAAGTTGAGCCAGGGGAGGTTAGGAAAATGTTAGGATTTCTCTTGCAAAGCCCACTCCTGGTTACTCTCCTTCCTCACTCACATGCTGCCAAATCCGAGGGAAGGCTGCACAGGTGAGGGTCAGCCCTGAGTGCTGAAGGGCTGCAGAGCAGCCATGGGCTTCTGCAGATGCAGAAGGTGTGGAGAAGTGATTGCTTACAGCTCCTCACAAAAACCATGGCCTTCCAGAACAGTCCTTCACTTACAGGGGTCACTTGGCGTGAAATACAAGGAACATTTTTGTTCTAAGCTGTGTTTGAGAGCAGGGACACTTATTAATTTCTCAAACAGAGAAACCTTGTTTCATTGTAAAGGGAAAATTTCTGTTTGCAGGCAAACCAAGAACTGTTTTGCCCTTGGATCAAATCTGTAAATAGTTTGTGACAATGTCATATCTCATTCACTAAGCAAATGTTGGCTGTTGGGGCACACACAGCACATGTGTTGCATTTGACTCCTTATCAGAGGATGAACACGTGGACAAGAGTGAGAGATAAGCTGCTCAGCAGTCCTGTCATGCCTTCCCAGACTCCAAAAGACTTTTAAAAGGCAAAAAAGTGTTGATATGGAATGGGTAGACTTGAACATTCTGCACTCAAATACTCCCTGAACTTCCTTCTGCCCACTCACACAGCCCTGCATGAGCCCACAGTCCTTATGTAAACAGGAGAAAACCTGGATTTTAGAGCCAGTAAGCAACTGCTAATTTCTTCAGTAAATAATTAACACACTTCCCTCAAACTTGCTCCCTGCCCCACCATCACACATCAGTGCAGCTTTGCAGCCTGTTGCCTATCCTGGGTAAGACTGGTACACCAAAACCTGAATTATTCTGTGTCACACGCGTTAAAAAAAACATTTCCTATAGACAAAAATTTTCCTTGAGAGTTCATTCCTTTCAAGTAACATTGACTATAACTTCCTTATGGTTGCACACCTTAGGAGGTTTCCTATCTAGAAGCAGAGTAGCACAAAACACAGAATATGCCTAGTTGGATGTGTCTGTGGCTGAGGGCAGAGCCCAGGTACTGTCTGAGCTCAGTCCACAGCACCAGGGGCAGAGCCACACGTGGGCACCAGGACAGCCACACACAGGTCCCCTCTGCTCACCATCAATGCAGCCTTTCTGAAAAATGTGCCAAAAATCACTTGGTGGAGCATTTCTAAACAGTTCTTTCAAAACTCAGTAGCTCTCAAACCCTCCACCAGCCCCTCTGTGCACATTTTTCTGCAAACTGTGAGGTCACACTAAGACAAAAATTTTCTTTACTTTGGTCAGTCTATCTTTAAACATGATTGCAGCAGTCAGTGGGTCTAAAGTTCCTTCTTCCCTTTAATTCTTTCAGGGGCAAGTTTCCTCTATACAAACTGTGGTAAAGTCAACTGACTAAGGCAAATGTGTGGCAGCTGACTCGCTTTGGGGGAATATAAATGAAACTTTAAAAGTTCTTTCAATTCAAAATGCTCATTTTGGGGGGCAAGTTCGAACTTTTCCTACACTGATGTTTTGCAGGTGAAATTACATATTAGGCGATGCAGAAATATATATTTTTAAATGAATTATGAAAAAAAAATATTGTGAATTTTAAGTTTTTGAGGTTTGTGTCTGAAACCTGCTTTTTAAGTAATTGCAACATGAAAACAGCAGCAGTAAAGGAGCACTGGCTTTAGAATGACAAGCGCTGCTTTGATCTTGAGAGTGGCCTTGTGAGGATTTATTTTCTTAGCATGGCAGTAGCATTCCCCTCAGGCTGGTGATGCCCTGGCATTTATGCACTGATCCATTTTCTCTCTTCTGTAGGAGTTTCCCTTGGCAGTGATCCGAGGGCAGGAATGCTACTGTGGGTACCCCACGGGGCGCTTCTCTCTGCGCGACGGCGCGGACGGGCTGCGCTGCAGCAGGACACTGAACACCAGCAGCACTGCCCAGGGAAAGTACTGCCTGGTCTACCAGACACCTGTGCAAGGTACAAGCCCCAGCCTCACTGGGCCAGGGCCACCACTGCTGGAAACAGCCCCTGCACCCCTTCTGCAGCGGGTAAAAGTGATCTCCTTTGCAGCAGTCTGAGCCACAGTAGTGGGTGTCACGGCACAGGCAGGAATTTAGGAAACAGTCTTTATCTAAATTCCCCACTCAGAATCATGCTCATGAAGATGCATCTTTCCATTCTCACCACACAGCACAGCCTCCTCCCAAGGCAGAACATCATCATTGTTCTGCAGAGGGAGAGAATGAGACAGAGCCTGGGAAGGCATTTCCCCACCATGCAGAAACCAAGGCAACTCTGCAGGCTCTAATTCTTCTCTACTCATCTTCCTCTAAAATATTTATCTGCATACATGTTTAAGGCTGGAAAACAAGGCACAGAGTAAGCCTCCAACCCAGAAAGCCATTTAGGTGGTTCTGGCAGCTTTATCTGTGCAGTGATTTGCACTGAGTTCAGTGAAACTTCTCACAAGCTTAAAACTGACAAATTAAGTGCTTTCTGGATTGGAACTGGGCTTTTTTTTCTCCAACACCCTTTTTTTTATCTCCACCTCAGAGGCAGTTCAGAGGTAGACTGCAGACACCAGCATGTGAAAAGATCATGCAAGAAGAATACTTGTTTCTATGAAATTGCTAGTTCTTCCCAGGTCTGTGGAGATCAGTAATAGGAGACTTCCTTCTCTAGGCTATGCAGGCACTTTCTAACCATGGCTTCATCTAGAGCTTGCTCTAAAGAATGAAGAGAGCTGGCTTCCTGATGAATCATCACATAGGGTCAATATTAATTCTTATCCTATCCTTTGTTTCTTCGGCATGTTAAGAAGCAAGGTGAGGATTTACAGAAGCAGATAAGAAACCAGGTGTCTGACTCCATGTTTGGAGGGTTTCTGAGTGCCTGGGCCCTTCAGAGAGGAATGGCTGTATAGAGATTTAACTGAAGGCAGCTCCTTTCAGTAGGAGGGTGTTCTCCTATGTTGTAAGACTAGTTTCCAGGTGTAGTGGCAGATTTCGAGTTCCATTGAAGAGCCAACCTGACAGGCAAATAGCTGGTAACAAACAGGCATCAAAGGACTATTAACACAACTTGCTGGCAAGTACAATGGTTTGCTGCAGCTTCATTAAAAAAGCATTGCCTAACACAAAACCAGCAGAAACCTCTCTGAGGATAATCTCTTCGGCCTCATGTGGCTGAATTAATTTTGGGAAGTAGCTGACTCACAACCGGACTCAAATTGATATCCTATATTCGTAAGAGAGAGAAAGAGGAAGCAATAAGCCCTGTAATCAAGAGCTGTCAGTGGAATTATTAAAAAGCCACCATGCTAACAATGAAATATCTTCTCTGCTCACAGACACTCGCTGCACGGACAGGAAATTCTTAACCACCAAATCCAAAGTGTTCGTTGCTTTGTCGAGCTTTCCTGGGGCTGGGAATACATGGGCTCGCCATCTGATAGAACATGCCACGGGATACTACACAGGGAGTTACTACTTCGATGGAGCCCTCTACAACAAAGGTACTGTGTCCCAAGGGGTGGGACACATGCAGCCCTTCTGAGGCACGGGGCTTTACTTATTGCTCTGGGATCCTTCTGCTTCAGCCAGCAATGGCTGTCACTGTCAGCATGGTTGGTAAAATTTAAACACATGCCTGGACCGAGCAGCCTCCCACAGTGCAGATGGCAGCAGGGATGGCTCCTCAGTGTGCTGTGCCTGACAGGCAGCTGCTCTCAGACAACAGCCAGGCTCTGCATTTGCAAATGTGTGCATTGCCTGCGTTGGTGCCCTGTGCACACACACACGTGTGTGGCTCCCATCTGACAGGCTGTTGCCTAAACCCTGTGGGTAAGACCCTTCAGTAGCACAGGAGACACGAAGGTTAAATTTTCAAATGTTACTAATTATTCTGGGAGGGCAGTAGCCTAAGGAGGCAGACATTTAACAAGCACCAAGCATTGGCCCTGTGAAAAGCTGCCTTGTTGCAGCACAGAGCTGAGGACACCTTGCCCAGTGAGGGAGAGCCTGGCTGCCCGTGGGTTTAACACACTGGTACTGTCACAACAGCTTTACACCACTCTAGGGAAAGATTTAATACCAAAAGGCACAGACATATAATCAAGTGAAAAAGCCAACAATCCCATCTTGTAAAACAGGTTTTAAAGGAGAAAAAGACCACTGGAGAAGTAGAAGGACCATCTGTGTGAAAACACATGAAAGTGGCAAGACAGAGATTGAAATGTTTGACTCAGCCATCCTGTTGATAAGGAACCCGTACAAGTCACTGATGGCAGAGTTCAACAGAAAATATGCTGGGCACCTGGGCTATGCCACCGACCGCAACTGGAAGAGCAAAGGTAAGCACTGCCCCAGCATGGGCTGGTTTGAAACCCATCCCCAGCATACTGGGAAGTGGGGACACACTGGGACCTGAGCGAGCACTGCAAACAAATTCAGTGAGACCCAAGTCCCACCACAGCAGAGATCAGCCCCCAAAGCACTTAGACCTGTGCCCTGGGAGCACTTGTGGTCTTGCCATGCACCCTCCATGGGGAGGAGAGGAGTGCAGCACGAAGACAGCAACCACAGGCACACAGGAGCATCATTGCCATTGCACTGTTGGGCAGAGAAAACATGTCCAGGTACAACACTCCTGTGCACAGCCCATTTGCCAGGCTATGTGAGGTGAAGGAAATTTGCCCCTGCAGCATGTAATAACCATGAGAAATCTAATTTAAGATTTGGAGGATCCAATGGAGCATGACATTTCCTGAAGGAAATTTTACAGCACTGTACAGGTGCTACTGCACTGCAGATAAATAATGATAATAGCAAGAAGGGGACTTGAGATTCAGTGTCCCCTGAACACATGAAAAGACTTCAGAACCTGCCTGCCACGCTTCATGCGTTTGACTGGCAAGTTGGCTGGTGACTGCAATTTCCCCACTGGATACGCTGCTGCACTCAGACTCTGCAGCAGAAGAGACATTTGGCTTCCATTTCTCCTTGTGCATATTTTAGGCAGTACAGCTGTGGCTTGGCACAGGGCTGGGGGGGAACTGTCCTGTGTCACAGCACATTTCTTTCCCAAGTTCATGTATCACCTTTCATCAGTCACAACTCAAGACCTATTCATCAGAAAACAGACAAAATAGCTCTCAGAAAAGAGAAAAAGGCTGGAGAGAATGGCTTTCCCATGCTGTAAACTGCAAATTGTTACATTTCAGCCACAATGCTCTATGTCCGGGCCAAAAGCTTTCGCCAGGGCTATCTTGACCTTCGGGAAATTAAATTATCACAGACAGCAAATAGAGATTGAGGTATCATTAATGCTCGAGGCAAAGGAAACTGCTGAATTGCAGCATGGCTAACAGTGTCTTATTTTCCTGGTTTCCTGGTCGTGCAGAGTGGCCGGATTTTGTGAACAGCTATGCCTCCTGGTGGGCCTCCCATGTCCTGGACTGGCTGAAGTATGGGAAGCGCCTGCTCATTGTCCACTATGAGGACCTGAAGCAGAGCCTCATCCCCAAGCTGAAGGAGATGGTGGAGTTTCTGAATGTGACAGTGACAGAGGACCGGCTGCTCTGTGTGGAAAACAACAGGGATGGGAATTTCAAGCGGTCTGGTGCTAAGCAAAAGGATTTTGAGCCATTCACCCAGGAAATGAAAGATCTTATCAACAGATACATCCTGACAGTGGATGAAGCCCTGAGGGGAAGAAACTTCACAGGGCTGCCCAGGGAGTACGTGCCAAGATGATAGCCTGGTATCACACTGCTGTGGTTAAAAATAAAGTATTTTTTTCTTAAAAAAAAAAAAAAAAAAAAAAAAAAAAAAAAAAAAAAAGAAACAAACAAAAAAAAAAAAAAAAAAAAAAAAAAAAAAAAAAAAAAGAAAGAAACCAACAAAAAAACCCCAGTACTCTCTAGCAGTTACAGCAAAGATACTTGTAAAGGTTGCTGAGCACTGCAAATTCTCTCCACTCTTGGGGGTTCTTCAGGACACTAAGTGTTCCAGAAGGAAGTGATGAAGGATAGAAATTGGGTTATAAACCAAGGCAAAAAGCTATTAGTCTACCTGTGTGTGCCCCTCCCTGCACAGGTGGCTCAGAGCGTCCCAGCAGAGCATCTCTACCCCTGTGGCACCTGTCTGCTCACCCCACTGCCACCACAGACCTGCCAGGGGCTGCTTGGGGTTCCACAGCAACTGTGCTGGAAATGGATGTGCTTAAAGGGGGAGAAAGAGGGGAAGTCCTGACACTGATCAACAGTTTTCATCTGAGCATTTAAGAAAATCAGTTGCTCTCTTCTTCTGTAACCCATTAGTCAGGTCATCTGCCACAGCGGTGTCAGAGCTATACCACCAAAGGGCAAAGGTGCTTTGGATGCAGGGCAGAAAGGTGCTTCTGGACCAACCCCAGACTGCCCTGCAGCAACAGCAGCCAGAATTTCAGGACCACCTGAACTCCACAGGAAGGGGGGCAACTACAGAATCCCCCATGGTGAGGTGCACAGCTGGGTACCTGTAGGAGTACAAATTCACTGTGGCCAGTTGGGTATCCCTGAGTGTTATCAGCCCCAAACAGCCGCAGACCTGGCCCCAGGGGCATGGATGAGACCCCAGAGGGTGGCAGAGGACAGGGTGCCACCTGCTAGGGGCTTGGCAGAGGTTTCTACACCTCCATCTCTGCACCTGGAGAGTCACGCTGGGTCTGGGGAGACACTGGAGCCAAATGTTACTATGATTGGTGCTCTTGGTTTGAGAAGTGGCCGTGGCCAAGCAGTACTGACATCAGCCTGGACCACCTGCAGATTGGGGCCAAAGGGGATGGGCATTGGCCCTGCCAGCCCCAGCAGGGGTAGAATCCCAACTCCTCCCTCATCCCTGGAAGAAATCCAAGGCAGTCCAACCTGAAAAACCACAGCCTACTTAGAGCTGCCCTCTGGAGCCACCCCTAGCAGCCACGTGGGTTTGATTTCTAGCTCCTGCTGTTCCCTGTGGGTCATTTCACCCCGTGCCAGACCCATGTGTGGGAGGGAGGGAGGGAGTGGGGGCACACAGAGCAGCTGCCCCATGGTCCTGGGCCACCAGGCAGCTTAGAGATGGTGAAATGGTGCAGCCAAAGGCAAAAGCCCTGCTGCAGGATGCTTCTGTTCATGTGAAATAAAGGATTTCTTAAAAATTTGAGTGAAAATACTAGTTTTAATAAAACAAGACATTTATATAAAGGGAGTTGGACTTCCTCTGCCTGTGTATCATTGGTGCTTTAAAAAAAAAAAATACAGGATATAGAGCACACTTCAGCCTGAGTCTCTCCCTGGTTTTGGTCCATACACAGCTCATCTCTGTGCCACCCAGCTGGGATGGGGCTTGTTGCAGGGCTGTCATGTTCCCGTTCCCAATCTCAGCCACACAGTCCCTGCACAGGAGCACAACTCACACACACATGGGCACCAAAAAAAACCCCAAATACCACCAGAACCAAATTATACTGTGCCAGTAACAGACACCACAGCTAGTATAGAAACACCCAGGTATAGAAACACCCCCATAAAGTAGATAAATTAGGATGCTACAAAACAGGACTATCACCATCTCTACTGTGACTTAGTAAAGAGCTAATTCCTTCTGAAATTACAAATTAAATTGCTTCCAAGGTTCATTTGGGCAGCAGTTGCTGTTGATGGACATGGGTCATGTCCTACAGAGTTTGAGCTCAGTCTATGGAAGGTGCACAAATAATTCACAGAGAGAAATTGCTCTTGGCCTCACTGGATTATATGCCTGAGATCACGGACCAGAATTTAGGCCCACCACCAAACATTAAGATTATGAGAATGACATTTTATTACCTTGCCTTTCCAGCCTGCTATAGCTTTACAGGGCCATTTAAAAAATACTTTGATCATTTCAAACCCTGTAAATGGTGAGCAAGGACAGGCTGTGAACTCTCAAGTAGGCAATT
The DNA here is from genome assembly GCA_035221455.1 of Xenops minutus. Taxonomy (NCBI): domain Eukaryota; kingdom Metazoa; phylum Chordata; class Aves; order Passeriformes; family Furnariidae; genus Xenops; species Xenops minutus. Next base: position 299,841 of record JAWWEE010000048.1, on the reverse strand, counting down.
TAATTATGTGCATGTCCTGTAATGAAGGCTCTAGGTAGCTAAAATTAGAACTGGCAAAAATTATGAATATGCATTAGCTCTGTGATTCCAAAAATCAGCTCATTTAAAAAAAGGAAGTTGTAGCTAATAATTTCTTAAGAGCTGAGGTACAGGGACTACCTCTTTATACATTTTGCACAAAACATGTATATATTATACGCATTATACATCTGTCTGAAGAGTCACACAAACATACCATTTTGTGTATGTTCTGCCAGAGTCCCTTTAGGACCACAGGAATAGTGAAGGACTTCTTGGGTCATGGCACACCATCCCTGCCACTGTCTGAACCACCACATGCAAGTCATCCACACAAATAAACTGATATATCTTAAAAACAGATGAAGCATTTTTACCCCTTTCTCTCCTAGGGAAAAAGCTGCAGGATGTTCTCCTCTACTGGTCAGGAACCATCTCCAGACCAACACCCTGAACTGAATCAGAGCTCATACTGTCCTTCTCACCATTTTTTTTGGCCAACATTGTGTTTTAGCTGAAGTAGCCCTTCTTCTTTGCCTTGAGATGTGCTCACAGACATTGATCACGTCCTCTCTTGAGCTTCATCTTGCAAGGGCAAATATTCCATGGTGCTGTACCCAATTTCCCTGCAAGGCAGGTTTTCCTATGCTTATCGCATTGAACTTTAATTAACCAGGATGTTTTAGCAAAAAAAAGGTGCTATCATGCCATGGAAAGCCATGTTGATGTTCACTCCACGTACATTTTCCTCCTTATTTTGTATTCCATAGCAGCATATTAGAAATGGAAGAAATATGCGTGCATTTCCCTCAAGCTTTCAGTTTTCCCCAGGAAGTCATGAGTCATAAGCAGGCAACTGGAACAAAACAGAGATGCTATGTTTGAAGAAGAGTTTAACACTTGAGATTTTTAAAGTGAACAACAGTCACAATAAATAAGTTGGAATCCAGATTCTCCACTGAACCTGCTGCACACCCAGATTCAGGTTACCCTGACCACTCTCCTGTTTGATCCCAACTGCTCTGCTCTTGACTCAAGAGCTCAAAAACAACCTCCAGACACACCACTAGGTTCAACTGGTTTTCTCTGAAAGAAAGAAGTAGCTCTTAAAGAGCTACTGCATTTCTCTCCTTCCAGAAGAGCCTCTGCCAGGACCTACATTTGCAGACACCCTCCTCACCATCCCCTCTATGTGGTCCATCATGCCAATAAATGACATGCCCTGAGTGCTGGGTCACACAAACAATTGTCCCCAGAGATGACTGGCAATGGCAATGAAGGTGGAGTCATACCCTGTGAGCCAGGCCAGACATGAAATCACCATAGGCATGTGAGCTCACTGCAGACACTCTGCAACAGCACACAGCCATCACCAAGTCTTGGCAGGATGGAACCCTCTCCTCTGTGACAGCAAAGGTCCTGGAAAACTTTTACATATAGGTGAGAGACAACCTCTCTACAGAGAGAGACTGCGTTGGTCTCACCATCAAAGATCTTCTCACACTTTGAGTGCACTTGTACTCTTATGGAGAGGGGGAAAAAAACCAAAAAGCACAGGCGAACCATACTAGGAAGAGAGGATATAATAGGAGATAAAATGGTTTTGCTTCCTGGAAACCAACTGCAAAATAAAGCTTTTAAAGCAATCCCAAAAAAGCATGAACGTCATTGCCAGCAATTCGGTCTTTCTGCACTGCTTTATTAATTTTCCATTAAACCCATTTCTTTTAAAGCCCATTACTCACTGCTAAGACCAAGCTACTACCCTACTACAGCAGTATTAACCTCCATGAAATAATTAAAGGATGGATTATCAGCATGAGACCTTATGTGTCACCTCTCTGGAACCTAATGTGTCTTCCAACGGCCTGGAATATAATGAGATGCTCAAATATAAAAAGTTGAGTTACGGTTTTTCTCAGTTGTGACATTTATTCAGTCAGAAAGATCCAACTCCTCAACTGCATTACTTACAATTTAGTTTTGACCCTGAGTGGCTGAGAGCAATCTTTAAGGAAGCTATCCCTTTGAATCTCCTTTTTAGATTAGCACTTAATTACTCTAACAAATTTCCAGATGTACAAATTATAATGGACTGTAAATCAGCTCTTCCCCTTTGAACCACAACATTGCATTTTTTAGCCTTCTGCATACTCAGACCATCAAACACATCTGTCTCTCAGCTCTTGTTCTTCACAGCACCTATTTAGCTTCAGTTACTGGTTCCCAGGTGAGGAGCTTTTCCCATTGCAGGACTGCACCTACCTCCCAAACACTGGTCTGATTTCAGGCCCCTCAGGTGGCATCATCACGTTGTTTCTGTTACAAATAGAGCAATTCAGAGGCATGTCCAAGAAAATGCAAGAAACTTACCAAAAAGTGTATAATTTTGACACATGGGGCATGGTCACCACTAATGGCTGTATGTTTTTGACCAAGATACCTGTAAGAGCAGCAAAGAGAACAGCTGCTCTTAGTCACATGAACTGGTGTCAAGCAATCCCTCAAATGAAGAAAGATATGACTGAAGTGCATTATTAGATGAAATGTTTTATGCAACAGTTAAAATAGAGTGATAGGCCCAAAAATTTTTTAAATTAAATCAGCTCTAACTGAGGAAATGAGATATCATAAATTTGATCTCTCCTCTCCCTCTTACTGCAGAGCTGTGTCTCTCCCCTGTTTTTTGAGCCTGCTCATCCCCTCCCTGCCCAGGGGAGGGTGGTCTCTGGTTACCAACTTGCCTCCTGCCCACCCTGGACACACCAGGAGGGATTTTTCGGCAGCTCAAGGTTCCCCAAAGCCTTGGCTAGAGCTCCTTTAGGTCCTGCCCTAGTGCAGGGAACAGCATTCACTTGCCCACCTGGTGACTGCCACTGTCACCTTTCAGTGGCACTTAATGGAAAGTGCCAAGGTTTGCAGGTAGGAGATACTATGGAATTGGAAGCTCTTGCAATTACTGAAAAGCAGAATAATTTCCTCACTTGGGTCATAGTGGAGAGACCTTTCCAGGTCAGTTCTGCACCAGTGGGGTGGGTCTGAAGCAAACTGCATAGCTGGAGGAGTTGCTGCAGACACAGAGCAATGGGATTATGAGCAGTTATCCTGGGGGCAGAACAGACAACCACAGCCTTTGGATTTTAAAGATATGTCGGAAGCTGCATTAACCTAAAATGCTTCTGAAATAAAGCACTTAGCACCACCCTAGAAAAATTATACAGCTCATTTCACAGGAGAAAATTCAAGTCACAATGAATAAAAAACACAGAGAGGGAAGTGATTTAAAGGCAACACCTTGCTAATGACAAGAACATTTCTTTGACGAGTGGGGTTATAAAGGAGCGGTCTAAAGTACAACTGCATCCTTCATGAAGCATCAAATATGCTGGAAAATAAACCAAATCTTCCATGCTGACTTACCCTATTACAATGATGTTCTGGAAAATTGTCAAATACACACAAATACACGCACGTGTGACTGCATGGGCAGTTGGCCCCATGTCCTCTGCACGGGGACGAGGAGGGCTGTCCCTGCCTCAGGTCCTCTGGGGGCTCTGCACCACCTTGGGGTGCACAGGGTGGAACCCCCAGCCCACAGCAGGGAGGGCACAGCTGGGGCAGCACCCACTGCCCTGGGGGACAAGGGGTGCCTGCACTTGGGCCACCCCGCTCTGATGGAGGGTTTCTGTTAAGAGAACATGCAGAACATTTGTTTTCTTAGAAACTGTCTTTCTTCCACAGTCACTCATTTAAATGGATTCCACTGCCTGTTTTATGCCTCTCTTCATTCCAGCAGAGACTAAATTAGGCTTTGAAGTTTAGTGAGAAATCCTAATGGCATTCGACTTCAGTGCTATTGCCTGAATCCTGGGGAATTAAAGGAAGGGGGAGAGCAAGACGAAAGAAACCACTCTTCTCTTTTTATTGTTTCCTACAGCTTGATCCCGAAATGACTGACTTTGAAAATAACCTTAGCGCCTAACATTATGCATTATTCATATGTACTAAAGCATATAAATACAGTTTTCAAAGGTTAAAATAAAACTCTTTTCCTGTACAGGTTACAATTATTTAATATTTTGACACAGCAACTTACATCATTAATATTGAACAGCAGATAGGGGAAAAAAAGGGACTTAAAATGAGCATGTACTTTTCTCATCAGTATGGAACATCTACACATTGCTCAGGAAACTGGTAGACTAGAAGCATGCATAAGGTCTTTCAAAAAGGAGGAAAGAATTAAGCATTTTAATTTTGCAAAAAACTGTAGGGGCCAGTGTGCCATTGACTAAGAACATAGTCTGTCAAAATGTCTATTTGCAATGAATTTCCTGGCATAGGAATAGTCGTAGGTGATCAAGTAGTAGTATTATTTCAGTTTTCAGGAATAATAATGGCCATTTAGTCACAATTAAAAGAAAAGTGACAGGTTTGTATTTGATTACTATGACAATAAACAGGATGCACCTGGAGCACACCTGTGTACAGTGTCTGGGCTAATTCAAACCTGTGCCCTCCCATCCTGCAGAACCTGCATGCAGCTGGGAACCACAGCATAACCCAGGGATGCACATTCCAGGCAATGTCAAAGATATCATTGCACCCACCCCTGTCATGATTAAATTTCCATATTGAAGGATGAAGCAGGCCTGAGCTTTAAGCAAGGGTTCATTTCTTCTAATGTTCACTCAGAAAAGAGAGAGAGACAACAACTTCTGCCCCTGTGACAACTCCTTCCTGGCTGCAAACAGGATTCATCCTAATTGCCAGGGACAGAAATCCTGTTAGGCTATCCAGCCTGGCTCTCTGGTAGCACAGGGTACTCCCCCGGGCTTCTAGGTTATTATCTATTGCTTTGTTTAGTCTGTCTTCCAGTTTTATGTGGATGCCCATAACTAGTACCTAGGCACTTCTCCAGTTAATTACATTGCTAAGAAAGATCAATAAATCTCATGGACTCTTTAGTTCTCAATTCAGGTGGCTCAGGCATGCTGGGGGAGTGGTGAGGGACCAAATGTTAGATGCCAACAAGAGCATCCTGCATCCTCTTTCTGATCAGTCAAAAACTGCTTATGGGAAAAAAAGCCACATTCAAAGTGTCCCAAATTAAGAAAATAGACTTGGTAAAACAAAGAAATATTGCAACTGCCAAAGCAGCATTCATTGAAAAAGACTTGATTTAGTTCAGACTGTCTCAGCTTCACAAGCTCAGCTCATGGTTGGTTGTTTTGGAGTGACTGAAGGTGAAGCAACAGCGTTCTGGGGCCTGTTTCATTCCTTAGTCTAAAGATGTTCATGCACCCACACATTGTCTCTTTTCTCTATGTGGCAGCAATATGAGAGAGTAAGCAGAGTAAAAAAATGGGAATGTCAAATTTCTTCTGGGACAGGAAACAAAATCTGCTCACATCTACAGCAGCATTAAAATTAACTTCTCAGCTTTAGTAAACAAAAAGGTTTGTTACAAACACTTAATCCAGCTCTACCTACTCTCCACGTAATGAGGCACAAGAAGATTATTTTCAACATACTTTCTGCATTATTTGACCAAGGACTGCTAATGGTGTTTGATTTACTATTGCTGTAAATATATGGCCAATTATAATTAGAGAACCATGAGCTGTAATTTTTCAGAGCTGCAGGAGGAAGACTCTTGTTTTACAGGACACTCATAACCCCTGAGCAATGCACTCCTTTCAAGTTAGAAAAGCCAAAATGCTTCACTTTAATCACCTCACTGCAAGACATATGCTAAGTGTAAATACAACCAACTTGGAAATTGCTAAAGCATTAGCATATATGCAAAATACCTTTAATCAGAACCAGGCAGAGGGGAACTTCCAAAACAATTTGTTTCCACAGCATTTTACAAAAACTGATATTGCTATTTCTAACTCACTTCCAAAAATAAAAGCAGACCTGCACCCCCAGTGTGGAGAAATAAGAGTTACATACATTTCTAGAAAATTCTGCCAATTTTATCTGTATTACGAGCACAATGAAACTTTTATGAAAGAGCAGAATGAAAAATGAGAATAGCTTTTATTTAACTAATCTAAGAATTAATTAAAATAAAGATTTGCTGTCAGTTATGTGCATCAACAAATGAACACAACATTATTCTAATAACAGCTTATTACATTATTTCTCTGCTAGGATGCAATATTGATTGGAAATCTGTGGGATGGAACAAATTGATTATTTGAACAAATTAAACAACTGTTTACTTACAAATGCAGATACTTATTGTTTAATTTGAAATGAGTCTATAGGCAAGTTCTAGATGCTGGCAAAGAAGACCCAGTGTACCCACAGCTCTAAGCATTTATACCTGGAGTTACTTAACCCTGGGTAGTTTTTCACTGTGCTTGGGTGTGACTCAGTCCAGCCTTACCCAGGACACACCACCTGAACCCCAGTTCTACCAGGTGGTGCTTTAGTGGATTATTCAATCCTGAAGAATCAAGTGTGCTGGGAAGTAGGGCTGGTACCCAGGCTCCTGCATCCCCCCAGGCTCCTGCATCCCCACCCAGGCTCCTGCATCCCCACCCAGGCTCCTGCATCCCCACCCAGGCTCCCTCCCCTCCACAGCACCCAGCCTGAAGCAGGCCTGGACTTTGCTGAGGGTTGGAACACCCACCTCTAGTGTCACACATTTAAGGAGAGAGTCACCAACAGCTTGCTTCACTGACAATTGCCACGATGCCAACCTGACACCACAGGAACACCCACAATAACTGGAGACCAGTGACCCTCCATTTGTGCCTATGGAATCCACCTTGGACTTAAACTTCTTCATTCACAGCTACGACTTAATCAGTGCCGAGGTCTCAGGGCTATAAGCTTTTGATTATCCTAATTCATTTTCAACTAGCTTGCTGATTAAAAAGAGAAAATGAAAAAAACCCACACACTGCAAGAGAAAAAATTCCACTTGCTGCTTAGTGTGCAATAGGACTCATTTCAGTGCTGACCCTGGAGAATTTGTTCTTTGCCACCACAACATGATTTGGACTCCACGTCCACTTTGATCAGAATTCCCACCAGCCCAGCACAGCCTCCTGCCCACAGTGGGGTCCTCCAGGCCCGAATGCAGTCAATGCACAGATTTCAATAGGAAACAATAGCACACACGTGCTCTATAAATAACTTCCAATGTGTCAGCAACATGCAGAAAGCTCAGGAAGCAGCTAAAGCTTCTGACAGTGCCCACATTCAAATCATTCCTGCTTTCTTAGGGTTTAATTTCTGTATTATTTATAACTGATTTACAATTTACTAATATTGGCACGCCTGGCTGAAGACTTGTAAATTAAACAAGTACCTGCAAGGCAGAAGGAGTAGAAATTAATAGGAGAAAATCAGAAAATCCCAAATTAGCTTATTCTAGATATGTTACACATAAAACATGTATCTTGTTTCAAACGCACCACAGAGACCTTGAGAATGGATTGGTTTTGACCCAAAGTGGACAAAAATCTTTTTCCTGATTTCAATCCAGCTGTTAACCCTGGAGGCCACAGCAGCATTGGAGTCCTGCTCTGAATCACAGCTCTGCACCTGCTGCCAGGGCTGGAAGGGCTGGATGGAACAGGTGAGGGGGAAATATCTGCTTTCAAGTATGGTAGAAAACATTGACACTATCACATCCAGAAAGCTTAAATTCTCTTTTCACCTGGCTGCAACCAGGTTTACAAACAGTAGGACTGTTGTGTAACTGAATATTTGGTCTTATAAGAAGTCAAGAAAAAAGAGCAAGCAGGTTTTTAGTAGCAATTTGTCTCAATGCAGGCTTTAAACCATCAATTTATCTCTGTCATTGCCAACATTTAGCTTAATCTGTTGCTCTGTCTCTTTCTCACTGTTAAGAATCCCAGAAGGATAAGGAACTGCTATACATAAAGAACTGAATTTCAATTAACGCAGTCTCTTGCTAATTTTTCCAACACATAACATTTCAGCTCACTATTTTCTTGTTGCTGAGTCTCTAGAGAAATGCTTCTACATATTTATTTTTTCTGCAAGTTGGTATTTATCACCCACCATGGCTGTTTCAATGACATGAAGGTTTGCAAGCAACACCTCTATGTTTCACCTTTCCATAGGTAAATATTTTAATTAAAATGAGAAGCAACTTAAATATTAGCATCAAGTTTCGAAACAGATTTAAACAAAGCTGCAGCTGCAGGATGCCTTGTTCTTTTTTGGCTGAGGCCACTGGTCCATTCTCCCCTCCAAAGAACAGCTGCTGTGCCAGAAACAGGTGAGGCATTTTAAAGTGAGTATGTTCATCCTGGTGGGAACAGAAAGGGAAATGTTCCCTCCCTGTGATGCTGGAATAAAAGCAGGAGTGGGAAGCAGGAGCTTTTTGGCATGTTATTCTCTGCATTAGTGTTCAGGCTTAGGACAATCTGGTATTTTCTTTTGGTAAGAATTGGGACCAAAACTCATGCAGGTGCTGTCTGCAGGAAGGGTTGTCACCACTGTCACCTGTTGGCACAGGTGGCTGCCAGCATGAGCTCTCCCTGGTAGTGCTGGCAGGGGAATGAGGTGGGGGGGAGGTTCTCTCGTGATGAAAATCAGGAGATTTGTATTTCCCTCACTTTCCTGCTAAATATCAACATGGAAGACCTTGGAGTGTTTGCAGTGTGTGAGCTACACACCCACATAAACTTCGTAGGGGACTTTTCATTCCCAAAGTGCCTGTCATTTCCTCTCTATACAGTGTTTAGACTTGAGGTAATGCTGCCAGAAGTCATCCTGTCAACGCCTGAATTAAATAACTTTTAACAAAAGCCATAAATGGTTTTTAAAAGTCACGAGCATGTCTCCAGCAATCGATAAAACAAGCTTTTGTAACCATGGAAAGACTCCAAACACAGGAGATGATCAGGTTGGATTCACTACGAGTCAGGCACATGCTCTTTGAGCATCATGTGGGCTGTAAATGGGCTTTGGGAAGAAGCCAGAAAGCTCACAAAAGGATAACTCCATTAGTCCAAAGGTAACACGAAAGTGCCACATGCTCCATATTCACAGAGGTACGTGGAAGAGGGCAGCCTTCAACCAATAAAGGGTAAATGGGGCATTTGAAAATGCATTTGAAGAATGATTCTGAGAAAAAAGTTTTCAGCTTGAGAGCTGTACCAAGACAGGAATGGAATTAAACTAACTTAACAATCACTAAGAAACAACATCAAAGAAGGAATGAGGCAGCCTGAACCTTCCTGGGACCAAAAATGACCTCTTTGGTTTCCTCTGAATTTGGTTTTAAAAACCCATTGTTCACTCCCCTTCAGCTTCTTTAGGCTTTCTGCATCTGTCAATTTAGTCCTTACTTGGCTTTCACCTTTCATCTGAGTGCCATTTCCACAATGAATTCTGAGAGAGCAGCTTCTGTAAAGGAACAGTTTGATACAGAAGTTGAAAGAGTGCAGAACCAAGACTGGAGTCTCACCCTGCAGGTCCATGGGCAAGAGGGACAAAACCTTCCTCAGGATGTCATGCTTGCAAAGGATGCCACACAGGCTGGGATCACCGAGGTCACTGTTCCCACCCCCCGTCCAGCCATCTGCCAGCAGCAAGATGCTGCAGGATGAGACCAGGAGCAACCAGAGGTGCTGGGATTCTGCAAGGTAGGGAAAATGCCAGGCATCCTGGCACAGCACAGCTGGGATTTTCCAAACTGGCAGGGGTTAGAAAGCCAGCCCCTTGACTTCACAGTCAATGAAATAAGGGCAGTCTTGTCACCTCAAAACAAGGTTTTACAAACACCCTTGTCTACCCAGCAGATGCCAGATACTCTCCATGCAGCCCCTGGGGCTGGGGGGGGGGGCTGTCACTGTTCCCTTGTTGCCTATTTCTGCCCTCTTCCCAGCAGTGTCCCAGGAGTTGGTTCCCACCAGATGAGAGCCCACAAAAGGCTCACACAGGACAGATGGTGAGGGATAACAGAGAGGGGCTGCTGCCCAAGGATGCCAGTGTCCAGCATCTCTGGTCCAGCACAGAGCAGAGGTCTGACTGCTGCTCCCGAGGCGAGGGCCAGGGCATGGGGCCACTGTGGGTGCACCCACCCTCACCTGCTGCACCCCTGCAGGAAACTCCTGCCATATCACCTGGTGGCTACAGGCAGAGAGCAGCAGGGTCAGAGGCAGAAGTGCTGCAGAAGCGTTTGACTCAGGAGAGGAGAGCAGTGCAGGGGAATCCCATCCCCTGGAACGTGTCATTGCTTTGGCAGCACTTTGCTTCCCCTGCAAGGAAACTGTCAGCTCGGTGACACTCCAGGGATCCCTGAAGGAACAGGCAGAATTAGATCTTAATCAAAAGTCTCTGCAGGCCAAAAAGATTTTTTTTTTTTTTTTTATTAATCTGTCTCTGGGAGTAAATCTCACAACCCATGGTACAGTATCACCTACAGGGAAGCAAATGACACAGTTCATCCTCTGAGATGAACTGCCACGGAATTTACCTGAGCTGTGCCAGGCAGTTACATGGCTCAGGAGTCAGTCATCCTGCTGTTCCTGGACTGACAAGAGCCATTGCTTCAGCTGGTAAAAGTTAGCATCATCCTGCTGACTTCAAACAGATTTCTTCTGGTTTATCAACTGCTGAGGATCATCTCCTTCAGCCATTCCAGGGTAATAAAAGGGTTATTTAAAAAACCCATTACAACTGACAAACAGTCCATGCAAGGAAACATTAAAAGCCATTTTTAAGTTCAAGTTGTAAGTCTGAAGGGATGCCTCAATGATATTTATACTGCTATTTGTGCAGTAAAACAGACAAGGAAGTCATCAAGTGATTTGGGTTTGGATACAAAAGGACAAATAGAGGGTAAAGTGCTGCAATGAAGTAGCACAGATTTCAGGAGATATTCGTGATAATCAGGTTAGCAAGAGAAACGCAGTGTCACAGTTGTTAGCTGCCTTTTCCCATCAGCAGACACATTTAAGCAGGGTTGCCAAAAGGTTGGCAAAAGCAGGAATAAAGTTTTACATGGAAAAGCCTCCAGTGTTAAAACTAACGTCTATTAATATCCACAGCCTTCTAGCTCTCTTGGGAGTAACAATATAATAACTACCAAAACAACTCTCAGACTTCAGAAAGAAGAATTTATAACCACTCTGAAGAAAGAAATATGCTCAAACATCCCTCTATAGGTCCAGAACAGTCAAAGGCAACTGCAATATAAATTAAAAGAACAATCTTCAAGGCAAAGAGCAAGAGAAGTTATTTTACCCAAAACAATGAAACTCCTCTTAAATTCGGTCCTTTTGCAGGTCTGTAAATTGCAATAATTGGAAGGGGGAAAAAAGGTCAATACTATTAGATAATTTATTTCAGCAAGTAACAGCTTCTGACTTCTTGCAGCCTGATAAAAAGGAAACAACCCAGGGGCCTATTTTTACATTCCACTCCAAAGGTGTCATTCCCATGCATGTTCTCCATTACCATTTCACATCACTTCCACTCGCAGCTTACCTGTCTCAGTGAGGAATAACACACTTCTGCTTTGGCTGAGGAGACTCAGAGCTGTTGCCAACAATCTGTCCAAAATCTCCCATGCCCTATGAATATTCACATCCCAGAAGGATGTTGAGGGAGGCGAGGTGGCAGCAACCCTTTCAAAAGGAGTCACGAATGCCACCAGCACTGGAAAAGCCACCCAGTGTCTATCATTTTAATCATTATTGAAAATATTTTGCCTTCTCCTTCTTCCATACAATTAAATTTGCTACGGTGAATTGGCATGCAAAATTGCCCTCTCCATATACATTGTTGTTAAATTACTCTATAATTAGTCCTAACATATTGTACTTAGAGCATTTACTATGCTTGATAGTTCCATCATCATAACCTTATTGTGATCTATAGCAGCAACGATAACAATTAAAATGGTATTACTCACTTTTAAAGAGCCACTGACACGTTCTACCCACATTTACAAGTGTCCTTTCAATCATGTTTAGCCACTTCCATAAACTCTATTAATATTTCTATAGTGCTGGTTTCCCTGTGGAGAGAAAGAAACAGAAAAGCCTTCCCACCCTTTTGGGCAGGACTGGGAGGAAGAGGGTCCAGAGCCATGGTGGGGTACCTGCCTCCTATGGAACAAATACCAGGGGCTTTCAGAAGCCCAGGAAATCAGTGGCAGAAATCCCCCATACAAATCAGTAGGATTCAGGATCCTAAGTCCTTTAGGCCCTTCTGCTAATCCTGGTTTATTGCCCAGGAAGGACAACACGCCCATCATGCCTGGCCCATGTGGGACCCTGCAGAACTCAAGGGCAAACGCCTCCCATCACACATGGCAAGAGTGTTGCTCCCAGTGAAGCTCAGGGTGGTATTGGAACTCTTCAGAGAAAGATTAGAGTCTCCTTTGGCCAGAGGGGAAGCTGGGAGAGATGCCCAAGAGGACCACACTGTATAACAAAGAACATGAACCAGAGCACAGAATGGAGATGTAGAGCTCTAAGTGTTGCCAGCAACTACCACAGCCAGGAGGGATTTATCCAGTAAGCTGGATAAAGCTCCTAAATAAATTACTTTATGGCCTATGTTGTATAAAAATGAGGTACAATTTCAAATGCTTTGGCTTTTGGGTGTCCAGCTGGAGACACTGTACCAGGGATTGCTTGGTAATGCTCTACCTCTCAGTTCCCGAAGTTGTCAGAAGTTAGGTACCCCCAGGGATCCAGTAAAACAGAGAAGTAATTCCTCTGCTGGAATTTTATCCAGTCACATGGACCTATTCCTTGTGCACCATCTCAGAGCCAGGACCAAGATTTAGCCCCTGGTTAGAAAGAATATTTATACATCTGCTTCATACAAGCTGAGTGCAGAACCCACCATAAATAGGTAACTTAACACTAAAATTATTCTTTAAATGAAGCCTTCTTTTGTCATATGGAAAAGGAAGTGCATTGGAATATTAATAGCATTCATCTTTCCCTTACAAGCAGTGTTTCAGACTTGCAGTCTGGTGCAAAGGAGCAGGGTGAGGAGGAGGGGTAGAAGTGACCTCAATCCTGACAATCACATAATTTCACAGTACAAAAGTTATTGGAACGTTTCTGAGCATAATGCCCAATGATTTGCATTCCAGAGACCTTTCCCACAAACTGAAGGATTGCTAAAGGGTATGTATCTCAGCTCTAATGTTTGTGCCCTTTTCTCAAATTAGTGATACTGTCAAGCTCTGATGAGATCATATCTGACACAGAGCAAAATTATGGTAACAGTCATACGTGATCTTATCCAGCCCAACTCCTATTTCCATGGGACTAGAAAAGGAAAAAAAATCCCATTAAACTATATTAGAGAAGGTGATATTCACCCTGCAGCTATAGGAATATATCTGAGCACTACATATCACATCCTCAGGAAAAGAAGTAGAAAATGAAAATTCAGAAGCAGCACCAAGGATCTAAGCAATCATTTAATACAATCCCAGCACAATTTACTGCTGATTGTAATTCTAGGTTTCTAGACATAAGTGAAGGAAAGCAGATGAAGTTTGGGGATCTGTTTCCACATGTATAATTAAAAGGGTGCCTATAACAGCTGAGGATCCTGCCTTGTTTGTGAAAGCAGGGTTTGAACAGCGTGTTTTGCCTTTAATTTGGCTATGCCCAGAACACATTCAAATAGCCTCCCGCTTCCTTGAGGGGAGGGATGATTAATGACAGAGAGAGGCACATTCTGCACCCGTGGTAAATCTCTCTCTGCAGGGAGGATGAAGGACACACCAGGGGAGCAGGTCAGGCAAGCCCCTCCAGCTGTCCCAGGGGCTCTCATGTCCCCAGCACAGGACCAAGGAGCAGCTGCCAGCAGGCAAGTGGCAGCTTGAGGCCAGGGGCATGAGCAGCCCCTGCAGAGCCCCAATAGCCCCCTGAGGGGAGCTCAGTGCCTGCTTCCCTGGGAATCCCAGGCATGGTGAGCACTGGAGAGCAAAAACGCTTGAGTGATGGAAAGCTCTCCTCCAATCCTCCCAGAAAAGCCCACTTGCCATTCAAATTTCTTGCAGACAGAAAGCATGTCATTTCCCACTTCTCCTGTGTCATCTGGGAGGTGGCTCTGCCAGTCCCTGCACCTCTGCCATCAGCCTGCTGCTCTCACAGAGCCTCTCCACACATGGAGTAATTCAGGCTATGTGTTCTCCATGCCCAGATCCCAACTACCACACAGTGATTGCAGGGTTGGAAATGCAAACATTACTTAGCTCTGGTGCCTCTTGGTGAAGAGAGGGAAGGCCAGCCAGACACCCTCAGCTCACACAGGCAGATATGGGGGGGTTCTGGTAAATAAGAGGGTCTTGTCTTTTTACAGTCCCAGTGTTGGTTTAGGTGGGTCATGGCCAGGATTCTGGTGGCTTCAGCAAAATCTATGATCACCTTTTGCTGGAAAAATATACTCTGAAATCTGTGTAAGAATAACCAAGAAGGCAAAAAAAGAGCAGCTGTGAAATGTAATTTGGACACACACACACATACAAGGAAACACAACAGCTAGATTTCCATGTTTCAAATACTATGGGTGAGAAATTAATGTTCTTCTTATGCAAGCACATGGAAAACAAGTGTGAGTTTAAAAAAAGAAATTGAAGTGTTACACAGAATCCAGAAAAATTTTAGAGAGGAAAATTTAGTCACAATATCCAAGTTTTTCCAACCTCTGACTGAACAGGGATTAATCTTACTGTGTATGGCCAACACAGGTGGGACTGGCTTCTCTTAAGGCTTTCCTTATGCCTTTAGAAACCTGAAGTGGCTCATTTTAAATGTCTGGGGCAAAATTAATTACTTATGAAAATCAAGGCAGGATACACAGACACACACACATGGCATGAGCATACAAGAGCTGACCAAAATTTCTGGAAAACCTGTGACAAAAAAAGTAACCCCATGCATTTTGGGGAGGAAAAGAGAAGGAACCCTGGGAGGATCCACCATCTGTCAACGTGCTCTGTTTGAACACTGACAGGAGAAAGAGCATTCTCTGTTCTTGCATCCATCAATGCATCAGGTTCTGCAAGCCTAGAGAATAGAACGTATTATTTTAATTAAATAGGCTTTTGTCCTCAAAAATTTTGCTATTTCCTCGCATTTTTTTTACTTCAGTGTGCTGGTGTCTTTCCTTGCTAATAATCTGCACAAAGTACCTGTGTGATCATAGTCTGTGTTGTGCTTTCCATCTCTCTTGGATGTGTTTAATCATTAGAGAAAAAACAGGACCATAACAAAAATGCTGCTAATTGAAGTTTTTAGCTAGATTTCAATGTACCAGTGATGTTTTGCTAGACCTTTTTCCAAATATTCAAGTACATGCTCAGTATCAGCTTGTCTGCCTGGGGCTGGGGATATATTTATTCTCAGGGAGCCAGCATGGGAAGGACCCGGCCCCAGTCACAGGGTGTTAAATGGGCTCAGTAAAAGTAGAGCCATTAGCCCATATATTTGCTGTGCTCCATGCCAGCCCTCATTGATCCCTGGCTGCTCGCAAGGTTGGAGTTTTACATATTCTATTATCGGGGGAGACCATTTAAACAAAAGCCAGAAATAGAGTAAGGGCAGGAAAACTGCTGATACATCAAACTGGGGCAGATCTGAAAGCCACTCATAGATCTAATCCCAGATGTTTACTGGGTTTTATAGAGATAGCATTGAAATATGAAAAGTTGCACTTCATTTAGAAAACAGCCACCAAAAGTTTATGTTTCACAACCTGTCTTGGTTGTGAAAGGATGTGCACAGCTCCAGTCTGGAAGAAGAGGAGTAGGTGAGAACCAGAGCTCAGCATGAGAGCAGTGAATTCCCTCCATTACTTATTCTGGCAAATGTGTGCCCTTTCTTGGAAGGAGAGCAGCATCATTTAAGCCTTTGTCTTTCACTGCTCACCTATATTATCAGAAATCATCTTGCCCAATATTAAGGACTGAAGACTCCTGTATGAACCATACCCAGTGGACAAAATGTTTTAAACATGTACATTTAGAAATGTAAGGAAAGACAGAAAAAAATTGGATGTGTGTTACTGTAAGAGGTAACTGCAAGGAAAATCACAGAGAGACTCTTTTTCCCTCTGGATAGCTAGCCCTGAAGCAATGAAGAGGAGAAACACCCCCATTAATTTCTCCTTGGAGAGATCAATACCATGACACCAACAAATACCAGCCCCTTCTTGTTCCTGGGGGCAGCAGGGCTGGGCAGGACTCTCCTGCCTCCACCCAGCCCATGTGTGGTCAAAGCTCTCCTTCAGAGAGAGAAGTCACCGAGCAGCTGTGCTGCCCTTCCTGCAGGCTGCTCCTCTCTCATTTGCATTTGCTTTGCTCTGTGTTTAGTTCACCCCAGAGGAGCCTGGCTCTTCTTGAGACGGCACAGGAATATCAAATAAAGGCCTTCAAACTAAAGTCTAAACAAGGGATGGTTACAGTCCCATTCCACAGCCTTGCTGGCATGGAAGGAGGGACACGCAGGAGCCCAAACTGTTCCAATACCTCCCAGGAGAAGGAAGTACATATTCTGCTAGTGGAGAGGGAACAGAGGGGTGCATTTCTGTGACAGGAATCACTTCAGCTTTGGTCATACAAAAGATCATTGTTTTTCTGTCAAGACAGGGCACAAAATCTTCCCTTTTTGAACTCATCACCAACAGAATGAAATTTTGCTCATTCCACACAGAATATGATATTTGTGTGCTGAACATGGCACATTAAGCTCTGTTCCACTTCAGCTGGTCTTGGGAGCCTCCCCAGCCTGAGCAGTGCCCCCACACATGTCCAGCACTTTGTCTCCCTTATTGCATTGATTGCAGCTGATGTGGTGGAAGTTGGGAAAAGCAAATTCATGACACCCTCTATGAGGCTGCTGCTCACATGGAAACTGAGCTGCTTTCAAAATCTCTTGCTTTAATGTGTCTACTGATATTTTGTTAAAGAAAGATGTCTAATATTTAATGCTCGTCATCTTTCAAAAGTGAGCAAATACTTCTAATTAAATCAATTATGATAATCATGCAGGTGTCTCGTGTGTAAGTTGGGGTGTTACAGTTACAAACTGGGGAGGAAACTTTAGCAACGAATATTCATACTGGCTGCCTCTCCCTCCCAACTCAGGGGCCTGGAGGGGAGAGGGGTTTGCATGGGTTGGAGTTCTTCCAGGGGCTTAGGAACCACTGGAAGGTGGCCCCTCACGGCTCCTGGGACAGAAGAAACCTGAAAACTGGTGTGAAGGGTTCAGTGGGGAAAACTTCACCATTTTTGTTTTCCCTTTGTTCCCATATTGGGGAGTTGAGGTCACAGGGCTGGTGAATCCCTTTTTTATGGGTAAACCATTTCCTCTGTATTTTTGTAGTTATTGCTATTTTCTTTTAGCAAAGTTGTTATTCCTTTTCACTTATCTCTCTTCGTATTTTTGGTCTCTATAAAAGGGCAGGGGGTTAATTCCTTTTGAGTTCCTGCCCAAATATAGTCTTTAAACTAAGATATGGGGTTTGCTTTCCAAGACGTTGCCTCCTGAAAGGAAATAGCTTATTCTTTTGTTCTGCACTGCTTTGGGTTGGAAGAACAGTGAATAATTAATCACGGCTTCATCACAGACTTGTGAATTACTACAAGCAAATGCCAGGTTCTGCACATGGCCCCCTCTTCTGCCAACAGGCAGTTCCTCTGGGAAGGACAGGCCAGGCTCTGGAGAGCCCCCAGGCAGGTGCTTCTCTGCTATTTTGAAAGGTGAAAGAAGCAGAAAATGGTTCATCAGGAAAGTGATCTTAAATCATGGAGAAATGCCAAGCAGTTCTCAGTGCACCTTTACCTCAGGGGTGGGAACAGCAATTTCCATTTCAGAAGCCTTTCCACAATTTAAAGTAGGTTCTTCCAATTAGGATCAAAACATTCCATTTTTCTTTGAATTTAAATTAGGCAATTTCAGACCATTCTTAACAGCTGAGTCTTACTAAGCAGTGGAAACCACACATCCATCTTCCATTAAAGTATCCCATGTACATCTATGAGAGAAAAGGAATAAAATCTCCTCAGTCACCTCTCTTGGTGCCAGCACTTCATGGATTCCTGCGAACAGGACACTCCTTGTTGGTTTTCATCAGAATTTTGGCTAAACTAGGGCAGCTACTTGAGGTCACAACCAGTCAGAATTGAAAAGTAACAGAAATAAGAGCAGAAAAGTCAGCACTGAACCTGTTTCCCTCTGAAACCTGTTTCACTCCGAGTGTCAGCACATCCCAGCTGCCCAGGAAGGGGAAGGGCATTCAAAAGGAGGTTTACAAGGCTGGAAAAGCTCCCAATGAGTTTCTATCCCTTTCTCTTAAAGATGTTGCATCTCAAAATAGCATCTCAGAGTTGCATTGATAGCTCAAGGAAACAGAAGAAACAGTAAAATGGACCTTCAATTAAACCAGCCCAGATCTGGCACAGTTACTGAGCAGTGAAAGAGAACAAATGGCCTTTAATTGGTGCTGGAATTGTGTAGTGTCCTCACAGTGCTCTGCTTTAATTTCTGAATTGAAATTTTCTCTTCTTAATAGTCACTCATGGCAACTAACTGTTGCCTTCTGCTTGTCTCATAGGGTTCTCAACAGCCAAATTATTGCTTTTTTATTCTTCAAGAATGGCTGGATTCTTTCGAAGAGAGCCCTCACTTCAGGGGAAGCTCATGAAGAAGTTTAACAGTACATTAAATGATGCTGAATTACACGGGAATTTGCATGGATTTGCATTTTACATTTATATTAATGCAAGATGAGTTCATTATGATTCATCTAAAATAATGAATGCTAAAGGAATAAGTAATGATCATGATATTGCAACTGTGCCATAATCCTGTCTCTGCAGTTTCAGTCTCCTGTTTTCTACAAAAGCAGAGGACCAGTTCCTGTTCCTGGCACTGTGACATTGCTCTCTGTTATCATCCTGACCTGAGTCTAACTCTTATGTGACCTTCATGGGTTTTCTGTGAACATGGGGCTTAAAAGTCTTTGCCAATTATCATCTTTCCAGAATTCAAAATAGCTGAAAAGTCATGAGTGGTTCGTGTGCTGATTTTGCTGCCTGTCCCCATTCTCCCAGGGGATTGTAGCAGATTGCACAGCTCAGCCAGCACACAAGCATGGTCCCATCTCAGGTATGTCACAAGGGTCAGCACAGCTGGCCCACAGCTGCAGGCAGATTTGGGGAACAGAGAGAGAAGTGAAGGTGGGCTTATCTCCATCAATCCCAAGCCTGTGCTGTCTCCTGCCCTCCCTCAACATTTGTCCCTGGATCCATTGCCTGATGTGAGCTGACACCCATGGGAGCACTCACAGCTCCAGCTGCTGTTCCTGGACACTGACTGGACCCAGGAGTGAGCAGAGCCACTGACCACAAAGTGTCATCTCAGTGCTGCTACAGAATGTGGTCCAGTCTGCCAGAGACCCAGTGTCTGGCACCAGCTCTGCAGAGGCTGATCCCTTTGCTTTCCTCCCTTCTGCTGCATCTCCCCATATCTGCAAAACACTAAGAGTGGAGGAAAGGAATTGCAAAAGAAGAGTATTATCCAAGAGAAAAACTGCTTATTCTGTTAGAATTGCCTCAATTAAATTATGTCCTGGAGAGAGTTTTCATT
Source organism: Xenops minutus (assembly GCA_035221455.1). NCBI lineage: Eukaryota > Metazoa > Chordata > Aves > Passeriformes > Furnariidae > Xenops > Xenops minutus. The sequence goes on along the minus strand of JAWWEE010000048.1, from coordinate 280,204 downwards.
TATTCTGAGTAGTGAATTTCGAAACTAATTTGATTTCATTTCTCTGGGCAGTATTTCCTTTGGGGCTGGTAGGTATTTCGAACTGGATGGTCTCTTCTTCTTGTGGACCACTGGTGTGAGCACAGAGCATCCAGACAAGGGGGAAGTCTCCTGCTACTGGCACCTGCAGGGGTGAGCCAGGCAGCACAGGCTGCCCTGGGCAGCATTAGAGACCCCAGCCCTGGCCCCAAGAGCCTCAGCACCTGCAGGCAGGACCAGCTCCCCTTCCCCTGCACAGGACTGAGCTCAGAGCTCTCCCTTCATCCTTTGGTCACATATCAGCACAGGCTCTACCAACTGGTTTAGCTGAGCAGCATCAGTGGCACCTGACAGGGTATTGACTCACAGTGATGCACGAAAACTCAGGGGGGACCCACGCTCTTAGCTCCTTATGAGAACACAGGCTTGTTAGGAAAATTTAGTGATAGGAAAACTATTATAGTCTCCAGCAGAAACAGTCCTTATGTGACACTCATAATAGCAAAAGGTTAAATTAAATCTTCCCTGCAGCAGCATGATCAGGAGATGGCCAGGCACAGCTCTGTGTTATCATGCTGCTCACACTTCAATTAGAACAGCAAAGAGGGTTTTATATGTACATATTTAGCATGAAGATATTAAAAACATAGACCTGCTTCCCCTCTCCAAATGGCCTCCTTCTCCACTTCTGACTGAGTCTGAAACTATTAGAGCTTGATTCACAGCTCACATGCTTTTCATACCAGAAAATGAGTCCTGTGGTGCTCATTGCCAAACACTGGCAAATGCTGGTCAACACCCACTGAGCAGGAGAGAGGGAGGGAGATCCTTTGCAAGCAGGTGTGTCTGGTGGCAGAGCACAGGGACCATTTTTGCCATGGGTGTGACACCATCAGCCATTGCACTGACCAAAGTCTTAGAGAGCTGGACAAGAGCCACCCAGCAAGCACAGCTGAACTCCACGGTGGGCAGTGATGGGACAACTGTCCCAGAGTGTACAGAGAACAAACTCATCTGAGGCTCCAGCCCACAGCACAGCTCAGCTTGGAGATTTGTCTAATTCCAGCACAGGAGCTGAACAGAGTCAATAAACAATTAACAAGCTCCCAACCAAGCAATTAAATCTATGGCAAGTGGGTAATTCCAGCAGACAACACAATTACCGTATTAACTACCAAAATTGCTGTATGTAACTGCTGAGAGGAAGAAACACCAGCAAGGGAGATGCTGGGGCTGTTTGCTTCTGCACCTGCCTCTGCAGTGGAACAAGTCTGTCAGTGGGTGTTGGGCACGCGTGGGATTCACAGTGACAACTGTCACTACCACAGAAACCTGGGGAGAAGAGGAATATTTCTCAGCAGTGGCACCATCACTGTGCTTGCAGGAGTTTACACATGGTTTGGCTGCTTCCAGATGAGGATGAGGCACTGGTGGAAGGGACTGGGCAGTGGGTGCAGCACTCACAGGTGATCAGCTCACAAGCTGTGGGGCAGTGACACAGGGAAGGGCCATAAGAATCTCAGGAATGTTTTATTAAGGGTTATTTAGTAAGGATGCCCAGCACTGCAGAGCAGCCAAACCCCAGCACGGACACATGGGGAGAGTGAGCTCTCCTGGGCTGCATCAGCACCCTGTCACTGTCCCAGTGCTGCCCATCTGTCTCTCATGCTTAATTAGAAATAATACTGTACATCCTGCTTGAACGGCTGAGAAGAGCTGCTTAGCTTGGGAAATTCAGAATACATTCACTCATTATGCAAGATAAAATAACTCTCACTGGGATGGGAGCTGACGTGGAGCCTAAAGAAAGAGCAGATCTGTGGAATGGGGGCTGTTTGATCCGTGCTTTGCTAGCTGTGGTAACAGCTCCTCTCAGGAGATGAGAAGGAATATTAGCCAGGAAATTACTTTCCAGTTAGTTCAAGCAGTGTTTTACAATGCTGATTGAGGTGAAAGGTGACAGAAACAATTGCTAAATATCAATAATATTATGTACACAATTAAAATACTGCCAAGAGTCTTTTAATACAAACCAAAATGAGGTTGGGAGCCCATGCAGGGATTCAGTTATGTTGCCAGGTTAAATCTTCAACTCAGTGGAATATTTGAAAATGTAATATTTGCCTCCCCCTCCAAATCCCTTTTAATATTCACAATTGCCTTCTCTGTGAGAGGCTGGCAGCCCTGAGAAGTTGTTTGAGGGGAGTAGCTAAGGATTATCTCTAATAAAGAACTGTTATTCAGGACAAATCTCTATAGACATGCTTACTAAATAACTCTGATATTTAACAGAATACATTACAGTAATTACAAGAGCAACAAAAATAGGTGGTGAAATGTTGCTGTCATGGTCATCATAAAGAGGGGGGGGAGGGAAATCAACGTGGAGCTTTCTTTTGGAATAAACACCCAAAGTCCCAGGCAGGCCTGGATCCCAGGAAGCTGCCAGGCTTTCCCAATGGCCATTGAGATGCTACATTTCCAGTGATGAGCCTGGAAGCAAAACTTTTAACTTTTTGAAATCCATGGCCCATGCTTTCTCTTGAAATAGGATAAAGAAAAGCCTGTGTTTTGTCTGGATCCTTCTGACATTTTCAGTGACAAAAATAAATCTGATTTTCACAAGCCGTGAAGGAATGGGAACAATGTTAATTCTAAAGTGTGCATGGTACTATTGGATATGATAAAAGACTGAATGAGTCAGTAAATGTAGCAGTTTAGTAGCTTAAAAAAAATAAATCAATAATCATGCAGCAAGATCTACAGTACTGGAAAAGAAAAATGTAGCTGAAAGCTACGTGTCTGGGCAAACCCTTCCTCTGGCAGTCCCTTCCTGCCAAGCACAGGGCAGCTCTTCAGTGAGGGGTGTGTGTGTGTGCCGGGGATGCAGAAATAAAGGAAGACTCTCACAGCAAAGGAAATGTGGGTGTGTGGGAGACATGACATGGTGCAGCCCCAAGGGTATGGGAGGACATGGCCATGCCCAGTGTGGCATCACCCTGCTCCCATCCCATCCTCCCACCTGCTTTATTTACTTCTGTCCTCAGCCACACCTTCTTCTCTCCACCTGAGACCCAACACTGTTGCACGAGCACCTGGCTCCTGCCATTCCTGCCTCTCCTGCCATGGGCCATCACCCACCTCCCACCTCGGAACCACCAGCTGGACTGTGGCAAGAGCTCCTCACTGCCTGGCAGAAAAGCAAACACTTTGTACAGGCGATTTCAAAGGGTCCTGCAGGAAAGCAAAACAAATGGCCACAATGACCAGCTCCTGCAGGAGGCCCTGACTCAACGGAGCTGGGCTCTGCACTGCTGAAGTTGTTTCCAAAGCAGATGTTTCCTGTGTGGGATCATTACACTGCTAAGCCCAGAACAGACTAAGGAAAGGCAGATGTTATTGTGACCTCTACTTTCAGGAGTGTGATGGCTGATTTTCATTTCTGGCACATAATCTGAGTGTATTCATCTAGAAGATGACGGAAAAAAGGGACAGCAGGAGTATAAACAGCTGTACCCCAAAAAAAAAAAACATTTCCTTTTGCTTCTCTCAGAGGAAAACAAAAAATGACCTTGAGATCCTTCCACCTGCCTTTGCATTTATCTGTTTTATTTCAGTATTTCCTGTTTTCTCCTGACTCCCCACTTCCTCTGCATGTTCAGAGCATCCCAGGACACTATTAAGCACAGCTGCCACGACTGCAGCACAGGGGCTGCTCCACTGGCACAGGCTCTGAGCTGCAGGCAGAGCTCGGGGACACAGAATGTGAGCCACCACCTTGGGACTTAGTCCTGATCCCATCCCAGATCTGTCAGAGGATGAGTTTTTAGATGAGGAAGTCAGTGGGGAGCCCCTGTGACCGACAGACGTGGTGGCAGAGGAGCCCTGGCCCAGCCCAGATGTCCCATATCGGATGCCACACTGTCCTGCCTCCTGAGCCACCACTGATCTGAGCCAGAGCACAGAACATCACCTGCCCCTTCCCTGCCAGCATACCTGGGCTTCAGGAGGAGAGAAATTGCCTTGGAGGAAGACTTGTTCCTACCATTTTCAATCTGTTCCCATACAGTCTCTATCCCAGGCATGTTTTTTTCTGCAAAGACAGGACATTGCAAACCACAAGCCATTTCTGAAAATATTAAAGCTGGTGAGAGGACCAAGACTGATCTCCTCAGCAGCAGAGACAAGACAGATGAGGCCACAAGGACTGCAATAGGAATTTACCTGCCAGAAGGAGCCTGTGGTGCTCTCTGTGACCACCCAGCACAGAGTCCACCCACCCAGAGCCACCTGCAGACTGGGGTGCAAAACCTCCTGCAAACATCCAGTGCACCAAGAGACACACCACACACGGCCGCTGAAAATGGGGTGATTCATCCCAAACTATTTGCTCAGTATCTGAGTTCACACACCAGCTGAGGAGTCTCCTGACAAGCCTGTCTGTCTCAGGTCTGATGTGTTCAGGGAGGAAGCACAACTGCTGTTGTGGAAAGAGAGGCACTTAGCAACACCTCCAATTGAAAGTGTCAATTGTCTCAAACGTGCACCCTAATACAGATTTAATAAGAATGCCTATGTTAATTACATATCCATTTACTGTTAAAAGAGCACTAAAGATTTAATAAGAGATAAATCCAGATGTCTGCTAATTAGCTGAAAGCTGCATGAAGTATGCAGGGTAAAATTCCCACCTGCACTGAGTGGTCTTTGGCCAATGCAGGATTTGGCTTCCACCCACCCCTGGTGGCACAAGGACTAAGTGGGCCCTGAGGTGACCTCATTGCACAGAGACAATTTCACTGCAAATGCATAATGACCTTTTCATCAATACTAGATACTTGCAAAGGGATTTTTTTCAAATCAATTTAATGCTCTACCTGCAATTCAATACCAATGCAATCAGACCAAGATTATGCACATTCAGCTATGACTCACTGACTGCCACTGCTCAGCCACATGATGTTTGAGTAGGAGAATATAAAACAAAGAACTTCCCTTCAAAATACCAGTGTAAATGCTAAATTCTAATGGGTATTTTGCAGAGGACCATTTTTAATCATTTTACACGCCTGTGTTCATTTGCAATCAGGGTTATCAAACACTGGTAGATGTGAGCCAGACTTTGTTCAGAGTGCTGACAGCAAGACCAGGGCCTGGAGAAATCACGGATGTGATCCGCCTTCCTTCCCATGGCTAGACCAAGAAAAGAATAACTTGACTTTTAAAGGTCTAGACAGTCTGTTGCAGAGCTCTCTGAGCCAAGAAGTCTTTTCCAAGGGGAATAAGCATCTGCCCATGCTTTAGATTAAAAGGTCAGATTCCACTGTCTGTCACCATAAAGCACAATGATTTTATTTAGATCTCATGCAAGTGAAATTTAGTCACGTTACTCCAAGCAAACAGGTATTAGAGAAAAGAGTTTTGACTTGAATATAAAAAACAGCCAAAGAAAACAATATTTGTTAAACAAAGAATCATTCAGAATAAGACTAACTCATGTTAACATAAAAACAACACGCAGGGGGAAAAAAAGTGAGAAAGCAAGCAAGCGAGAAAGAAAACTTGATATAAATCAAGTCTAAGCACTCCACCAATCATCAGCTCTCTAAATCAAGAAATCTGACAGATTTTCCAAGTGAGAATCAATCTTCCTGTCTCTGCAGTAAATACTGTAATCCTTTTTCCAGCATGGTACAGAAAATGTAACTGCCACATTCAAGATTTATTGAAAAATATTCTGCCAGATTGTTTGAATGTTGCAGTTCCATATGTTTTTAAACAAGAGGTCAGGAGGACTTTTCACAGCTCTATCCTCCTCTGCCCAATGCAGCTTTGGTGAAAGACTGCTGGCATGGCTCCTGTGCCTGCCCTGGTGGTACCTGTGTCCAGAGCCCAAAGTGATGCACCTGCCAGCTGACACCCCCTCACCCCCTGGGGGTGGCAGATGCTGTTGAAACCACAAAGAAGTCAAGGTGGGGAAAAGCAGCCAAAAAAAAGGACAGTGAAATAAGCAGGAAACCAGCACTAAACCCACCTCACCCCCAGCACTGCCCCTGCCTGCCCCAGCTATTGCAGAGCTTTGAATCAAAGTTCAACCCTCGGAGGACCAGAGTGGGATAAGAACGTATTCCAACTACAGGCAACAGCACTGGAAAACCATGCCTTAATTCTCAGTACAACACAGCAAATCAATGCTGCTGGCATTGGAATCTGTTCATGTTACAAGAAATTCAAGTGATTTTGCAGAAATAACCCTGAGGCAACAGGTAAAGGGAGAGGGAAAAACCATTGGATTAAGAAACTAAATTAAGAAGTCACTGAAAAAAACTGAGAGCTGATGTTTCACCACAGTTTTTAGGGCCATTTTTAAAGCACCCCGGTGAGTCAAAAAGAGGTATTCTTCTCTTCCCCATTGCTTACAGCCAGGGGACTTCAGTAGATCTGCATAACAAGACCACCTCACAAGGATGGTGGTGGTCCAGGCTGGTGGTGCCAGTTACTGAGCAGAAAAGTGGGCAGAACTGAGGTGAATTGGGACTCCCTGGAAGAGTTAACACTGTGTGTTAACACTGGTGTCCTGGCTCAATTCCAATTTGCTTAATTATAACCCAGTGCTCTCCAGTCCCTGTGCTGCCAGCTGGGAGGACCATCTCCCTCTGCCCCACTCCATAACCATGGCATGGTGGCACCAGGCAGTCCAGGGGGGTGGGTTTTGGTGCAGGGCAAAGTGATGGCCATATGTCATTCCTGTACCCCCCAGAGATGTTGTTAAGGTGTGTGCTTCCCCATGAGAGCTTGCACAAATGGCAGAACTGTGTTGTTTATCCATGATAAGCCCAAGAGAGAGGGGAAGGTTATGAGCAATGATGTTAAGTGGCAATGTGAGGAGCCCAGATTTCAGTCAATGTCAAATGAACAGGTTGATGTTTTAGGAGCTGGCTTGGCAGTGAGGAGACAGTGAAATGCCACCGAGGGTCCTCACTTGACCATCAAGAGAGGGAAGTGATCTGGTAAAACTGTAAGAAACACATGTTCTTACCAGTGAGAAAAAGGGAGCAGAGGAGAAGCTGTTTCCTTTGTGTTTATCCTTTAGTCTCTCTAAAGACTTACAATGAGAGCACAGTACAGTTTGGTTTTTAACAAGGATAATTTGTATACCAAGAAAATAGCTGAGGTTTGATTTTCCTTTCAAGTCTGTATGATACAACAGCCAACATGTCTGTTCAGCAGCAGAAGGGACCTTGCAGGTAGTTTTATTCTACATTGGTGAACATAGTTATTCTTTTTCAAAAGGCATATATATTTTTATCTTAGCTTTCTGCATGCATTTTAACTTTCTCATAGGCTAAAGTAATGTATTTAATGCCAAAAATGCTGTGAGAGCACCCCTGGAGCTGCAGTGCAGACCTGTCACTGCCCCTTCTCCCCAGGAGCTGGACCTGCTCCTCACCCCATCAGTCAGGAACGTGCCCCTGTGTGAACAGCCTGACATCCCTTCAGATGAATATGAAGGAAAGATGGGACCTGAGTGGGTGTTCAAAATTCAGCAAGAACAATTTCTTTTAAAAATTAATTACTGCTGACATCTAATACAATTGCGGCATGCAGGCAGACACCAGCAATTAATTAATCGGCAGTTTTCAAAAGAGAGGGTATTGATTTGTTGTTCCTCATAAACCTGGAATATTAGATTGAGGATGAGACAATTACATAAAGCAGGGGAAGGAAATTGGCTTTCATGAGTAAGACAAATGGAAAGGAGTCCACATGTCTCTGGTTTTCTTACAGGACACCTGAATCTCCATCAGGGTCTTGCACCAGAAAGGCACATGCAAAACACTTCACTTAATCTTCTGGAAAATTAAGTCTCTCCAATAAATAAATAAATGCATCAATAAATTGAACAAGCCATGGTGCTGGAACCAACTAAAGAAAGTCATCTTTACACATACTGATTTTAGATAGGTGGTCTGTGTCTCTTCTCCAGAGGATGATGTGATACCTGGGAAGCACCCACAGAGGCCCCGGGGGGACTCTGTCCTGTTCCCTTCTCCACTGCCAGCACAGGGCCACAGTGTCACTTCTGCCACTTGGAGCTGGCAGCAGTACCACTGCTACTTGTGGAGCAGGACCCGGCTGTGGCACACAGGGAATATTGCCCAGCAGCTCACTCCTGCATTGGAAAATGTCAGTTCTCAGCTCCATCTTCTGCAAGCAGTTCTGTTAAGTTTAGTCCTGTTTCCCTGCAAGCCTCCTTCCCTTCCAGGCAGTCATGGCACCTGGATCCTGAGTGGCATGGCCAAGGCATCGTGCTATCAATCACACTTTGTTTTTTCCTGGAGCAGAATTGTCTCTCTTTAATTATCTGCCCTGTGTGTGCCTCCAGTCCATTGCTCTGTCACAGCTCTCTCTCTCTCTGTCTCACTCTATGCATGTTATTTACCACCTCCCCTCCCCGTTATCTTTCCCATGAGATGGAAAGCTCACATTTTAGGCATTATTTGGAGGTTTGACTAGCACAACTTCACTGATTAAAGAGGGAAAATCAACTGAAAGATGCTGCCCTCCCTGCCAGCCTCTGCACCACAGCCCCAAAGGAGGGTGGCAGGGCCCTTGCTGTGAGCAGGGGCATCACTGCTGCCCCAAAGGAGGGTGACAATGCCCTTACTGTGAGCAAGGGGCATCACTGCTGCCCCAAAGGAGGGTGGCAATGCCCTTATTGTGAGCAAGGGGCATCACTGCTGCCCCAAAGGAGGGTGGCAATGCTCTTATTGTGAGCAGGGGCATCACAGCTGCCCCGGGCATCCTCTGCCCCTGCCCTGCCTGCACCTCTAGACGGTCCCACAGCTGCCTTGGCTGCCCAACCTCTGCCCCCACCCTCCCACTGCAGAGAGCACAGAGGTCTCCCATGGCAGAGAACGTGACTGAGCAGTGAATATTAACTGGTTACACAGCATCTGATGACAACAAGGCCATGCACAGAAATCCTGGTGAAAAACAAACAGTGAGATATCACTCAGGCAGTTTCCATGGATGCAGCTGCTGATGGAGTGGCCTAGAAAAATAAAAGTCTTTAGTCCAGAATTTGACATTCCCTTTCTCCCTGCAACCACATGCATGGGGTTTGAAGCTGTTGATCCCCATTTCCATCCAGCCACACCTGCCCAGAGACTGGGAGCGTGCCACCCCCTGATTTACACGGCAGGTCAGGGAACAGAGACGTGACCACCTTGCCTGTTCAGCATTCAGCATGCTGACAAACAACCCAATACTACATTGCCAAGGAACTAAAACCTGCCTCGGAAAGCCAAGGTTTCATTAGCAGAAGGTGTTTACTTGCTGCCCAGCCCAGGACAGCACGGGCCCCCACCAGCTGCAATAGGTTTGGCTGGAGAGGGTGCTCAGACCCGGGTGCTGCTGCTTTGCTGTGTTCTCTGGTGTGAGAGGGACATTCAGACTCTCAGTGATACAAGACTTTGGCCTGAGCTCCTGAGAAAATGATTCTCCTTTAACTGTGCTGGCCAGCAGGTCACCTTGCACCTGCTCATCCTCACTCTCCATCACAAACTTTTCTTTATCCTCTTTATTGCCCACTTTCCAAGGAATTTGGCCGAAACTCCAGGGCTTCTGAGCTACCCAAGTTCTGACAAGTTTCACCCCAAACAAGCCTGTGGGTTGCAAAGTTGACCAGCTGTTTGGACCAGAAGAAATCCTCCTCCCCAGTGCTGCTGCTCACAGAGGTGCATTCTCCAGCAGCACAAATCCCTTCCTGGGGGTTTCTGTGTCATCCTTACAAGCAGGACTCACTTTGCAGGGAGCAGAGGGGCAGCTCCACGGAGCTCAGCACAGGGGTAAGTCAGTGTGGAGATGCTGCAGCTGCGTGAAGGAGTCAGAGAGCCACAAAGCTCATGGGGCAGAGTTGGGCTACCCAGCTGGGCTGAGCCAGGGAGTCCCAGCAGCCTCCCCATTCCCCTGAGAAGTTCCAGTCCTTAGGAATCACTAGGAAGATGCTCCCTGCTGTATGAACAGCTTGATTGCATCAGTAACCCACTGTTACAGAAACACCCTGCTGGGCAGCATGGAGCCAGATCAGCGTAATTAAAGAGCATCTGAATACTCTCAGGCTCAGCATGGCTGATCTCATCATTTGCTTAGGAATTTGTATCTTCCAAAGCCAGGAATTCATTTGACTTAGAGGGCTTCCCTGCCACTGAGGCAAATTTCAAAGCGAAATACTGTTTTCAGAAGTGACTGATGCAGTTTTGAAGGGGGAAAGGAGGATTGTGACATACATGATTTCCAGTAAAAAGTCTCCACACCCACTCAAAGATATCACCCAGAGTAGGCTGCCCAGGACCATCACCAGCCAGGCTTGGATACCTCCAAGGACATAAGTCACCCAGCCTCTCTGGACAGCCCATCCCAGGCTCTCACCATCCTCACAGCAAAGATGTTTTTCTGCTGTTAAATGTAATGTTCTGCCTTTGCACCTGTTTGTACCCATTCCAGCCACAAACCTGGAAGATAAATCTAGGAGTGCTTGATGCGCTCAGACTGCGATGCTGAGACAGCGGCCCTGCCCGCGGGACTTGCTGTAAAGAAGCAATCCAATCACCAGGAGTGCTTGTTTTCATGTCACCTGCAGGGAGAACCACTCTCCATCTACCCAAAATAAGCCCTGCTTCAGAAAACATGCTGTGAGGGAAGCTCATGGGCAGAAAAAATCCACTTTCCTTTGATTGCATGTGTGGGAGCCCTTTGTGCCTCCCAGGAAAGGGAACAGGCTCTTTGCAATGAGGAGCACCTTTGCTTTAGGCCTGGCATTCTTTGTGCACCTTCTCTGCCAGGTGAGGAGCTGGCAGTGCCTCCCAGTGCCACACAGCCCCATCTCTGCATCCCCTGGGATCATTGTGCCTCCACAGGGGCCACACATCCACCCAGCCCCGCAGCAGCAGGGAGCAGGAATAGCACATTTGGAACTCAGCCTGTGTGCTCTCATCCACTAATGTTGTTCCTAGATCTCCTCCTCCAAAATTCAAATATTATTTAGGAGTCAGTCTCCTCCTTTCATAAAGGCCAGCAGAAGGCTCCAGTAAAAACATGCAAAATGAGGATGGGACATAAATTGATCCCAATGTTTCTTGAGAGGTGAGTTTCATTTAGGTACAATTCTGGGTTTCTACTATGATCAGAGCAAACACACACAGAGCACACTTGCCCCAATCAGTCTTACCCCAGTTTTTGATATTTTTCATTTCTCTACACACAAATAATACTTAGAGAATTTTCTTCAATTAAACCTTGCACAGCAAAAACATGGTTTCCAGTAAACACAACTCCAGGGAAGCCAACTGACCTAATTTCACACCGTAAGTCAGGCATGTATTTAAATACCCTATAGGATTATAGCTTCAGTTACTGTATTATGCTTTTTTTCATAATTAACAAATTGAGAAAGAAAAAAGCCGGTGAGGAAGCAGGACGAAACCTGCCTGGCTCTTTTGGCTCTGTATTGCAGTCATCCAGCAGAGATACCTGAGCTCCAACAGACCCTCACACACCGTGATGAGGCAATTTCTCCCAGGCTGCTTTGTCACCATTACACTCACATTTTACTGACTGTAGGGATCTAATGTGAAAATAATTCCTTATTTCCCTTAAGAGAGCAATATAATGAGAAAATAGCAAGCCCGGTGTGCAACAGCAAGTCTTAGAAAAGGTTTTAAGGGACAGTTTTGGTGTGTTTCTTGTCCTGAGCATGGTGTGCTGAGGCAGATGCTCCCCAAAGTGGCCACAGGCTGCTGTGGCAGTCCCAGCTCACCTGGAGCACGGGCACTGCCAAGCCCTGGCATCAGCCCCTGCTTCTGCCCTGGCATGTCCAGGGGATGCAGCATCTGCCAGATGCCAAGGGGACCAGCATAGCTCCACCAGGAAAGTAGGGAGGGAGGAAAGGGGAGAAAAACTGGCCAGTTTCAGCACACTCTGACTGGTACTTATTACATGCTCAGATATGTTTCAGATGTGCAGTAAGTCATGGAGGGAAAGTGGAGGCGCAGAGGAGTGAAGGCAGAAGGTGGAGAGGGGTGAGGAGGATTCTCTGCAGCATTCACTACAGTCCACTGAACTGGCCAAGGGATTTCAGTCCCCATGTTCAGTCCCCAACCACACCAGCTGCTTCCAGCACAGCCACAGCACCATGGCCAGCACTGGCCCTTCCCTCCCCACGCACAGACACTCACCAGGGCCAGGCTATGAAGCATCTCACTAATTCTCAGTATCTTACACACCATTATTTACAGACAAAAGGCTCCCCAGCGACTGTGCAGGCTTCCCAAGGAAGGGTCAGGTTAGGGAGTGCTCGAGCATGGGACCAGTGATTAAAATTATTATCGTGATTTGTTCTTTTGGAGGTTCCTCTATGCAGGCAGCCAGAGCTGGCAGGTCCCCTCAGCAGAGAGAGGAATTGCCTTCCAAAACACGATTTCTATCTCCCCCCAGCCCCAGCTCCAGCAACAGCAAATCCTGCAGCTCTGGGCTGTGTTTCTTTTTCAGCGTCTCCCTTTTGTTATATTGCATTTTTCCCTTGCTATTTAGCACTTGAGAAACAAAACTGATTAGAGATGTCTCACTGGAGACTTTGGTTTCAGGGAATGGAAGGAAGCAGCACTAAAAGCATACTGAATATTCATTCAACGATGAAATCCTAATTCTCCTTAGCAGTTCGTCGGCAGCAGCACATTTCAAAGTGAGACTTCAACATCAAGGTGAATATTCATTACCCTGCAGTTGGCTTTTTCCTCAGCAGATCTCATTTCTACCTTGCAGTTCTACAAATTCTCATGCACAACTAAACTTACCACCAGGGCTGAACAGAAAAATAACATTGAGATTTATATGTGCAGGGTGTGCAACAAACACTAAAGATTCATAAAATACAAAGTTCACAGCAGTTTAGTAAATAACAAGAGCAACCACCAGCTCCCTAGAGGCTCTCCAGGGCATCTTGATGTCAACTGGGGCCTGACAAGGATGACAGGACAGGAGGAAGAGCACTTTATATCTGTTAACTGTACAGCACTCACACAATGGCAGAACTGGGCTGTTTGCTGAGCTCTCCAAACACCTCTTTTCTAAAGAAGGGTTTCTTCACACTCTGTACTCAGAACTATTCTCAGTTCTTCAGAAACAAAGTCCAGTTCACTGCTATCAGACGCAAATAACAACATACGTATGCAAAGAAAATAAGAGTCAGTTTTTATGGAGAAGGTGCCTTAGGGATTTCATTCAAAATTATTGTATTCAATTTTATTAAAATCGATATGAGATTTTATTACAGTATAAATTAAATGAGAGGCTATTTGCTCCTCAGATACCAGAAGCAATAGTATGAACATTGCTTCAAGCAATGATATTCATCCAGATGTCTTAGCTAATGTTATCCATGCACAAGTGTAGAGTTTAATTTCTTTTTCTCTCTTATTTTTTTCATCCCTTAAACACCAGGCACAGTTCATGAAACGTGACTAAGGCTTACAGATGATACTCAGATATTTTTAAAGGCTCAGGGAGCTCAGAAAGGACCTGAACAAATTATTAAGGTCTGTGGCAAATGCTCTACAGCGAGTGATTAAAGAGCTCAATCTGTTTAGTTTATTAAAAAGAAGGCAAAAGGTGGCTTGATTACAGGGTATTAATACGTTCACAGGGAGAAAAGTACATGGAACTAAATGGCTTTTAATCTAAAGGAGAAAACAGCCACCGTGCCCAGTAGCACGTGCCAGCCTGGGAGGGGGATGCTGAGGAGTGACCCTCTGGCTCATTGGCACCACTGTCAGGGACAAATCCTGCCCCAGACAGTGGGCACCAGCAGGGACACACAGCAAGCCCCAGAGCACCGGGGCTGGACACTGCGTGTGGGTTTGGGGGCTGAAAGGAAGATTTGGGTTCAGGTGTTTCCAGGCAGCACCTGTGGCCTGCTAGAGCTGGGAAGTTCTAAACTCACATGTGGGTGGCAGTCTGGTAATAGCACTGCTTTGAAAGTGAAATTTCTAAAAACCAGAGTGAGGAGACGGAGGATTTGATGGAAATGCCAGGGTGTTGGTGATGCTCCAGGAAAAACCTGAAATGCTGTATTACAGTAGATGTAAGATAAACTCTCATAAGAGCCAATATTCTGTCAAAGTTGATCTAATAATCACTTAAACTGGACTTAAATGCTTGAAAGGTTAATGTAACAACAACTCATTTCAGCAAATTGCCATATATCAGCAGACAAATCATTTAAATAAATATATACACACTCAGAAGAGGGTCAGGAGGCCCCGTAAATGCAGGTCATATCCTGAAATGCTGCCAGTTACTGTCACTCGGAAGGGGGAAATTTATGTCAGGCTGATTTGCATAGGAAGAAACTGGCCTTAAACACTAAAGACAGAAATCAAAGGCAGATGGCAGCCAGTTACATGATCTTTAAAGTTCATCCCAACACATGATACAAAACTAAAGCACTCCCAGCCCCCCCAGATCTTACAGGCTCTGCAGAGGGAGCAGTGAGGTGGAAGGTTTTGTGCAAAGAAGATGCTGCATTGCCTGCTCTGACCACCCTGAGCTCACAGATTTGCTGCTCCTCGTCCAAAACCACTCGGACAAAGGGTACAGCTGCATGGCCAGCCCCCAGGAGTAGCAAAACAAGCACCCATCTCTGAATATCCTCAGAGTTTGTAAAGTTGAGACATGCAACTGAGAGAAGCCAGGGACTATTCCCTGAATGTGGGGGGAAAGAGCATAAATAGGGGTGTTTGGAGCTTCTTTTTGGGGGTTTTTTTGGGTTTTTTTGCTGGTGCTCTATTTCCCCCTGCAGTGTCCTGTGCCACTGCTCACTGGCACCCTCCAGCAAGCCACAGGGTACCAGCCCCTCTCTTCTCTGCACTGCAACACCTGCTGAGGTGTCAGAATGACAAAAATTGAATAGCAGCACCTTTGGTCTCTTTCAACATTGCAGGCTTTAAAGCAATTCCTTTTCTACTTCAAACCAGACCTTTTAGCATCACTGAAAATGGGAAAGGAAAAGGATGAGCATTGAACAGTGATTTAAAAGTGCAAGAATGAATCTTAGGCGTGACATTCTTCAGAGCCTTTGGGGTCTTTGCACCTGCCTGTGCTCAGTCTTATTTTGGAGCTCACGATCCCTCTCCTGAGAACATGCTGCATGTTCACCCTATCCCAAAACAGATCCATCTCCTTCCAAATGGGATCTCTCCCTAATAGTGATGGAGAAAACCCTCAACAACTAGTTTAGAGTAATGGTTTCACCCTCAGATACCTGAGGTTTAATGAGCTGAGACTCACCCTTTGCACTGCAGATGATGCCTCTGTGGCTCTGCATGACAGAAGTCTGGTCTGCAACCCCTGGGTAGGCTGTGCTTTTAGTGTAGCTGTACATCATGAGGACCCAACCCCCAATGTACCCCTCTAAACTCTCTCATCACCATCACAGCAATCAGTGTCACCAGAGCTCCAGAAAGGGCACAATAACTCACCACGATAACTGGCAGAAACTAGACACAGTGCATGCACTTGTGCTTTGTATATGCTGATAGAAGCTAAGGACTGACATATTTACTAGACACAGGCCCAACCCAGGCAGCAGCTGGGCCAAGTTCCCACACACAGATTTCTCATCATTCCTGTTTAAAACCTCATCACTTTGACAGACGCGTTTCCAACTCGCTGTGGTGTTGCTGCTGGTTCCACTACCACCATGAATATATCACTGCACGCCCTAAGGGATTCCCAGACCTGCTGGTACCACCAGGAGAGCTCAGAAAAACATTGATCCATCTGAAAACAATCCTGCTTGGGCAACATTTATGCTCTGCAGATGCTACATCTTGCTTTTTCTTTAATTAGGGCATTTGCATAAAAACTGGATTTCTACATCCTAAGTTTAACAGTTCTAGCTGAGGGTTTTTTTCTTCTCTTCTGAAATTGCCTTTGCTTTGGGGACATGATAATTTCTATCTTGCTAATTATGATGTCAAAACCAAAGGATTAGCTACTCCACTAGGAATATATGCAATGAGAGGTGATTACACTGCCTTCCCTTCTCGGTGCAAAAGCCACTGGCATAAGCCAGTAGCACAGAAGATACATGAACAAAACACTGGTTCATGCCTGTGGGTGCAGAATCAAGTGAAATTGGATGTGATCATGCTGCATGTATGCCAGTCAATGCTGGGTTCTGCCCTCCCTGCCCAGGTTCTACTCACTGTCAGAAATCTGGTGCTGCTGTTGCTCCCCTCTGTGCTCCGCTCTCCTCTCTCCCATACTGAACAGAGCATCAGCACAGACTCTGTTTGTTCTTTTCCTTATCTCACTTCCTATTTTTAAATCACTGAGCTGAAAAAACCTGTTTTTAATGAAAAGAGATGAGCTCTTTGTTAGAAATGTGACAAATAAGGTCTCCTGGATGAAAAAGAAAAAATCTGCAGGTCATTAGAAGTGACACGTCAACTACAAACTGGATTATGGGCACAGTGAAGTAATTATTTCTTAGAGAGATATCATTAAACTAGTACATAACACTTTTCAATGCCCTGATAGATAATGAACATGGGAAACTGATGAACACAGGCAAGTGCCCAATTTAAGATGGAGCAGGACTCCCACAGAAGCACCAGAGATGCTGAAGAACCACCAAGCTCTGGGTGCTTGACCCCTTGGGACACTTGCCCCCAGGACATCCACAACCAACCTCCAGGACACCAGTTCAGGCTCAAATGAGGAAAAAATGGTGGTGAAATTTGATCAGTAGAAATACAGGCCAGTGAAGATGGCAAAAAATAATGACGCACACCACAAAAAGCCAGTTTTTTACTGATCCCATTACTTCTGTGAGACTGCAATTTCTCCCAGAGAGTGACAGAGAGGAGCTGTACAAATCATCGATTTTTTGGCTCACTGGCTGTGCTGGTTTTGGCTGGGATGGAGTTAATTTTTTTCCTAGTAGCTGGTATGGGGCTGTGTATTGGATTTGTGCTGAAAACAACCCATGGCTGTTTTTTTGTTATTCCTGAGCAGTGCTGGGCTGTCCTGCTCCTCACCCCACTGTGAGGAGCCTGGGGGTGCACAAGGAGTGGAGAGGGGACCCGGGGAGATCCCTCAGGCCCAAGGGATATTCCAGACCATGTGGTACCATGCCACTGTAAAGACTGTAAAGCTGGGGGAAGAAGGAGGAAGAGGATATATGGAGTGGTGGCATTTGTCTCCCCCACTGCCAGCGTGCAGCTCTGTGGGGCTGAGCTGCTGGCTGGGGTTAAACCACAACAGTTTTCCACTCTTTGTGTTCTACTTCAGTGAGTTTTTCTGTTGTCTTGGGTGTCTGATGCAGATAGACAGTGATTTCATAAGGAAGAGACTGAGTCGTTTTTATCCAGTTATTTCTTGGAGGAAACCATGAGGATGCCTAAGGCAAAGGAGGCAGCAGTGGCCATGGGCACGTTGCAGAGCAGTGGGGATTGGGTTTCACCCTCACCAGCACAATGGAAGGAGCTGCAGGTGATTATCTTGGATCACTATGTCAGTATTTTTTACAGGATTGCTTTATCTAAATTGGATTCTCACTCTATTTGTGAAGAAATGTAGTAGAACAATGATCTTATTCAGATTTTTTTTTAATATGGGAAATTTTGCAAAGCTTATATGTTTAAATTGGGTATTTTGGGGGTTTTTTTTTTCAAATTTCCTGAACAGAAAAATTTTGTTGACATTTAAATGGCTGTTCTGCAAATGGAGTGAATTAAATGAAATTGATATAATAACTCCTTGCATTGAAATTAAATGTTAGGATTAGGTGAAATTCTATCCAAGTAATATATGAGATTGTTCATTATTGTCTCGTAAGATGATGTAAGAAGAAAGGAATGTGGATAACATTTTTTTCCCCCCTCAAATTTGGGCGAGGACCATTTGGGATAAATTAGTTCACTGTAAATTATGCCAAGGTCAGCATTTCACAGGTCACTTGAAATGCAAGTTGCTTTGCAGCACCTGCAGACCTTGATGTTGTTTGTATCCACACAGGACTGGATGCCGATAATCCAGTTAGATCCTGGTAGCATTTGGTGTTTTCTCCTTTTTCCTCTGAATTCTGCAAATGTAACAGCTTGTGACTGGATCTCAGTCTAATATTGATTTTCCAGAAGACATATTTCAGATGTTCTTTTCCTCCCCCCCTCCTTCCTCACGTTCATCTCTTTTTAAGAGGGTATTTAAGTTGTCGATTTCCCTAATCCGGATGGTGTTTGTGCAGGGATGGAGGTGTGAGGGTGCAGCCCAGGCTGTGGGATCCCCCCGAGCAGGAGATAAAGGCAGTGACAGGGACATGGGGGGAGGCTGCTGGGTATGCCCGGGCTGCCTCATTTCTTGGGGAACGACGGGATTGAGGGAGAAAACAGCTTTGGGCAGGTAAAGTAGAGGAAGCCCCTGGGATATGTTTGAAGTGTTTTTTGATGACTTGTAATGGTTGTATATGGGTCTCATGTATCTTTAATCCTCTGGAAAGTTCTGCCTTCTGGTCTGGAGCAGGTAACGTGCGACTGTTCTTAAGAGAAAAGCTGGCTCAGAAGTGCGTAGAGCTTGCTTAAGCAGAGTTTGTGTTCATTAATATAATTGGTAATGGTTTTTAAAAGGCATGTTAAAAATCCACATAGAACTTTAAGTGCCAGAAAATACCACTAAAGTTTGTCTTTATGAGGAGTTAGAGTGACTGTTGCACCCAGTTTTATAAAAGTAGACCTCTGAGAGAGGTAGAAGATGCTTAAATGGAAGTGGCCTATGACAGGCAGTACAAACACGTATGGAAAGGACAGAGCCTTGTGGGGTTAATATATTTATTTATTTAGTGTTAATAGTTTTTGACTGTAATCAGCAGAAAATTGCAGAGAGAAAATACAGAGACCAAAATGCTGCTTAAACACCAAACCCACCAGAATAATCTGGACTTCATTTTAGTATTTAAAGCTGCATCTTCTTTTGTTACGTGAGAGTGATGGATAAATGAAGGTAGACTTATATTAGCTTTGATATGAAACAACTTCCATGGCTACAGCTGACTCTGGAATATGGCCATGTCTTTAAAAGTGCTTAGTAAGAATTTGAGCTTTAGTCTTGAGGGCTGTGGCAGAATCAGTGTGTCCCGCTAGTTCGTTCTTTAATTTCCTGATGTGGTGGTTTTTTATAAAGGCTTGGAAGCAGTTGTGTGTGAGTGGAATTTTTATGCTCTTTATGCTTTTGGATATAACACCAGAATGGTTATAGCAATATCACTTTGTAGAACACATCTCTAATTTCTTTAATTTTTTTTATAACATGGTATAATGGTATTTATTTGAAAAAAAAAAAGTAAAAAATCAGGGCTTACTATTCAAGAACTCTTACCATAAATTTTGTGGAAAAGTAAAATATACTGGGAACTGTAGGAATCTAGAGAAGGATTTTCTTTCCCCCATTCTCTTTCATATGGAAATACATTTTAGTAGGTGCAAAAAAAAAAAAATTGCTCACCAGATTTTAATCCTAAATCTGTTCCTGGTTCATGGCAGTTTGTCTCCATTATCTGAGCATCACCACGGTGCTCTTAAGAGTTTTCTTCATCTTGAAACCTAGGAATGGTGTCAGGACAGAGCCTTTGCTTACTGGGATCAATAAAGCTGGGGATGGTATTGAACTGGTGGCCAAGTAGTTATCTAGAATTTGATCTAAGTTATTATGTTTTCTCTGAAGAGCAGCTGGCTCTCCCCTTTCTCTTTATGGTATGCATGGAGTTTGTTACTGCAGATAATGCATTTTATTATTTTATTTAATATAAATTTATGTAATTATTGAAGAATATTTGTCTAGGAATGGCAAAACTTGTTCCATAAAGGCAGTAGGAATTTTCAGCACTGAGCAATGTTCTTCCCATGTTGCTGAGGCCTGTGCTGGCACTTGTGTAGGTGAGGGAGGAGAGTCTGCTGCTCTGGGGCAGGGGGCTTTGCTGCACTAAAACCCATTTTATTCACCTTTAGCTGTTTTGGTTCCTGATTAATGGGTTACTTGATATTACAGGAAATACAGAAAAAGTCCATTTTGAACCCTTTGATTGATGTAGGGCACTTCTGTCTGGAGTAGAGCTCACAGGTCACTGACTCCTGAGCACAAGAGTATGTTTCTGCCTTTTAACTGAGTACCTGTTTGGCTTCCTCCTGCCATGGTTTTAAAGGCCCTTGGCAGCCCATGCAAGACTATTCGAAAGCCCTAAATAAGAGCTTTTTCCCCCCAGAGATTGGATAGTGACAGAACAAAAGCATTGTTCTAAAGGCTGTTCCCATCTAGCAATACAACTTCTCTTTCGTGTTTCTATAAGTTCTGGTTGGCTCGTTTACTTCAGAGCGTTTCTTTGGAGGGAGGATTTCTTACAGGGAAGGTTTTTGGGACAGGGAAGAGGATGTATTGTTATTCCTAGACTGCTGGCAATCCATGTGTCTTAATTTTAGTAATCCCTAGGCGAATTGTTTTTTGGTTAAATGAGGTAGAGAATTTCCTCAATCTCCCAGTGCTTTCTGACTCTCCTCTATTCTCCCTAATATGTTTGAAGTCCTCTAGACCAGACCTCCTTGATGCTGATTTGTAGCTTGTGGGTATGTCGATGAAGCAAAATTATTCTTTTTGTTATTGTTCTGACTGACAAAAAGGACATGGATGAAATACGTCATGGAAAGCCATAATATTCCTCAAATGGATGTGCATAATGCAGGACTGCCCAAGGTCACACATGTAGCATGTGGTGCATGGAGTGTCTCAGCCTCAGTCACTGATTTGGGGAAACCTGCTTTGGACTCTTCATGTACATTTAAAAAAAAATTAAATAAAGACAGTCAATACAAGAAGAATCGAGATGCTATTTTTGGGGCTTTTTTTAACAAAAGTGCAGAGCCTCCTGTTCAATTCGCATTTTTCAAGTCACGAGTCCTATTTTGCTGGCAAGGACATATCAGAACAAACAGGAACAGACCCGAAAATGAAGATCTGCCAATAGTTTTGTTAAGGGCACGTGTCCTCCAACTCCGTTCTCAAAGCTGCTGTTGTTAACGTGATGTGCAGGTAAAGAACAGTGGGCTATGTTTTCCTCTAGTTCAGCATATGGAAATGAAAAAATAAAGAACCACCAAACACAGAACTAACCAGGGTTGTTTAAAAAAACCCTACTCAGCCTTTAAAGTGAAATAACGAGAGTGAGTAATAATTAACATCTACTTTATTTGTATGTCTAAATTCAAATTGTTGGGGGCAGAAGCTCCCACATAATAATTGCTGTTAATTTAAAGGGACAGTGTCTTGCATCATTACTGCTCTGTCAGTGCTGTTTCACCAGCAAATATTCACATAATGAACAAAAAAACCTGAAATGAAGACGTAGAATGCAGGTTTAAATCTTAAAGCCATTAAAAGTTTCCATTTATGATTTGGCAGAGCAAGAAGTTATTGTAAATCCAGACTGTTTGTGCAGAGGGAGAGTCTGTGTGTGTGTGTGCTGGGGAATCCTTCTGTGTCAGTGACTAAAGCGAGACCAGCCCAGATCCTTGTGCTGCCAGGCTTTGTGCACCACTCTTCGAACAGAGAACGTCCTGCAGCAGTACTGAGAGGCAAAAATAAATTAAAAAACCCTGTTTTACCATAGCTCACCTGATTTGATTGAAGAGAGTAAGAGTTCAACATAACAGCTTAACTAAAAGCAGTTTTTAATTATGAAGTGGAAGGTAGCTTTTATTTGTTTTTTCAATTATTGTAGATACCTCAAGGTATCAAAGTGCTTTTCTGAGCGTATTTACTCATTGATTGCACTTGAAAAGTCGGGATTAAGGACTTCCACTGGGCTTTTTCTTTTTTTGACATCCTCACCCAGCCCATAAGCAGAGCTTCCCTTCTGCCCCTGCTGAAGGAGCATAGCATTTATGTTCTTTAGGTTTGGATTGCTTATTGTTTTCTGAAGCAGTTGAAGAAAAGTAGGTGAATGTTGACAGAATCGGGACCAGCTTTGACCTACTTGTGGCTTTTTCTCTGATCTCTGTCTTGTGCATGTCACCTTATCATTTTTAAAATACTGTTTATTCATCTGAAACCTCGTCTAAAACATTGAGAACTGACAGGTGTTTGGTAATTTGAATATTAAATGTATATATCATCACTCCCACAGTTGTTCCCAAGGAGATTTTGTCACCTATCATATGACCCAGTAAAGGGAATCCTTCTGTAATCATTTTTATTTCATCCTGAACTGTTGTTTAAACTTTGGGTTTCAAGTGTTTTAGAGCCATTAATTTCATTTGCCTGGAATTGTACCCATGGTAGTTATTCCATCTGTTATCACAAGGGTTTTGGCAGACTCGAATAGAGAAACATATATTAGGATTTTCAGGTCACTTCATGGAGATCACTAAATACAGCTGTGAAATGAGGAGATCAGACAGGAGCCCTGCAGGTCAGACCTCAGCATTTCCGTGCATGGAATTGTGAAACCAAATCAACTGCATTGTAGGATGTCAGTGAGCTTGGTTTATAACAATTCATGTGGGGCTTTTTTGGGAGGGAAGAGGGAGAAAAAAACACTTTTCTTGAAAATCTTGTAATATTTTAAGCAGTTCTCTGAGATGGCATATTGTGGGTGAGTTTTAAAGGAGAGGAGAAGGCCGAGCATCACTGACCCTGTGCTGCCCCCTTGAGCAATGCAGGTCTGGACAGGTCACCTGGCACTGGCACCATGACATGAACAGGGTTGGTTCATTTACCTTAAAATGTAAATTTTGCAGATTTTACAGTATTTCAGACATTTGAGTAGTGGCCAAACGACCTCTCATAGCAATTCATTGGTTACACCTTCTGCTCCTGCAGACGTGAAAGAATTTTAAACCATCTCGTCTGGCTCCCAGCAGGCTGGTCATTCAAAGGTGCTGTTCACCTCTCCACTTTGGTGTGTCGCTCTAATGTCTTCGTATTTGTGAAACTGCCTTTTGACTCTCTTGAAAAGGAGTGGTTATGGCTCCGGTGTAATTGAGACTGTCAAGGAAATAGGTGGAATTTTTACAGCACCGTGAGACTTGATGGTATGTGACAGAGGATCGTTCACTGGTCCGTGGTAATGGGAGACTGATGTGTCTTTAAAATCCCTGGTAATAAATAGAAGCCTGATTTTTAAATTTTTTTTTCTTCTTCTTTGCAGTGTTGTGGGTCTTTCTTAAGTCTTCATTAACATATACTGAAATAAAACCCACTTCTTTCATGTTCCAAAAGTACCCCAAAACCCTAAGGCATCTTGTAGACTTTTGGACTGTAGAGGTTATGAATTTATTTATTTCACACTTGTGTTTTGACATGTCCCTTCTGTTCCTACAGTAATTCAAAGAACGAATGACTGGGCAGGGTTAATCACATTGAAATCTTCCCATAGAAAAAAAATAAAATTGCAGCAGTTTACAATAATTTACAGGAGTAAAATGTGCAGAGGAAAACCTGCTGTCCTTTACCTTGTGTACAACAAGGATGTGGCTGTTAATGTAGCTGGGCCTTTTACCACCCATGTCAAATTACCTAAAGGATGATCTTGAGTTTGAGTGGCCATTCTGAGAAAAGCTGTGTTGTCTTGGAAAGAGGCAGCACTGTGAGAATTTGTGTCAGATGTGCTGCTCCTTTGGCTCTCAGCTCTTTGTTTTGGTTTGTTCATAGAGGAGGAGTTGAAACCTCTCTGGTTAGCATTTACATTGGCCATTGTGAAGTGTTAGGGTTGGGAATTACAGTTTCTTATAGGCTTAATGTGTATTTTAAATAATATTTTCAAGTTCTGTGATTCTAATATCTGTTCCTGTGCAAGACAGATAAATAAAATACTGTTATCTAAAATAATCCCTGGCAAAGGAAATGGAAGAGATGGTGTCAATTACAAAGCATTCTGAGTTGCAATTCTGTGTGCTGTATTATTGTAATAACCAGAATAAGGAATGGGCAGGGTAAGCTGAAACTTGAAAGGTCAGTAAATAAGATTTGCCTTTTCCATAAAAATCTTGATGAATGTTCAGAGATTTATCATCACTACAGTATTTGGGCAGATGAATATAAATAGCTATAATTCATGAAATTAAAAGGCACCATGAGCCTCAAACTTACATACATATACAGATATTTCAAAAGTCCTGAGGCTTAATCCTTAAACAACAGATACAACTTTTTCCCTTGGAACCACTGGAGTGTAATTACTTGGAAGTGCT
Source organism: Xenops minutus (assembly GCA_035221455.1). Lineage (NCBI taxonomy): Eukaryota > Metazoa > Chordata > Aves > Passeriformes > Furnariidae > Xenops > Xenops minutus. Next base: position 255,887 of record JAWWEE010000048.1, on the reverse strand, counting down.
GATTTTCTCATGTGCTGGGAAACAGCCAAACATGAGTGTGGTGAGAAAAGGAATGTCTCAAACAGAGCAGATTTCACCTGGAAGGTGGAACATTGAGGTGTCGACTGCGATGAGCGGCTGGGCTGCTTCACAGGGATTATGGTGGGACTTCTCTGAAGTGATGAGGCAAGCAGGAATTTAGTCACTGTTTCTTGTGGTTTTGTGCTGTCCTCGTGCCTCCACACTGGGGAGAGGGTGCTGGGAGGATGTGAGGGGCAAGGCAAAGCTGATGGTGAAACCTCAGGTGCTGGGGTGGTTATTGCAGGAAATGAGGTGTCTGTCAAGAGGATATGACCAGAGACCTTATTAACCTATTTTGCTCTGGAGGTGCAAAAATACTCCAGGAACTGTGCCAAGGCCTGGAGGCTTGTTGGACGTGGAGAAGGTTTCTCATTTGGGTTTTTCTTGGTTTGCTGGTGGGAATGGGAATAGAGGTCAATGAATGGGGGGAGGAATGTGCATATAATTGTGGTATACGCTTTAAAAATTAAGAGGTACAAAAATACATGGAGCTTTGTATGTTTATTGGGAATGTTATTTATTTATGAACATTTCAGACCTTACAGAGCTATGCCATTGACTGAAAAAAAAATTGGTTTTGTGGAATTAAAAACTGTATCTGAATGAATGTCATGTGTAGTGTAATAACTTATTGTAGCTGTGGCTCGTATAGGCAGTTGAGAAGTGAATAAAAAGGTCTCAAGCATAGCCAGAAAATTTTGTGTAAATGGGGAAATAAACTTGATTTGGAAAGCAGTTTCAGTTTTAAGCTTCCATGAAGGAAGACAAATTAAACATTTTTAAAGATATTAACCATAACAGTATCCCTTTAATTTTCTCTCCTTTCTTTTAAGTAAGATACTCTGAATCACTTTTTGTTCAAGGAGACAGATTTCTTGCAGCAATCAGTTTTGCTTTTAGCTCTGATTTGTAAAGAATAAGTGATAATGGCGCACATGCTGGAGGGTGTGATTAGACCCGACGTTAAAAGGCTTTTTTAGGACATGGATGGTAGGAAAAGGAGCTCTGGAGAGGTCTGCATTTGGCAGCTGAGCAGGAGTGGATGAAGCATACCTTTGAAGTGTGGTAGGGAAAACAAGGCGCTTAACCCTTTCCCATAAAATACCTTCTGGTGGAAGTTAAATCTGGATGTTTTCTTCAGGCTCATCTGAAAGCTCTCCATGAGATCCCTCAGCTTGCATTCAGGCAGCTCTTTCCCTGGACGGATCCTGTGCCTCTAAAAAGCCCAACTCTTGAGGACATGTGTTAGAAAGACTTGGATATTTGGAATAACTTACAGGTTTTTTGAAGTGCCTTTGAATATTTTTGATTACTTTACAGTGTTCCGTGGAGTATGTTGAGTAAACTTAATGAAATGCTGAGAATTCACATTGGTAGTAAGTTACTTAAATTGCCTTTTTTGTAATCTTCTTAAGTAACATATTTTCTGTTCAGTATCTTTACAATACAAACAAACCGATCAAATGCAAATGCCTGCATGTAAAACCTACTTTACTTGCCTAAATATTAGGAAAATATTTAGCAGGTGGAACATACTTTTATAGATTCCAGATGTCTAAAAGTGTAAGAAGTGTTTACTTTGAATGTGAACACCTTGACCCAAATTTTATCAATCGAGATCAGACTGCCAGTGACTTCTTGTGTAGCTAATATCAAGTGGTCAGTTGTGGGAGTGGGTCCTGGAGCTCGAGCCAAACTCCTGGAGCCGACCCTCAAGGATAGGTGAAATAGGGAAACAATCTGTTGAGCTCTTCCCTCTGTCCCTACACTCTTGAGTAGTTCCTTTATTACTTTGACACTGACTGGACTTGGCTGTCCGTGCCTCAAAGTTAAATCCAAGTGAAATCAAAGTTTTGCTCAGTAGTATCTCCTCAGCTCTCTTTTTCAGTTTGCTTTCATATCATCTCTCTCAAAATAAAGATTTTTTTTTTTTTTACCCACTGTTAATATTTCATTTTAGTATCTTTGAAGTATTGCCAGCTGGAGGCTGCTGCAGAGCAATAGTGACCTGAAAATCATTAACGGCACATCCAGTGCTTAAATAGCTTGAAAAATAACAGCTGTTCTTTTTGATAATGTCTTCTAACAATGAAACCTTAGTTTTCCATGCTTGTGTGCTAAAATTTCTGCTGTCAGTACCAACTCTGCCTTAGTCGTTCAAACTCTTCTGTAGTGCAGCTACTGGGGCTTTTTGTAGGCAAGGGTTTGATGCAATGATTTGGAAGTTTTTTGAAGTCCCCAATTGCTGATGTGAATAGGTGGTCACACTTTGGCTGTGTCAGTGTTTGTATTACATGTGTTTTGTGGGCCCTGATTAACTCCTCTGGGGAAACAGGTATTTAATATAGCTCCCGGGGAAGATAATAAGAAATAATGTCATTTATTCCTAAAGTTGTGTTTCGGGCCACTGGATGAGTGCAGGATCCACCTTTGTGCTGTTCCTCACTCCAGCGGGGAGTCATCCTTGGTTTTGGTGTGCATCCTTGGATTCAGTGTGCTTCTCTGACTTCTGCTTCTCCTTCAGTGCTGATGATGCTGTGACTGATCTCTTATTTCTGTTTTTATTCTTCCTTAGTGGGGACTGGCTTCATGCTGTAAGTTTAGAGCAGCCTTTCAGAGAGCAATAAAGTGAAGAGGACTGGGCACTGCTCTGATGTAGTATTTTCCTCCTTTTCATAACATACCTGTGGGTGGCTTTTCCTTTAAAAAATTATAGCTGAAATGACTATGAATATCTCCTTTAAACGGGATTGTATTAGGTTTTGCATCTCTCAGACAATGCATGTACAGCCAGAGGGTAAAACCCATTATAATGCCAGGCTAATTGCGTGAGTGTGTATGCTAAAACTCCGTTGTTGTGAGAAATCCAACCAAAACAAAACCTTGCTCCCTCCGGATGATCCGGCTCCCATTGCTCCTGGAGGGGAGCCCAGGTCACCCCTCTGACAGGACAGGGCACAGTGTGGTCTGTAACACACAGCACAGCCTCTGGCTGGGCCCACAGGGAGAAAAGCCTCCAGTGAAATTAAAGAATCAGGGTCCTCAAATCAGGAAATTGATTGTGTACAAGGAGGCTCCACTTTGAGGTAGGTCTGTGCATTCACTGCTGGGCTGAGGCGCCTCTAGAGAAGCAGTTCATGTGTTACCCAAGAGCCCTTGAAAAGATATTAATCCCACCTCTCCCACTCCTTATTCACTCGGCAGAGCCAGTGGGACTGACTTAGATCCTCTTTGACATATGCTTAGGCTGCCATTGTTCCTGAACAAGCGTCTGTCTGTCTTCCCTTTGTCTCAGGCCTTGTTCCCTGCTCCCTGTGTGCCTGTGCCAGCACAGCTGTTTGCAGGGCCAGAGCTGGCAGCAGCCATTCCCCAGGTCAGGGAGCCTCGCTTGGAGCTTTGGGCTGGAAAACTGACTGCTAGGCTGCTAAAGTTAGACAAAACCATTTAGCATTTGAATAATTTAACTTCCATTAGGAATTGTCACAGAGCCTTAAAATGTGTTTTACGTGTGCTGGTGAGCACGGGTGGGTCAGGATGGACTCTCCAGTCTGTGACCTGAGAAAATGCTGCTGTTAATAGGCAAGGTCACTGGAGAGTCTGGAACGTCACCTTTGTCCTGTCTCCCTGGTGTCTGAGTCCTTATGATAGTAAACTGCTAAAGCAGCTGCTCTGTTTTGCTTAAAAATTCAGTCTATGTGTATACATTTGCTTTTTTCCTTCCGTAAGACATCCACATCCACTGTAAAATGTATATACGTACACTGTTTTATTTTCTTAACGATTTCACACTTATGTGCTTGCTTTCCTCACCTCTCCCCTCTGCTACCCAATAGTCCACTAAATGTTATAGATCAGTTTTTGTTGTGTTTTGGCGGGGCTCAGTGCCCAGTAGTGATTCTTCAGAGAACAAGATATTGAGTCTCATGGCCTGTTCCACGTGCAAATTTTATGTACCCAATCAAGCATTTCCCAGATAAGAGATTTGATAATTGCACACCCTTTCCCTGCCCTTCTGCTTCAGTCTTTTGGGTTTGTGAACTTATCTAAGATTGTTAATGTCATCCCATACTCAGATGTAGTTTGAGATATGCCAAGATGTGATTGATTGCAATACCTTGTACTGAAAAAGTGGTGTGTTGGTATCACATGCCCTTGAGTATGAGCTGCATTATTTGTTTAAATGTGGTGTATCAAACATGCCTGGGTGAGCAGCTGAAATGCTGGTGGGACCAGGTCAGTTACATATCTCTGAGTGAGGCTTTCTGGAAAAGCCCGTGTGATTAAGTCAAGCAACAGGAAAAAAGTTCACTGACTAATAAGAAAAACTTGCAGAGTAATCCTATTAAATCCCCCTCCTTCTGGTAAGTCCTGATGTAAATTTATAGGTATTCTGTATGTGAAAGAAAGTTCGCTTCCCTTGTAGAACAAATTCTATCAGCAGTTTCCCACACTGCCCCTGAGAACATTCTTTCATTATCTTGCTCCTGTGTAATAATTGTGCGGAGCAATCACAAACTTGTTTTTCTACCAGTTGAAACTACAGAACAATGTGTATGCCTTGACCTGGATTCAGGGAGAGAAAAAGTCACTCTTGGCGAAGTCTCCACCTTGAAAATTTGCCATCAACATGGCAGAGAGTTGCTAAAGGCTTATAATGCGTAATTGAAACGCCTGAATGCCTGCAAGGATTCTTTGAGATAAGGATTGTCTTTGAAAACATTTTAACCAGAGGTCTGGATTGTGTCATTAATCCCTTCTGTAGTTCTATTAGTCTTTAAAATTGTATTATTTCTGGCATGATTAGCCTGCAATGTAAATAGAAGCTGCAGGTTTTGTAAAATATCTTTTTCCTTGATATGTTTTGTGTCAGGCTGTTTCTTAAACTTTTACTGTAGTTCTTAAATAAGACTTGTATGTTTATATTATGTATAATGAGCAAAACAAAAGGTTTCTGATGGCAGAAGAGTGGCCCTTCTGCACAGGGCACCGAACACAGTTCAAGGGGTGCACTCCTGTTCCTGGCACTGGCCTTAAGCTCCTGGCAGGACCCAGGCCCTGCTCTCCAGCTGTGCTTGTGATCTGCTCCCCAAAATGCTCCCTCTTGCCCTTTGCCCCAGCTCTGTCACCTCGAGGGACAGGGGGCTTTGGGGTGACCCCACTCACTGTATTCGGTGCCGGATTTCCCAGCTCTGGGTTGCTCTTCCCAGAATCATTCCTAAAGGCACAGTGAAAGCTGAACTGTCTTCCTCGATATTCCCCCACACTTCCAAGTTATATTTATTAACTTATTTTTTGCCCCATATCTATATATAATTTTTGCTCAGTTATTTTTGGTTTAAATCTTGGTCTCTGATCTCTTTATCCCCAACTGCAGTTGGTGCTTAATAAGTGAAACCTTTGAGCCTTCAGTAGTATCTTGAAAGCACAGCCCTGGTCCCTCTGCTGAGTGATGGATAACTCCTGCCTGCTGGGCCCTTTGCTGCGGGATTCACCCAGGCTGGAATGTCCTCACAAAGCAGAGGAGGGAATTGAAATGTGTTCTTCTGAGAGCAGCAGTAAGTAAAGCTGCCTTTCTAGCTGTTCTCTCAATTAGCTCCTAGGAGATTTTCCTGCTTTTCTAGTTTCTCTTGGGGATATGTGACCCGATAGCATATTGCTATAAATAATGATTTTACTAGTATCAAAGTAGGTACTGTACACAAAGCAACATTTTCAGCATCTTTTTTTGGATGCTGTAAATACCAGGTTTTCAAACAGGCTACTTTCTTCCTTTCTTGTTTCTGTTCTTTGGAATTCAGGCCTGACAGTTCTGATCTTCAGAACTTGGGCTGTTAGTTTTGTGCTGCCCCTTGAAGTGAAATTGCTGATGAATGGTACAAAGCTCCTGGGGCAGGGAGGTGAGGGGCAGGGTGACATTGCTGCAGCTATGGGGGAAAGAGCAGAGGAATTTCTTCCCAGCTGGATACTGCAGGTAAGCATCACTTGTCTGTAGAAGTGGGTTATTTAAAAGAAAAAAGGAAATTGGCCTTAAATGCAGATGCCACAGTAACCCCATTTAACTCCTTCTATGGGACACTACCCCAGGGCACTACAGAAAAACAGCTGTTCCTGGATGAGAGCATTTGGAAAGGCAGAGAGCAGCCACTCCAGGCCTGGCTTGCAGAGCTGAGGTGAACTTCAACAGCTCTGCAAGGTGTTCAGCTCTTTTTGAGTTTTAAAATGAGTTCCACAACTAGGAAAAATGAGCATCAGTTAATCTGTGATAGCTATCAACATAAATCAGAATTTTGTGTTATTTGATTAAAGACCAACCATTTTATCAAACCTTTCCCTCTCCCTAATGAGGCTGGAGGGCAGCTCTGTCTATGGGAGGAGAGTGAGAATCCACAGGGTGCTGATGATCCCTGGGATCAGTTGCCTGATTATGTTCTGACTGAACAGAATTTAGTAACTCCCAGATAAATGTCTAAACTAAACTAAAGAGATCTGGTGCCTGGAGGTACAAAGCACTGGCAGTTTTCTTAAGTGAGGCTCAACATCAGGAGAATCTCAGAAACTGGGGAATCTGGGCTCAAAATTTTTGACTCTATGCCTTCAGTCAGCAAGAAAAAGATGGATATCCATTCATATTTTTGGGGGTAGTCGTTGCAAGAATTTTTAGGCATTCAGCAACTACTTTCCTGTACATATAAGCTCTCTGAGATAATGTTTATTTTAAAATGTTTTCCTTTTTTAAAAATGTTGATAAAGGAAATAGGAAGGGAGTTAGACAAAGTTCAGGCTAATGCCAATAGAAAAAAAAGTTATGTGGATTGTATTACTGTTAATGTGTAATTAACATTGATATGAGAACTTTAATTAAGGCAACTGCCAACTGCCTCATGGCTCTGTGCAGAGCAGATATGGACTTACTCAGCTGTAGATGGTCAACATCCATGTCCCAAAACTTAGTTTCAATCTGAACTGGTTTTGCTGAAAGCTGACTGTTGATTCCTGTCTCTTATGCAGCCACCATGATTTTGTGGCAGAACAGCTGCAGAAAATGAGTCCACCAAAAATCCCATTTTAGGCGTTGCTTGGCAATTGCCTCAACTTCAATTTTTTTGGTTTTCATTTGTCTGTGGGAACTCCAGAGAGGACTTTCTCTGAATTTCTTTTGCAGTCTTTCCCCAGTGCTATTCTGTATTTCAACATTTCCCTCAGTTGGGACAGTGGGAGAGCAGCAGTTCTGGTCTTCTGAAATAACGTATTGAGTTTCAGACTTTGCCTGGAAATGCAGAGCGTGCCCTAAATATGCCATAATACAGCATAAAATAAAGGTTGAAGGGTTTGAGTGTCATATTTTTATAGCCAATATAACCATTCAACTCTTGTGACTGCTGTGCAACAGAACATGGTGTTCTTCCTGGGCATTACCAGTCATGTTGTCAAAGGTCTCGGGCCTCACACCTGTGTGATACTCAGTGTGTAATCACTGGGATCCACTCCTGGAATTCCCACCAATCCATGAATATCCTCCTGGCAGCAGCTCTGTGTGTGGTCAGCAGAAGTGTTAGAGCTCCAATAGGAAAATGAGTAAATCAGTGCCATCTGCACTATCTTCAGGGAGGAACTTTATGAATGAAATCTTACAACTTTTAGTTTTAATTCCCAGGACTCAGCAGCTTTTAACTTGACTTTAGCAGGTTAGAGGTTTAGCGTCTTGCCACCCTTTTCTTTCTCCCCTTTAAAGCTGGTAAAACTTGGTGAGGGCCAGAAAAGCTGCCTCCTAAAAAGAGAATACCACTAATTAGCTGATCAGTGGTGCTTGACCTTGTGAGCCATGGGAGCTCTGAGCTCATGCTGGGATCGAATTTGTATGAATTTGTGAGCCACTGCCTGGCCTGGCCTCCCTGCGTGTCCGTGTCCTTCAGACTCTCTGCTGGATCCTAAAGCCACAGGCCAGCCCCAAACGTGCTAAATGCTCATGAATAACACCTTGTTCTGCAGGTGGATTCCCCAGGTCCCCCATTGAGTGCAGTCCCCATGTGAGTGCAGAGTTGTGTGAGCAGAGGCAAAGGTCCTGGATAAAATAGGAAATATATCATGGAATGGGAGACCTTTTTACACTCGTTTCAGCTGTGTTTCCCACCACAGAAATAGCCTGATACCACCTTTCCCAGGTCCCCCTCTGCCCCTTAATTAAAATATAAATGTTAACAGGTATCTGGACGAGGTGTTGGGCCTGACTGTGGTTTGATTGAGCTGGTTTGTATTTTGGAATCAGATGTGGGCACTTGGAGCTAAGGTAGATATTTGAATACTCCAATCTAATCTATTATTTAGGTATTTAAAACAACATGAATGTGAGACACAAGAAGCCACCTTGTGCATTCACTGTAGAGAAGTTGCATGAGAGATAGAAAAGCCAGAAGCTTTTTAAGGACAAATGTAGTAGTCAGGGTCCATAGCTGGGTGTGGATTCTTCTGCAGGTTTGGCATTGCACTGAGATTAAAGTTATTTTGGTCATCCCAGTAAAAATATGCATATACTCTGTTCTGCAGTGAGGTTTGAGAAGCTCACCTTAAAAACTGGGATTGGGAATTGAGGCACCATAATCTCCTTGCTCTAGTTTTACGGTTCTCATTATAAAATTCTATTTTCAGAATCTAATTATTTTAAATTAAAATACTTGCCATGTGCAAAGCACCTTATAATTTCTGAGCTACTATACTTGCATCCCATAAGTTTTGTGGGAGAAACACCAGCATCACGCCTGTTTTATGTTTGTGGAAACTCAGGTACCATGTGCTGTTGCTTCTCCAGATATGAGGTGATTTGGTGATAGATCAATAAATAGTTTTACACTTGCCAGTGTTCTGTCAGAATGGGATTATTGCATGTTTTGCCCTCTTAGGAGAAGAAGAAGAAGAGAGCAACAGACCTAACAAAATCCAATCTGGGTAACTGAGAAAGTGTTTTAATAAGGTCTTCTGGGGGAGGCGGAGGAGGTGTTTATCATCGTGTCCTCTCCTTGGCTTCAGGTGTTGATCTCACACAGAGCTGTGCGTGCCAGTGCCAGAGTGTGAGCACTGGTGTGTGTGAAGCCTCTGAGCTGGCCTGGGGGTTGTGTGTGTCCTGGCCCAGGAGTGATCACAGCCCTGGGATACAGGCTCTGTGGGACAGTGCTTAACAACCTTGGATTAATGCTTTTTTCTCTAGAATTGTTTTCACCTTGTTTTGGCTCACTGTCTGAGCTGCGAATGATAATAACTCTAAAATATTCTTTTCTTATTTAGAAAAATTGTCTAACAGGAGTATGTGATGTTCTAAATCTTTTATTCTATAGGTCAGTAACAGATCCACGAGATGGAAAGAGAGTTGCACTCAAAAAGATGCCCAACGTCTTCCAAAATTTGGTCTCTTGTAAAAGGGTCTTCCGGGAGTTGAAGATGTTGTGTTTTTTTAAGCACGACAATGTAAGTAAATTCAAAGTAATTTTGAAGTCTTCTATAAAACCTAAATATAAGATGGAGCATTCTGTAACAGAAGTGTGTTTTCTTTTAAGTTGTAGAGTATCTAAAATGCTTTAAAAGCTCTCTAATTTTACAATTACCAGATTTTCTGGAAACTCAGATATTACTGTTACAAACACTGTAAAAATGAAATTATGAAGAATCTAAGGATATTCTTAATTTCCCTTCCAAAATGTCTGTAAATGGTCAGCCAATACAATTCTGCCCAATCTTATTTCAGACTCTAGATAACAGTGAGGCTGCACAGAGCTGTGCCAGCTGGACACGCTTTCAATTCCAAGCTATTTCGTACTCCATTGTCCGCTCCCCTCTGTTGGAGTTCATTGCCCTCTCAGTTCTCCTGACAGGGTGGTTGTACGAGCACTCCCAAGTCTGCTTTGGGTAAAATCAGCTAGGTGAAGTTAAAACATAAATCTTTGGACTGACCCATGGGGTTGTGTCTGAAGTGAATCAGAAAGTACTTACAGGAAGTGTTCCCCAGGTGCCCCTGGGCTTTGGAAACTCCTCCCAGAGATGAACAGCCACAAGCATGTTGGGAGCACAGTCTTCTCCCAGTGGGATGGCATGAGAAAGTGGGGAACTGTTTCAGAACTTTACTTCATTGCTTTTCCTCCTGTTTTAAAGTTTATCTTTTTTATCTGAGGGTATCATATTCCAAGTAATATGTTCCTTGTGGTTGAGTTCTGGGTTTGGGTGGTGGTGGGGTCGGAGGGGCACAAGGTTCTTGTGCCAGAGCCCCCCCCACTGTCACCCATCCCCAGGAGCTGCAATCTGGGACAGGATTGCTTTTGAACTGGGACTTTGAGCTGCTCCTCACTTGTATCTTCATTCTGGAGAGGTTTATCTGAGGACCATAAAAGTAAATAAAAATGTCTCTGTAAGTAGCCAAAATTGAGTCTGGTAACAGTGAAGTCTAGGTGCTTCACCTAAATGTTGTGGACATTCCAAGGACAAGATCCAAATGACTACACCAATGGAGTATCTTTTTCTGTGAGAGGAAGTGAGTTCTGTGCTGCTGCCTTTGTCCCTTTTTGCTTTTTTCTGCCTTTTCTACCTCTGAGGTGCTCATTCAGAGTGGGAAACTTTGGAGTTTGCAATTCACATGTGGAAACAGTGAATCACAAAACTCTGAAAGACAAAAGGCAGAACAAAGTGCAATATCTTCTGCTTTTACATTTCTTTGCTGGAATTACTTCTTTCAAATATATTATGATTATATATATTTTAAATAAACCAATTTTTATTGGATAAATTTATACATTTAGACTAGTACTTGAACAGCTGGAAAAAATTTCTTGCGTTAAAAAAGAGACACTGAATGTACAGAATGTCTGGCTTGGTAGGTTATTAAATTTACATACCTGGTGAGACAGAACAGTGGTCTGTCTGTGCAGTAGAATAAAACAAAGTAATGTAAGAAAGGTGCAGTCTGACTGTCTTTTTGAAAGGGATTTGTTTTGTTTGACTGGAATAGGACTTGACCTTGTGTGGTGTTTCCTAGGTACTCTCTGCCCTCGACATCCTCCAGCCTCCACACATTGACTATTTTGAAGAAATGTATCCTAAATATAAAAATAGAACATCTTAACTGAGGTAGGTGTGCTTTGCATTAGCTTAGAAACTGCCAGTGGTTGGTGGAACCTACGAAGCGGAACTACAAAAACCTTGAGCCTGTATCTGAACAGTTTTGTTTAAAGAAGTGAACCTGTACAATCCAGAACTCTGAATTATTGCTAACACTGGAGGTGAAATGATGCAGGACTGAACCCGAAGCTTTGACTCTGTAAGAGCCAGTTCGTGCAGGGATTGTGGGATTTACCTGCAGGTCCTGCTGCTCCTAATGGGGATTCCCCCCAAAAGGTTTTTTTTTTGAAAACTATATCCAGGAATTAACCTCCTGTCAGTTATTAGTCCCTTAAAATACTTTGTGGTGTTTTCAGGGAGTTCAGCCTTCCCAGGCTTTGAAACCATGACACTTCAGAGAGGTTCCAGGGACCAGCAGGGCTTTCGTGGGTCAGCCTCTGTCTTGGTCAAGGAGAGATTTCCCAGAGCTGTTTGTGCTGTGTAATGTGTCACTGGTGCACATGTACCTGCTGCCTGTGGGGAACTGTATTCTGACACTAAATCTGAGTCAAAAACTTGACACAGGAATGTAATGTTTTTTTAGTTTGGTCTTTTTTCCCCTTTTTCAAACTTTGGGTTGTCTTCTATTTGTGGGGCTGGGAATTTCTGCTTTGCAAAATACTGAAAAGTGAGTCCTTGAGCTGGGTGGGCTCTGACTCTGATGGGAAGAGAAGTTCTCTGCTGCTCCTGTGGTTAGACTTGGGCAGGTTGGTTTTAATTACTGGTGGGTCTTACCTGCTTTTTTATATGACCCACTTTAAAATTAATGGGTGGGAAATTGTTATTATTTTTAGATAACCTGAACTTTGTCAAATATGGCTTGATCTATTTATATAATACCTTGAATTGATTGGTGAAGAAAGTAGGTGTAATCGGCTTGATGATTTTAACCAAAGTACAGCACAATTTACTGGTGGAGAAACACATTAATTGGTTGAAAATATTGCTGTACTGGGCCTTTTACGTATGAATTTAGGTAAAGCTTTTAAATTTTGCTATGATACTTCTTTTCATGTGAAGAGCATATAAGTAGTGTTCAAAAACTGGAGTTTGGTTATGTGCACTAGTTCAATGCCCTCATTTAGAACAAGTCATATGAGTTACAAATCAGATCTAGGTTAAGGATTACTCCTTCCGTGTAATTGTACAATCAAGAATATTTAAATGGGATAAGCTTATTTTTATGAGCTTAGCTACTGCCAAGTTTTGAATATAAAAGCAAAGTGTTAGTTTCTTTCATGGCTAACTGATTTTAAGTCATTCTGACTAGTATTTTATAGGGGTTTTTTTTATATTAGCTTTAATTTCTTGACCCTGATATTGGTAATAAAAGACTATTTGCTTTGTGTAGTCTTCTTTCTCCTTTCTTTTGAAATAATTGCAGGAAGTGTACTAAAGACCCCTGAATTCCTTAAAAGAGTGAATTAATAGGTGTTTTGATTTATAGCATGTTTTTAACTGTATATATTTCTGCTTACTGTAATATAAGGAGGACTGATTTGAAGATGATCAAGTAATGATATTTCATATTTGAGGGTGTAGCTGTAAAAACTTCTCTTGTTGATCCAACAAATGAGCTGGTAGAGTTCCTTTCAATTATTCAGTGTCTCGTAGGTACCAGCAGGAATGGCAAAGTGTATTTTGTAAAGAGAATTAATTATAAAACTGACTTAAAATTTTAATGATAAATTAAAAGATTTCTTAGGAAACTGGTAATGAATAAAGGAATTTTAATCTAGTGAGATTTTTGTTTTAGAATGAAAATTCTGTGCAAACTCTTAGGTTGATATTTGAATTTATAATGAGATTTTTAGATTGAAAATATTTGTGAGCATTCAGAATCTTACAGGGTATTGATATTTTTGCCAGTGTCACCTAGTGCAAAAATGAATACGTAAGGGATCATATCTTATTCTGTGTGTCTGTCTTGAGAAAATACAAGAAAAAGTGGTTGTTAGTGAATTTTAGGGTTTTTATGTTAATTTTTAAGTTCATCATTAAGCTGAAGTTTAGAGCTTATCCCTGCAATCATCACTGTGCCTTGGTGGAACAGAAGTTTAATCCCTGGTATCCAAGCCTAGCCAGTTTTGGTTCTGTCATCCCCCTGTTTCCCAGGTGGGCTCATCCAGCTTTAAACACATCAGGTATAAAGGTGAAAAGTGACTCTTGGATTTTTCTAGAGCATCTAAAAATCCTTTTATTACAGTGAACATAATTCTTCTTGACTAGTCTGAACTGGTTTGGCAGCGTTAGGTTTATGGTTGGACTCTGATCTTAAAGGTCTTTTCCAGCCTAAATGATTCTGTGATTTATAGCTCTTTTTTCCAATTACAAAATCTTCCACGGTTGATTGTAACACTGAATTCAGCAACTGCAGACCCACAGGCATTATCCAAAGTTTCCATAGTAACTTTTGGAAAACTTCTCCCATTAAAGTGAGTATCAAATGCAGCTGAAAAGACACCACTTTTATCAATCTGTTAGATTGACTGGGAAAGATTTTAATACAAGTAAAAGCAAAAGTGTGCAGCAATTCCTGCCCATTGGTCTCATGAAAAGGTGAAAGAACTGTTTTCTGGTGGATTAGGGAGTAAATCCCTCATATCTGTGGGATGGAGGAGGGCAGAGAGGAACAAGGTAGGATTTGGTTGCTCTGGGCAGTGAAAGGGACCCTGACAGCACTGGTGGGACCAGCAGGATGTGCTCACCTTTGGGGAGGGTTCCCCTGGTCCAGCACAAACACCAGCTGAGCAGGGACTGACAGGAGTAGTTTGTGAGGCCACAGAATGGAGTTCTGAGGTGTGCAGAGACGGAACAAAGAAGGGTCCAAGCCATGCTGTGAGCACCACGTCACCGAGGGCACTTCATCCCTTTGTAAAATCTATCTGTGGCTTTATAAAATTTACCAACTCAGCAGGTCCCAGCCAGCAGAGCAAGTGAAGTTCTTTTGTGCCGCGCATTTGCTTTGATAATTACTCTGAAGCAAATTGGTACATTTGTAGTCCTAATTTTATACAGCTACTTAACTAATTACTGCTGTCAGGAGCAATTTTTCCCTGGCCGTAACGCTCGTGGCTGCATGTCCCAGCTCCAGTGGCCACCCCACAGCTGGCGATCCGTGGGTCAGCTGGAAACAGCAAGGCACAGGTACCTGTGTGAACAGGGGGGCCAAATCCCATGGGTTTGGGGTCTGTCCTTGTGCCAAACACCTGCAGCAGTGGCCGGGTGAAGTCACAGTCGGGTCCCAGTTTGTCACGGGCAGAAGATCCACGGGTGCTGCTCACGCGGCTCCGCAGAGCCCTCATCAAATTATCCAGAGACAATAATCAGATCCTGCTCTTGGGGTTAATGGCACCTCTGAGCCCTGTCAAGAGCTTTATTTAATGCGCCCCAGACCTGGAGTGGTGCAGGTGCCATTTCAGGCCCTCATTTAATTTAAGCTGCTTTAGTTGGCATGGCAACTAGTTGAGACATCTGGGAGACATTATGCTCGGGATTGAGATTTAGGAGGATTTGTGGCGTAGCAAAACAAAAATCTTACCATAATAAAGTGCAGAGTAACGCTTTTGGGTTTTTTTAAATATTTCGCATTAAATTGAATGTAAAGATTTGTTGCAGCTATAAGGTAAACCCCAAATTTTAAAAGCCTGGTATAAATATTTAAGAGGGTCTTTGCTAAAGGAAAAGAAAAATTAGAGGACTACAAATTATGTGGTGCTGCAGGGTTGGGTTTTTTCTTTATGAATTCTTTATGAATGCAATTTTAATTTTTTTCCCCGCAAAAAGTTGGCAATATTTAATTTATAAAACGAATTTTTTTGTGGTGTGCTGATGGCAGCTGAACCATTTGGCCTGTGGGAATTTGGCTGGAGAGAGTTGACAGAGCAACAGATGGAAGGGCAACATTGACTAGGTAGAGTTGAAAGAAAACGTGCATTTGATACCTTGCTGTAAGAGTTAACACTTTACCTCTTTCAGCCACAAACAATAATATCAGAGGCTCTTCAAATACTAAACTTTTAAAGCAGGACTGTTTTTAATCAATGCCTGTAGTGCCTCCAGTATTTATTGTGATGATTTGTGTTACAGCTCCAAGCAGCTCTGAGTGGGATTTGGGTGCAGTGTAGACGGTGCTTGGGCAGGTGAAAGGGTGGGCACTGGGAGCACACAGGGAAGGGTGTGCATTTTCAAAACTTCACATTCCTCACTGGGAGCCTCTTGAAGGTGCTTGGGGTAACAACTTCCATGGGCTGGCACCTGCTGGAACTGGTGTTGATGTGTGTCCACTGTGAAGATGCTCCTGTAATTGTATGGAATTTGTGGCTTACCAACCTTAAGGAAAAATTTAAAGGTTTTAAGATGCTATGAATTATACCAACATTTTTTTGTTTTGTTTTCTGAGTTGTAATTTGACTTTGGAATAATTTTGTACAACTACCCCAGTGCAAATGCTGTAACTGATTAATCTGTTTTCTTTCACAACCCCTTTTTTATTTTCATTCTTCTAGACTTGACCTCTGAAGCAGCTTTATTCTTTGTAACTCAATATTTCTGACCTGTAAGATCTCAAATAAGTAGGAATTAGTAAATGTTTCAAGAGCTTCTGTGCTGGATGTTCTGCTTTTCCTTAACCAATAACCTGAAGATATGTTGTCACTGAGTTGATGCAGAGTGACCTCCATAAGATTATCGTCTCTCCTCAGCCACTCAGCTCAGATCATGTCAAAGTTTTTCTTTACCAGATTTTAAGAGGTAACTTTTCTTCTTGTAAATTTAATGAAAATTATGTTGTAGTAGTAATATTTTTTCCTGTTTCTTAATGTTTATTCTCAAGACATCCTCAACTTGAATAAGTTTCCCCTGGAAACTTCTTTTAATTTCATATTTGAATAAATAGCAAGCATGAATTATTATAGCTACAAGACCATGGCAGCCCTGCTGCCTTCCAGCATAGTCAGGGGGAAACAAAAGTCATAGCTTTTAGTTAAAGCTTTTACAATCAAGGCACAGAAAGGACACCTAGACTGAGCAAAATTGGTAAATATGTGTAACTATACCCACTTAAGGTCAAAATTGTTATTGAAAAGCAGAGCAGTGAAAGGTACATGTCAGAATTCCAGTGTAGGGATTAGTAGAGTATCCATGCCACAAACAGGGAGATGATGTTTTGCTTTTGATTTGTCTTTTGTTGGGGTATTTTTGGGAGGGGTTGTTTCAGGGTTTTTTCTGAAAACAGGCTATTTAAATTCCTTGCTCTGTCTAGTTTATATACTAGAAAAATTTTACCCTCTCATTGAGTGAGTGTGCACTAGAGACTAGAGGTTAGAATCATATGAAAACTGAGCCACAGGCAGAGTCTTTGCTGATTAGGAGTTGTCAGACCTTCAAGGAAAATGTTGGCAATGTTTAACTTCTTTTAAAAGGAAAACAAAATTACTTATTTTAATTTTCTTCAATATTTCAGGTTTGAAATATCTACATTCTGCTGGCATTTTACATCGAGACATTAAACCAGGGAACCTACTTGTGAACAGCAACTGTGTCCTTAAGGTGCTACTTACATTTATTGAAGATGTTCATGTGTATGTGCTGGTTGTTATGAAGCAGTTGTTAATTTTTTAAACAAAAAACATTCAATGTGAACGCTTTGCCTGAAAGTCATTTTAGAAGGACTTAGGTGTGTTGTACAGCTTTGCCAAACATCAAAATTCAGTGTTGTTTACAGGGATTTGCTAAGCAATCTAATTGGGAAAGTTTTATCTCTTTTCTTGACCATTCTGGTTCAAGGAAGTTTTAAAAATTCTCCATGTCAGAGTGAGTAGAAGGCTGAATCGTCAACATTTTGAGGCATATCATGAACAAATGAAGTTTGTTTGGGTTTAAATACTCTGTACACAGAGGTTGGGTTTATTGTAGTGCAAAGCTTTTTAATCTTTCAGATTATAAATACTGTAATGCCAACATAAAGTGTACTGTGATTTCAAATCAAATTATAGAAAGTCTAAATGGCTGTGGAATAAAGTAACATAATTTTCTCCTATCCCCCTTTCCCTGGGCTTACAGCAGATTATCTGATGTGTTTAAGTGCTGTTTGGGATTCCCTGCCTCGTTCCCAGAAGGCTGCCTATTTGAACTGCAGAAAGTGTTTTGGTTATTTTAATTTTTTTATTTACCTTCTCAATTTAGATTTGTGATTTTGGATTGGCCAGGGTGGAAGAATTAGATGAATCCCGGCACATGACTCAGGAAGTTGTCACTCAGTATTACCGTGCTCCGGAGATCCTGATGGGCAGCCGGCACTACAGCAATGCCATCGACATCTGGTCTGTTGGCTGCATCTTTGCAGAGTTGCTTGGGCGAAGGATATTGTTTCAGGCACAGAGTCCCATCCAGCAGGTATCGTTGTGTTTCCCTTCCAACACTTTGCTGCTGTGTAATTTCCTGGAATCATTTGGACTGGTGCACCTCAAGGAGGACCGTGAGGGGCTGGAGTGAGTCCAGAGAAGGGCAATGGGGCTGGGGAAGGGTCTGGAGAGTCAGAATGCTGAGGAACTGCTGAGGGAGCTGGGGGGCTCAGCCTGGAGAAAGGGAGGCTCAGGGGGGACCTTCTCGCTCTCTAAAACCCTCTGACAGGAGCGGTGAGCCAGGGTGGGATCAGGCTCTGTTCCCAGGGAACAAGGGACGGGACAGGAGGAAATGGCCTCAAGTTGTGCCAGGGTATGTTCAGATTGGACATCAGAAAGAATTTCTTCACAGAAAGGGTGGTCAGGCATTGGAAGGGGCTGCCCAGAGAGGTGGTGGAGTCCCCATCCCTGGAGATGTCCAGGGAATGACTGGACATGGCACTCAGTGCTCTGGGCAGGGTGACAAGGTAGTGATTGGTCACAGGTTGGACTTGATCCTGGAGATCTTTTCCAACCTAAATGATTCTGGGATTCTGATTTTGAACCTCAAGCTTACTTTTGTTTTGCTTGGTTTACACAAGGCAAAACCCAAGCCACTTTGGGACACTGAGTCCAGACTTCAGTGTTAGAAGTTGTGGTTATTAACAGTTGCTTTTGAAATGCATGGGGTTTGTACTCACCTGTAATTACTGCAGTACCACTACTTGGGTATTTTATTCAGATAAGGTAAAGGTGATGTAACTGGCATCAAGCATCTTGTAACAACTACTGTGATAAAGTGGTGAGTTTTCTGTCAAGATGTAACTGGAGGTACAGTTTTGGCACATGAACTATTTGCAGTGCCAGACAGCAGAACTGCTCAGACTGCTTCATTTCAGTAACAGGCAGGTGTGGAAGAAGGTAGTGAATGGTTTTTTATGTTGTGTAGCTGGAGCTACTTCAACATTAAGGAAGTTAATGTAGTATACTTACACCTCTAATCATCTTGAAGTGATATATTTACAGTAAGTAGAAAATGTCTGCAGCAAGATATTAGAGATGGATGCATTTATATGTCTGTCTAAGCGAAGGAGCAAGATGTGCCAACATAAAATGTGTATCTTCAGTGTTGCTAGTATTCAGCTATAGTTTAGAAGTTACATAGCATGAAAATTGTGAGATTATGTATACGGATCTACTAAAAGTGTACAGTAATATTTGTAATTTACTATGTGCAAAGGAGTGGGTTCGAACTGATCTGTACCTTGAATGTCTTTGATGTTACCTTGGGAATCTGCAGGCATAGAGAACTATATTAACACGTGTGTGTGTGTGTGTGCTCTGCCCCTGCAGCTGGATCTGATCACAGACCTGCTGGGCACGCCGTCACTGGAGGCGATGAGGACGGCTTGTGAAGGCGCCAAGGCACACATACTCAGGGGTCCTCATAAACAGGTACAGTGCAGGGGCTGGGCTGGGAAAACTTGGTCAAGGGGACCTTTCAGTCAGTCCTACAAGCCAGAGTTCCCTCTGTGCAGGACTCCTGCTGCAGCATCACAGTGTTTCACATTTCAGGATCTATTTGTTATAAATGCTTAGTTTGGATATTCAGCCTCAGAGCTGTCTCTGCCTGTTAACCAGGATTAAGTTCACCAGCAGTGGTTGTGGTGCTGCAGTGATGTGGGTTAGTGGTGTGATTAGTCCAGCTGCTGGGGAGGGAAGGTGTTTTTTTCACTAGTGAAGTGCCTTTCTGGTTTTTGCCTTGGATGTATTGTTTGACTTGATGACACAGGTGAAAGTCTCCCTTTCTGAAGTGACAGTGTTTTGATAGCTATTTTGTATGAAGATGTTAAATATAAGTGATAGTATTGACAAGAGACATAAATGAAAATAAATGGAAATTGCCAGTATAATCAGAAAGCCCCGAGGGCTCCTGCACTGCCAGGACCAGGAGTATTAGAGGTGGAACTCACCCGTGTCCCAGAGCTGAAGGCAGAACCCCAACCCCAGAGGGTCCCTGCATACCTGTGTGGCCATCAGCATGGTCATTTTTATGATTGTTAGTATAAACTAACAAAGTTATTGACCTGTACATGTTAATACTTTCCAGTAGTTAAGTTTGAATCTTTATTTTCTGCATGTTGAAGTAATTTCTCATGTCTGCTCACCACAATAGTAGTTACCATAGAAATGAGCATTGCATGTATATTCTGCTTTATTATTGACACGTGGGAGTTCTGCCTCCTTGGCACTTTGGATTCATTGTATTGAGTTGTCTCTATTCCATTTCATGACAGGATTTTTTTCTTTGAGCATTAATAATAGGAGGATTTCCTTCAAACTTTCTCTACCCGTTATAAACCAAATCAAGTATATTTTTCTGCTACCATGTGCTAGAAGAGTTTTAACTCTGATACCCAGTGTCTCATGACCACAGAATGGTGGGAATACTAAAAAGCAAGTGAGGTGAAATGGTACAAAAAGTTTCTACTACAGATTTAATGTTCTCTAGCCACAAAGTTGTAGGAAAGACAGTCTTAAGAGTTAGTTCTGTGTCTGTTGGGGATTGCCACAGGAGCTGAGCAGTCTCGAGCTGGTGTGCTCATTGCAGCTTGGAACTAAGGGATACAGAGCATCCAGGTGATTGATGGTATTTCTCTGCTTTCAACTTGAAGCAAACTTTATGTTTGAATGCAAATTCCTGGCTTTTCATATTCGGAAATGGGTCTTTGGTGGTTATAAATAGTTAAATGTTACCAGTTTCTTAATTAGACTAATAGGGAGAGAAACCCAAGTTAAATACAGGCGATTACTTTGTCACACCAACTATTTTTACTTGCCGTAGGTGAGCACAGTAGGAGGGGAGGGTGAAGCATTTTGCTGCTCCATGTAAAAATAGATTAATGCGTGAATTTCTGATTAACCCCCCCTATCCCACTGTGTGCTGGCAAAATGGGTATTTACATACTCCATAGAGTTGTCACTTTGGTATTTAAAAGTTTCAGACCTCAGACCAAGTTTAAGTGAGTTGATCCAGCTGCCTGTGGCAGCCACACACTGGCCACGTTGGGTTTGGCTCCACTCACCCCCTTCTCCAAGGAAAATGTGTGGGAATCCATCCCCTGTCTGTCTTACTCCTGCCCTCTCTGCTGTGGGAGAGCCAGCCAGGAGGAGGATGCCCCTTCCTTGCTGGCAGGCTGACCACTGATTCCATGGCATTCCATTTTCCCAATTCCCAGTGCTGGGACAGTGCCCCTGCAGGGCTGCTCCCAGCTCTGGCTGAGAAAGTGCTATCCCCAAAAGCTGTCTCTAACCACATGCTCCTGAAATGGCAGGACAAGCTGCTGACAAGGACCATAAGTGCAGCAAAAAAAGAGAATCCTTCATTTGTGTTGGATGCAACAGCTTCCATAAGTAATACTATTTTTCTGCTCCAATATATGGATGAAACCTCTGTAATCACAGTGCTTTTTTGTTTAGATAGTAATTAGAAAAATCAAGTGAAGTTACCAAATATTACAGCTTCATATTCCATAGGCTGCCCTGAGAAACCAAGGCTGAGGAGTGCTCAGGGCTGCATATTCAGGGTTAACTTAGGCTGATGTCACTGTGGAGGTGTAATTGTTATTTATACTGGGAAATTTACAGCAACTATGACATCCAGTACAGTCCTTCTGTCACTGTCAGTCAGCTGTGGATTGCCTGGGCAAGGAAAAGCAAAGTAATCTATAATTTGGGAGTGACTGAGATCAGAAAAATTAACTACTGTAAATGATGGGGTTAATCAAACCCCTGAGCAGCTACAGCTGTGATTGGTGAGTGGTGTATGTTTAGAAAAATAAATAAATAGAATAAAGGTTTGTCCAGGGATTGCCTCTGAACTAAGGGCAGAAAAGATCTTTATTACAGTTGCTGAGTTTTGTAATGGTGGTTATTGTTGGGCTGAAAGCGTTGGGTACCGTGTGTCCTCCTTAACAAGGAGTTTGTCCTTGGTGACTACAGAATAGCTTGTGCTGGAACAGGGTTTTCTTGCTGATGGATCTGACAGGACACTCTGTGCTTCTCTTCCTCCCATTTCCCCTACAGCCATCCCTTCCTGTCCTATATACACTCTCCAGTCAAGCTACACATGAAGCAGTTCATCTCCTTTGCAGGATGTTGGTCTTTGATCCAGTAAGTATGACTGAAAATTATCTCTAATACTTTTGGTTTGAACAGTTGTTGTTGTCTCTTACCTAAATGGGTGTTTTAAGTCAAGGACTGCTTTAACTGGTTTCCTTCTACACAGCATTGCAGTACTTTTGGTCTCTAAAACACATAAAAATGTCATAACTAGCCAATTAATTCCCCCTGGAATGGGGGTTTCACATTTAAAACCGAGTGGTCTTGTTAAGGAAGCTACTGAAGGATGAGGGTGTGTGTGACTCATGCTCTTTTCTGAGCTGGGTGTAGGTAGCAGAACATCAGCTACTTTGATGCAGTTCTAATTAGGGACACGGGGGTGTTCCTGGTCTTGCAACACACAAAAAATTCCTCCTGCATCCCCAGTCACAGAAGAGGATCATTTTTCCACTGTTTTTCTAATAAAGACATGCTGCTCTGGATTTTGGATTTCTTCTCTAGGGACACTATAGACAATTGTCATTAGAAAACCTGATACCAGAATTGATAATTTTAATTATTTCATTCTCACAGAACCTCCCAGTATTGCAAATAAAAACCAGAGTGACTGCAGTGCAAAGGAGGAGTCTGGGGGCTGATGAAGCACTTGGAAGGCACTGCCTTTGGAGTTTATTTTTTAAAACCTTAAGATTGCTTTGCTGAAGAGAGCCATGGAATGTTAAATCATAACTTCCACATAAAAAACCCTTAAAGTTTTCCTTTCTAACTCCCTCAACACTTAGAATGCTGTTATTCCCAGCTTGTTTTGATTTATTGTAGGAGCCATAATTGTAAGGTTTTATGGAGAAAGTAACTACTGTAAAGCATATTTCTAAACCTCATATTAGCAGCCTTTTCCATCGTGTCTGTGGTGCAGGAAGGTCGATGCCATCTCAGGCTGGTTCCTGAGCCACAGCTCCCCTCTAGTGGCAGCTGCTGCAGCTCCCAGTCCATGTGACATGAACCGATCCTTGATCAGCATTAGGGGTTTACAAAACAATTGAGAATGAATCGATGAGTAGTTTCAATACTTCTGAAAGTATCCCAACTGTTTTTTTTTCTTTTCTTTCCTTTTTTAATTTTCTTTTCAGTCCAAAAGGATATCTGCTAAGGATGCCTTAGCTCACCCGTATCTCGACGAGGGGCGGTTGCGATACCACACCTGTATGTGTAAATGTTGTTTTTCCACATCTACTGGAAGAGTTTATACGAGTGATTTTGAACCCATCACTAATCCCAAATTTGATGACACTTTTGAAAAGAACCTCAGTTCTGTTCGGCAGGTTAAAGGTGAGTAGGAGTTGAGCTTGGATGTGCACTTGTTCTCCTGCTCCAGCCCTCAGCAGTGTGTGACTAGGATGTAGCTGGGATATGGGCTCTGGATCCATGCAGTAACCCCAGTGCTGGTTTCTTTTAGGTGTTTTTGCCATAGTAGACACTGAAAATAATATCTTTTCACTAAAAGGACAGAACTGTAAGTGTTCTGACATAACAGTGGCACAAGCACAAGCTATGATTCAGTAATCTCTGGTTTTCAAACCTTACCAGCACTGTCCCCAGTGCCCCATACCCCATCCTTTCACTGCAGGGTGGCACTGGGGGAAGGGGAAATCACTGTTGTGGCCTTTTTGGGGTGTGAGGTGTGACCTCCACAGCTGTCCTGCAGAAAGGGGCAGTAGCATCCAGGAGCCGAAGCTGAGATTTAGGGAAGCTGGAGTTCTTTTATCTTCACTAAAATGCACTCTCAGTAAGGGAATCTTTATTTCCCTCCAGTCTGTTGCATTTTACTGAAGCCAGAAGTGTTAATGCTGTGGTGTTTTGTGTTTTTCTCCTGTGTACAGAAATAATTCATCAGTTCATTTTGGAACAGCAGAAAGGAAACAGAGTGCCTCTCTGCATCAACCCTCAGTCTGCTGCTTTTAAGAGCTTTATTAGGTAACTGTATGTAATCACATCTGATATTAATTCCCATTTATTAGTAATACAGAATTTGCACATCCAGAATGTTTCAGGTTTTCAGTTTCCTCTGAGAGTAGGAAAGGCCCATAGAAAAACTCTTGTAAACTATTTTTATGAACTCTTCTAGAATTTCAATAAAATGTGCAAAAGTTTCAAATTATATTTTCATGTAAAAGAAGTCAGGCTGAAAATGAGAATGGGAACGTCAGCAATTGTAGAATTGTAGAATTGCCCTGTAAAAGGAATGACAAAGGTGCAAATACATAGTGGTAGATAAAACACAGTGGAATATTTTCTGTCAGTGTTGATAACTGTTGGTCTGGGGGTGGGCTGGGTTGGAGGGGTATTTTGTTTTCCTCGTTTGCCTCCTGGTTGAGCATTAATATTCTGGTCTGTGAGCTATTGCAAATGAACACTGATTTTCTGTGTCACCTGCATTGCAGCTCCACGGTCGCTCAGCCCTCCGAGATGCCGCCGTCTCCGCTGGTGTGGGAGTGACGTGGAGCACGACGTACTACTGAAGATGTAATGTAGCTTTCCACTGGAGTCTGGGATTTGCAATTCTGGAGGTTAATCATGCTTGTACTGTAATTTTACTAATGAAGTTTTGAATTAACAACCACTACTTGTACAATATGAATAATATTTAGAAATGTACTAGACTTTTAATCTTGTAAAGTGGTTGTGCTTTTAGAAGAAAATATTTTACCCAGAGTTGCACGTGTTTTATGAACTCTAGTGCAGCTGTGATGGCTCAGCTCAGAACAAACAGAATTGAACCAAATTCGGGGAGGTTTTTTCTTTTTTTTTCTTTTCCTTTTTTTTTTTCTTTTTTTTTATTGAAGTGAGATTGTACAAACAGATAGACATACATTTTGATATTGAGCCATTCCTGAAGATTTTGGGTTTTCTAAAAGTAAGGAATACAGAAAACTTGACTGCGACCAATCGTGAAGTCCCTTTGGGTGGCCGTGACCATGGGAAGTGGCCACGTCCCCTGATGCCCAAGCCCTATAAATAGCTTCTCACTAGAGCTGTGATGGTGATGTGTGCTGTTCTAAAATCAAATGTTGTGAGTAGAGAGAATGAGTTTGTGACTAGGAGAGACTAAACTTCTGTTTCCTTACCCAGTATAAATATATATATATATTTAATCTATTTTTATTAGAAGTTTTTCTGCTCTTTCTTACATAAAACCCCCCAGCATGCATCTTCTATGTGTGTAAATAATTCCATTTATGGGCTAATTTCAGAGATCCTTGACATCATTGCTGTATAGAGAGAAACTAGCTTGCACATTTTAGGTCTGTGAAATTTTGTGAGAACTTTTTCCTGCACTGGACAGTTGAGAGAAAAAAAAAGAAAAGGACAAAAAAAAAGCACATAGGGAATTCTGTTAATTGTGTTTGTGTCTTTAGGCAGAGCTGTGGAAGTCTTGAAATGTCACAGTAGTAAATAACTTTTATTACTTTTTGGCTAATTCTTTTTCTGTTGGAACACTGAATTCTGTGCATATGTATATATGAACACAAATTGAAGGCCTCTACCTCCTGGAGTATACAACTTGGTTTGTTTACCTCCACATGATTTTTTTTTTTTAAGTTCAGTGTGGAGACTTGAAACTTGAATGTCCCTTCCAACTTTTGTATTTAAAACAAGACTAGAAAATTGAAGACTGTTTTTCACCTGTACAAAGGAATACTAAAGGGTGGTCTTAAAATTTGAGCCTTGGTCTGGAGAGAAACCGTTGGTGTTTGTTATGGACAATTAACTGTTAAAGTTATTGTAAGTTATCTGTATTTAGCAGAGTATTTTCAACAAGAGTGATCTGAGCTGGAATTGGAGACTATTAGTAAGTTATGTTTGGAAGTTTTAACTTCAATGAAGTAATTATTTGCTGTGAAAGAGACAAACATTGAATAACTGAACAAAGATGGTGCAATATCTTTGTTTCTTATGAGGCTCCTGAGAATAAAACCAATGGAAGCATTTCAATTCATTTGAATGAGAAACGTGTTTAATTAATGAGCCCCAGAAGACACTGGTATGAAAGGTAAAATCTCAGAGGTTGGTCAGTTAATGTGGCACACTTGCTGGTCACTTTGTAAAATGTAGATTTGGAGTACAGTGGTGAAAACATTAAATGTGACATTTGAAACCGCAATGCTGGCGTCGTTATTTCCTGCCTGATCTCCCACCTGCATCTTGAGAGTAAGTTGTTAAAATCTTGATTAAAAATACAAGTAAAAAGACTTTTTAACATCTTGGTTTTGGCATGGTGCTGTTTTTTCCACCCACATGCACACACACATGTATGTGTACACATATGACTTACTAGACACAATACTCATCTACTCTCTCAGCTGAATTTGCTCATAAATCGTATTGATGTTTGACTTACACTGTCCTGGGAGGTGGTCAGACCTCCAGGCAGCTCTGGCTTTATTTGATTTTCAAAGCTCCTGTTACTTTTTCATGACACTTTCCCTGTTTTCTGCAGTCTTAATGCAAAGGGACCAGTGCAGTGGAGCTGCAGAATACGACTGAAGTCCCTGGGCTGTGAGTGTGTCATGGCAGGGGACAGGGTGGGTCTGTCAGGGTGTGAACACCTACCACAGCTGGCATGGACACTTCGGGCAGCAGGGGATTTTTTGGAGCTTGAGGTCTCTGGGTGAATCTTGTCTATAAACTTAAAAGTAATAAAAGGTCTTTGGGACCTTTACCTTGCAGGGTGTCAGGGCACGGCTGGGGGCAGGATGGGCAATAACACTGGCACAGGGTGTAACTAAAACTGGGTGTGCAAATATATGAAAATCACAATCCTGGGAGTGTTTTCTGTAGCCTGACCTGGATTTGCCATATTTCCTGTAAGTCAGTGACGGTGAAAGTGAGTGCTCCCCTGAGCCCTCTCTGACTGAGACAGTTCCATTTCCAAAGTGAGCACACATAGGAATACATGATGGCAAAGTGAGGCCATCACAAGAGCTACTTCCCTTCCCAACGAGGGTAAAACCTGGCCTGAGGTTTTCAGAGTTGCACTTTAATCAGTTTTAAGCTTTGCTGATCTCAATGTCAAGTGAATTACAGTTGTCACCAGAGGTTTTGAGCTCTTTAACTACAGCTGCTGTGTCTCCTTGTATTGCCTGTGCCTTGAGAAAGGAGCAGACCTGTCGAGGGCAAAAGATAACTCAGCTGCTCAGAAATGGTCAGAGGAACATCCAAGGTCCAACCCTGTGTGTGTACTGTGATGCTGAGCAAAGGAGCTATCAAGGCCAGTCATGGAACAGTAAGTGGCTAAAATACATCTGGTGAAGTATCACTGACTGATTCTAGTCAGTCTGGGGAAGCTGTGAAGGGCTTTTCTCCTTCAGTTTATCAGCAGTGGACATGGGGCTGTGCTGTTTCCCAATGGGATGGAGCATGTGGATGCTCACCAGCCCCAACCAGTGATTTTGGGATTTCCTGGGGAGCAGGAAATCTAATTATTTCACCTTGGCTTTGTTTCAGTAGCAGGATCGAGAGACCCGGGGACTGTTTGGTGCATGTCAGGTATAACTTGACAGGAATTTCTGCTCCCTGTGCTCCAAATCCCTGCTCAAGGTGTGGATCCTCCAGAGCCAGCTGTGACCGACGGGAACGGCAGCCCAGGCAGGTGATTGATGCCAGGACAGCTCCTTGACAGGGGCAGGTGGAACTGGATCCCTGTGGTGCCTGGGAGTGTTTGAGCTCTGTAGGGCAAGAGCGACATGTGCGGGGGAAGCTGCGGGACAAGGTGGGTTTGTCCCTGGCTATGGGACAAGGTGGGTTTGTCCCTGGCTGTGGGACGAGGTGGGTTTGTCCCTGGCTGTGGGATGAGATGATTTATCTCTGGCTGCAGGACGAGGTGGGTTTATCCCTGGCTGTGGGATGAGATGATTTATCCCTGGCTGTGGGACGAGGTGGGTTTATCCCTGACTATGGGATGAGGTGAGTTTATCCCTGGCTCGGCCCAGGGTGAGGGAGCAGGGCAGGACTGGGCCAGGGGAGAGGCTGGCAGGGGGTCGGTGATGGCAGTGCCACAAGTCTGTGTGTGGAAAGGGGAATTGATGCCTCAAGATTTGGTGTGTATTTTGTAGATTTTTAGAGTTTTAGGAGTATAGGTTTTCTTGCTCACATACTAAGTGGTGTTAGAAGTTACTAAAGTCATTTTCTCATATATTCTCAGGCTTTCTGAAGGTCATGATGTTTTTCAGAGACACCTGCAAGATGACTTGAAGTCAAAGAAGTAGAAGAGCCCAGAAACCCTTGGAGGTGGTCCAGGAGACATAGCCTAGGATCCCAATGGGTGGACCACTGAGAGAATTGGAAGTTATGGTTGGTTATAGGTATCTAATATGTTCATTGTTAGGAAGAGTATAAAACTAACATTACTGGGGGCAGGGTTCTTTGGGGCTTTTTGGACGCAGAGATCCTTGTTGAAACAATGTGTGTTTTTAGGCCCAGCGGGGGCCCAAAGCCTCCGAACTCCCAATTAAAGGTATTATCTATCTTTCTCCATTAATCTTTTCCCTGAGTGCCTATCTTCCAGCATTTTAGGCATCAGAATAATGGGGGAAACGGGAAAACAGGGAAACGAGAGAAGGAGGGGAGTCGAGGGAGTGTGGGCAATGTGGTCACTGTGGTGGGTGTGGCCGGGGGGGGCGTGTCCATGTAGGGGTGGGCTTGTTCCAAAGGGGGCATGTCCCAGGCAGGCTTGTCCAGGTAAGGGTGGGCGTGTCCAGGTGGGCGTGTCCAGGTGGGCGTGTCC
>JAWWEE010000048.1:164050-227299 GCA_035221455.1 Xenops minutus | reverse complement strand
CACTGTGAGGAGCCTGGGGGTGCACAAGGAGTGGAGAGGGGACCCGGGGAGATCCCTCAGGCCCAAGGGATATTCCAAGCCATAAACTGCCTGAGTGCCATGGTACACCAAAAAGTGTCTGAAACATCTCCTGACCAAAACTTTGCCATCCTAGTGCTGCACATCCCCTGACAGCTCAGCAATGCAGGAGGAACTGACCTTTCTAGGAAAGAGACAGTCTTCCTTGTTTGCTGAGCTGAAAAGAAAAACACAAACACAACACTTAGTGTCTTAATAGTTACCAGAAGGAGCTACATGGAACCTTTCTTTGTATGCTAAGAATAGATGCCATTTTAATATGCTGCCAGACACAGACATTTATGGATGAATATGCCCAAACACCTCCTCAGACACGATCCAGCTGCTCACATCAGCCTTCCCTTTTTCACAATCAAAACTTCTCATTCATGTGATCCTCACTGAGCATCATTGAAACAAATAGATTTATAATGCTCCTGTTTTCTTCACAGAGAATTTATGTAGATCATCACAAATGTATAAAAGTACAGACATGCACTCAATTGTAAACAGTGAAATAATAGAGCAACAGACAAGCAGGGGACATGGTGAATTCTTCATCATTTGACTCTTTAAAAATCAGATTTCTTTTGAAAAGATGCATGTTAAACAGACGATCACTAGACACAGGAATTATTGAGTGAGAGTCTACCTTTCAGGATGTTAATGTGGTACACAAAAAGATCCTGGGCTTAGGGTATACAATTAAAGGCTTTTCCCCCCAGGGTTGGTATTTGTCACGGGAATTACAATTCTTACTCTATTGACCCTTTTCCTGTATGAACTTCTACTGGCTACATTTCTTCATCATATTTTTGATTTCTGCTGAATTTGGGAGTGTGGGCAGTGTGGAAGCAGTTGCTGTTCTTGCTGTAGTTTCCTGCTACACTATTTCAGCACAGGAATTCCCAGTACAGATAGAGCTCAAAATATTTAAACCCTTTACTGTCACTGTCAGGCATGTTCTTCAAAACAAACTTCCCCAGCTGCCATTTCCAGAGGTGTTTAAGAAAAGCAGTTACTGAAAAGGTTCTGATGGGGTTAAGACCAATGTTAAAAATGCCACTGAGTGCAAAAGCAGTCCCCCAGGTACCTTGGGTGCTGGCAGAACTAACCAGGAGATTTACTAGATGTAAATAATAATTAACGAATGTAAGTAAACATGAACTGAATTCTAGTCTCACACAGGTATTGTCTGACCCTTGGTCCAGCAGCTCAATAGAGCAGAGCAAGGTAAAACGCCTGCAGAGAGCAGCAGCACAGACCCTTTCAAGCCAATGGAGATGAAATATGGGACATTAAATTTGCTTTTTAAAATGTAGGACAAATGACCAAAATAGAAGATGCAGCAAAATTAGTAGAGCAGAAAAGTCCAAATGATGTGGTAATAATTCAGTCTGTTAACATCAAACGCCTGCTGACACCCAGTGTAATTCAATAAAGCCACTCTTTCCACTCTGTGCTGTCAAGGAGGGAAAAGCAGGGCACAGAAACACACATCTGGCTGTGCAGGGACCTCCGAGAGGGTGCCTGTGCCACCCTGCTGCTGCAATGACAGCAAACCAGCACAGCTGTGTGGGGAGAGCCCCTCCTGGCAGAGGTGCTGGGGAGGAGAGTGGGGTGGGTGCTGGGTTTGCTCATCCTCTGTGTGTGTCACCTACTGTCCAGGCTGCTCTGGTCATCCGGGCATCAGAAGGGTCCCCAGGGGATGTGCACAGCCTTGGCACTCCGGGAAGTGGTTAATGAGCAAACAGACCTGGAACAGGCCATGGGGGCTGGGGTGGCAGATGGACCTGTGGCACATTTGGGCTGACACCTTCTCAGTCTGACTGGGCACATGGATCTAGGAAAGCAACAGTTTTGCCTGCAGAAGGAACCAGCCAAGGTTATCCATCTCCGGCCAAGATTATCCATCTCCACTGGGTACTGTGGTGGGGAAATATTGGGAGCACCCCAGTAAGGGAAATGCATGTCAGTTTATTTCTCACCAACAACCCACACTTCTAATTAATTTGATCATTTAGCCACTCTAATTAATGAGCAAACATTA
This sequence comes from Xenops minutus, assembly GCA_035221455.1. Classification (NCBI taxonomy): domain Eukaryota; kingdom Metazoa; phylum Chordata; class Aves; order Passeriformes; family Furnariidae; genus Xenops; species Xenops minutus. The sequence continues at coordinate 225,192 of JAWWEE010000048.1, read as the reverse complement.
TTTGAAAAACCATGTTTAAATACTTTAGTTTTAATTTAATCAAATATTTAATAGTGCTGTAATTAATCTCCTGTTAATGAATTAAATCATGGTCCTCCTGCAGTTTGATTTATAGCATTGACTCAGCTTCAGAGAAACGACCCAGCACTTGATGTCCTGATGCTGTGTATGAACCCAGATTTAAACAACATTCTCCATCAGAAGGGCCAAGAGCTATGGCAAACCAACAGGCTCTACTAACCTTGAGCACACACTTTCCTCTGCTGGAAATAATATTTCCCACACAGTACATGTGTTCTCCATAGCCAAGAGTGTACTCAGAAACCAGTGACTGTGCATGCTGGACTGAGAGAATGTGCCTTGAATAAGGGGAAGAGATAAGTTCCTGCACCTCATGATGAATTTTTAAAATATCCAGAAAGTAAAAACATTGAAAGTTTTCAGGAAGTGAACATTTCAGTGACACTTAAACTACTTTTGGGGATTATTTGGAACACATTCCATATATTTTAAATATTTCCTTGCTTTGCAACCCTTTCTTTATAAAAGTGGGTTTACAACTGATGAACTATTCATTGAAACAAGAAATCCCTTCCAAACAAAATGACAGCAGCTTTTTATAACAAAAATGTCAAAATGGAATGCCACATTTTAGAAGTGCCAGTATGCCCATGTTTTCTCATAAATACAGCAATTATAAAATCTCACATATGGAGACAGAAAACAACTAGTCTGGTTGAAACAGCAAATGTTAAAGAAACACCAGGTTCAGTTCGTGTCTGTCATCAGAGCCCAAGCTCCCTAAGAGAGGGTACCTGTTCAGCCTCAGAGAGCAAAACCAGCACATGCAGAATTAGTGCCTTTTAAGGTGATTCACAGAGAACTGCAATAGCCATCTGAAACTGAAGGAGCCTCTGGATTCCCATGGACCAGATGAAATGACCTGTTCCTGGGTGAGGAACCTCTCTGAATTTTGAGGAACCACATCCATTCCCTTGGCATTCCAACCAGCACAGGAAGGGTTCCAGTTTGCTATTACAGATAAACTGGAAGAGCAGAAATATTTTCCATCTGCTGTCAAAGCCTAATTGTTTATCAAAGCATAGTAACAAATTCAACAGCATAACTACTGCCATGAGAAATTATGTACCAAAACATGGTCATTCTCATCTCACAAGCTGCCAGCCAAAATCAATGCTCCCACTGCTGTCACAGTGTCACTGGGGGACACAGGGAGCTGGCTTGCAACCTGCTGGGAACACAGGGCAAAGAGCTTTCCCAGAGGCAAGCTGGAAAGAGAGGATTCCAGCCTCAGGGTGACAGTAGGTCTCAGTATTTCAAATGTACCTCTGAATTCCCATGTCAGCAAACATGAGTTGTGTGATCATTGCACAGAACTGCCTGGTCCACTGCAAAAGGCTGCTGTAAACAGCATCTTGCAGCTTCATACTAAGCAAGGGCCAGGCCATTTCTCAAGCAGAGTTCATAGGCTTGTAAAAGAAACATCCATTTTTCATTTTATTTGAAACTTTAATAAATGCCTTCAATTTATCAGTACAAATTTGAAAACGCATGAAGCTCTTCCCAAAACATGGCAACAAGATTGAATGATGTTTGCCAAAAGGATATCTATCTTGTTGCAGTCTTTAAACACGTAAAACACGCCATCTGTTCGAAGTGGAATTAACTACTCCTCCCAACCATGCCTTTATTTTCTTGTATATTCATTTATCTCCTTTTATTATTTCTTCTTTCCTCTGACTCACTACTTATGGTTGATGGGACGGTGCTTAAGCCTAGACAGACAGTGAGACAAGCAGGGCATGGTGTGGCACAGGGCACTCACCCCATCACCACACTGCCAGGAGGTGCCTGTGCCATGGTCTGCCCAACACAGGGGTTCACTTTTCTGTATCACAGTTAATAACAAGTTGTGTGCAGATATGCCCCAGGGGAAGAAACATCTGACTTCCCAAATTAATAACTCTTAAAATTACTTAAAAGGAGTCCTCTTGACAAGCTGATGTAGAAGATTATCTGTCATGCACTGCAGAGCTTTGCAATGAGCTTAGACTTGGATATAACATGCAGATCTAAAGACTGAGTGTTAATAGTACAGAGGAAGCCCATTCCTGCACCCTGGTGTATGCCAGCAGCACCTCCCAAACCCAGACACTCACCCTGAACAAGTCAAGTTTTCCCTGACATGTTATGTCCTTTGTTCTTCCCAGATTGTGCCCTCACCTCAGTAGCCAATGAACAATTTCAAGTAGTTTCAGTTCAAAATTACAGAAAGCCTGCAGTCATTTTCTTCATTTTAACATATGAGCATATGTCTCCAGACTGAGCTGTACTTCAGCTTTTCAGGTTTCTTAAGCAGAGTCAAAAAATAACAGCTCAATTTCAAAACTTACATTTTCCCAGCCAGTGCTCACACAAAAGATTCGAGCCATTCTAGATACTTCTGAAGTGCACCTTGCTGTCAGCTGGCTTTCACCAGCCTGCTGTTTGCAGAGACTTTTCTGCTAGGTTTCATCATGTGCAGAAGCTCAATAATCATTGTAATCAGGAATAAACTGTGGATTTAGTTGATTTGTACACAGATGTATTAAAATTGTTGTAAAACAGAAAAACTTAATACTGTGAAGATATGCTCCATCATGTATTGTTTATCCCCACACCATTAGCTCATTAAATGAGAAATGCATATCATAGTCAGCACTCGGTAACTAAGTCAACTAATACACAATTAAACCACGAAATGAACTTTAAGCAATTCCATTCTGTTTACAGAGCTGGCAGTGGTTGCTGCTGCCTCGGAGTGCCCATGCTCCCCCACAGCATCCCTGGGGACAGGGGACAGCCAGGTGACACCATCTCCACACACCTGGAAATCATTACCCTTCTTCACAGCAGGCACAGCTGTTGGGGGATTAATGATGCAAAGGTGGACACAGGTCAGGGGTCACCAGTTTTTTAGTGTCCCCCTTCCCTCTGCAATACACAGTGCTCAGGGTCTCTGGTCCAGCTAGAGATTGGGGAAGAAATATTCTTTCCTGTAAGCAGCAAGGAATAAAGTGTGTGTGAATGTGGTTATGCATGAGAGATGGGAGAAAGTGAGAGTAACTGGAAAAGGTTTATATTCCAGACATCTCAGCCCTAGAGCAAACTGTTACTATTGTTCTTCAGTCTCTTCAAAGTCGTGATAGAAATTAAATGCATTCATTGAGTAAAGATGAACTGACATGCACGCTCTGTGGCTGCTGGAGCCCAGCAGACAAGATAGGCATGTGGCTGGAGGATGGTTCTAGGCTCCCTGGCCTTCAGGCAGCTTGTCCCCTCCTGCCCTTTAGCCCCAGAGAGGAGGTGGCTGCCAGGACAAGCCTCTGACCCACAGCCAGGGGTGCCAAGAGGATCTCCATGTCACCTGCTTTGGCATATGGACTAAAACATGCCTTTTCCTTGTGTAACTCAGGTGTTCCCTCTATATCTGCTCTCATGGCCCTGTGTGGCAGCAGACCTGGAGGGCAGCTGACAATTTATGTCAGCTTTTCAGTCTGTTCAGGCTCTTTTTAATGAAATGGCATTGAGGAAAAGAGAGCAAACCAGGATTATGATAATACTGTGTTTTAAACTGAATGATTTAAGGCTCCCAGGAGACAGCTATTTTGATAGCACACTGAGTGGATAATACACTTTCTGACAAACAGAGCCTCACGAGCAGCAGTGCAGATGGCTTCATGTCCAACCAGTGTGGTACAGACATGCCCAGCTCCACAGGACAGAGGGGCAAGAGGGTGTTGGAGCCAAGACACAAGGTCTGAGTGTGCCATCGGGGCTGGCACACAGGCTGGGAGGCACCTGGTGCTGAATTCAGCTGAGAGACCTTAATCATCAGAGCCCGAGGCACATGGGAGAGACCACCTGTAGCCCACACATGCTGCACTCCCATTTCCCATTTGTAACACAAGCAGGATCCGTTCTGGCTGCAGTCGGGGTGCATTGTGAAGATGAGCATATTTGATGCCAAATATGTGTAGTGGCACAAGGTAAGAAGATGCTTAGAAATATATGGATACCTATCCCAGAAAGCAAGACCCAGTAGCACAGTGCACCCAACCCACTAACCCATTAGGTCTGGCTGCAGATACTCCAGACTAAGTCCCACTCTGACCACAAATCTGAGAGCTGATCAAATGACTGCTCAGCTGTAGGGAACACTGCCCATTAATGCTATTTATTTTATATACAGTACAGCTTCCCAGTGAGAAAGTGCTTTTTCCAGTACTTTTATACTGGGGGAGGTTAAGATTGAGTTTTTTCTGATCAAACACTTCTCGCTTCTCCCTGTTTGCTCTGAAAGCAGATTTTTTTGCTGTAGCTCAGCCCTGTTCCATCAGAGAAGCAGCTCCGCTCTCCAGAAAGCAAGTGGCTTTCAATAAGCAAACGCTCAATATAATGGATGAAAAACATCATAAATAACTAATAGTGCTGCAAACACTGAAAGACGATTCATCTTTCAGTAAACTGCACATGCTCTTCGAGTTTTGTGACTTCTTCCCCAGATCTCCTGGAAGTAGTGTATAAATATAAAATATTGCAGCTATCACCCTTTATTTTAGCAATCAATTTCGCTCTTATGTGATATTCATGTTTGGCAAAAAGGGCTGTTTAAAAGAAGTTTGCTCTGCTTTGTGTGACCTAAAAGCGAAGACAGACTCTTGCAAATGAAGAAGTAAAGTGGGCCAGTGGTGAAGGTGTTTTACAAACTAATTAAGTGTGATTTCCTGACAAACAAGAAAAAGAGGTCATGTAAACTTTTACCTTAAGCAGCTCCCAACTTCTCTGAACATCTCTAAGTGTTTTCAAAACATGTCCTTAAACCCTGCTAATCCCCAACACCTGCATTGCAATATTTACCTCTCTAAGCAGCTGGTGTTTGGAAATAGCATTGTATTTATTAAATACTTGCTTCCTGCATTTGGTTGGGGTTTCGTTTGCCTTCTTGTTAGCAAAATGAATGCTGTGGGCTGACTCAGCCTGGCCAGCTTACTCAAGCTCACAAAAAACAACAAATGTAGCCAGAGGAACACTTCTCCCTCGAAAATGCCTTGATGGATCATTAGCATTTCACTACCAGCACTGTCCTGGCATCCCCACAGCTCCTTACACCGTAAGACACAATGGCACTGCTCAGCTCCATAGTCTACTGAAGGTCAGGTCACCCAGATGACTGGCTTGCACAAGGTACAGATGGGGGTGAGATGTGTTAAAAGTGAGAAAAACAGTACAGAAATCACATCTGATGCCACAGCTGGGACCCCTCTACATGTAAATGCACTTAGTGCACCCCTGTGAGGGGAATCATTTCCTACCAAACCACTTGCTAAGTTGCAATTCTGCATAAACACATCTGCCTCAGATTCTCATGCTACGGTTATGCTAAATTGGTCTTCTGTCTGTTTATCCTTTTAGTCTTAATTTTTTTCTTTTGTTTGCAAACAGAATTCTTACAGAAAACACCAGAACAATTAAGCACCTGGCTGCCAAATTTCTTTGCTCCAGGTTGGTAATTCTACAGTGAGGGTACGAAGTGCTCAAAGCTCTGAATGCTCACTAAATCCTTGAAAAATTTCTAATATTATTTCTGATTTCCCCGTCACATGGCTCATTTTTCTCCTCTTACAAAGCGTGAAAGAAGACAACCATAAACCATGAATTCTTGGAAGTGTGACTGCATGGATTGCACAACCCAGACAACATTATTAATCTCATGAATAAATCAGAATCCATCAATAACCCTGAGGTGGAATTTTCATGCAAAGGTGCTTTCCAGGGCCATCTCTAAATGCTAAAACTTCCTTTGAAACTCCAGTGATGTATTTCACATCCTGGAGGTAACACATCCATTCAGACAGCAGCACTGCCACAGTTGTGCCTTAGGAGCCCAACTGGGACCCTCTGCACAGTGGCCCACCATCACTCCTGACCGAGCCAGGACCTCCTGCCTGACTGTGGGCACCACTCAGGTGCTGTGACCAGGGTTTGGCCCCAGTCCATGGGGGCAGAAACCTCCAGAGACACAGGCAGAGCCACAGACCCCCTCAGCAGCCTTTCATGCAGCAAGGGGAAGTGAGAAACAGCAAAGAACAAGCTGCCCTTGTTTCCCTTGGGAGTATTTCCAAGATTAATCTCTGCAGAGATAAGAGTCCTAAAATATTTATATGAAGAATTTCATGCTTCAGTGTAAATCCCACTGTAAGCCCTACAGGAGCGATAGGGTTTTTCTTCCTCCCTTTTTCTCCTTGTCTGTGTCTTTCCACATATATAAAAATAACCTGATAATATCCAGCTAGGCTGAATAAATTCAAAGCTATTGAGCTGTGGAATTACAATTGCCCAGAGAAAAGAACAGAAGGAAGCGATTTTGCTTCCTACAATATAGGGGTGAGTAATGGAGTATAAACATGAGTGGAGCTCCTCACCCTCCTGACTGACACAAATACACATCACCTGGAAGACACCAGCTCTGTTCGAGGTCAGACACTGCATGTATTAGAGCTGAGGGAACAGGAGGCACAATCATCATCGAAGGGGAAAGAACAACACTATCATCACAGCACAGAGCTACCAAACAGCATAAAGAAATCCAGTGTAATTGGGAGAGGTACAAATACAATCTAATTCACAGCATCAAGTGCCAGACTTACAAGAGCTGCGGGACCACTATGCTCCCTCCAAAGACAAGATGTTTTTCAGCCAACACTAGTGAGGCACCAGCAGGTCCCAGCACCTGAGGTTGATGACTGGTTCACCAGCAGAGCTGGCATTGCACTGCTGCTCCATGGGAATGGCAGTGGGGGACTCTGACTCTCAAACTCCATGCCTGCTCTAATACCATGACAGTCTAATGATGGTCATCCTTAAATTTAAATGTACTTCAATCTTCCTTCATTGCCATGTCACGATGGACAGCACCACCATTGCTCCTGTTGACATTGCAGCATGGCTGCTGATGAGAGGGCTCACTTTGAAACATGAGAAACTTCAGGTGAGAAAAGACACCCTGATAAACTGCACTCTCAGGCATTACTTCTCACGGGGAGCAAGGGCTGAGGCACCTGATGGACCAGTCAGCATCTGGTGCCAGGCAGTGCCTGAAAAAGCTTCCTGCTTTCAATGAGCTGCAAAGATAGTTATCAAGTTATTGTGAGCTATAAATAAAGCAGCAATGTCTTTTCATAAAGTGTCTTTTCTCCTTCCACAGAAGGGGAAAAATAAAAAGCCTTCACACAGGTGCCTTCAAACAGCACAATGCTGCCTTTTCCAGCATCCTCAGCTTTTCTCTGCTCCCAGCGGTTGTTCCCAACCCTATGGCGCAGTGTCCAGCTCATTAGGCACATGCCTTGTGCTTGGCAGTGCTTCCTACAGGGAGACAAGGACAGGGAATACAGAGAGGTTTCGGCACCCTCCGGAGCCTCCCAGCCACGTGCCCAGCCATGGCAAGACAAAGCAGCCCCAGCTACAGCGAGGCTGAACATCCCTGCCCTGGGACAACAGCCACTGCATCCACCCCAGCTCCAGCCTCCAGGAATGAGCCACAGGGCCTTTCTCCAGAGCCCAAGGTCCTGCTGCACATGGGCAATATGAATCAGAGCGAGCAAGGCTGACAATATGCAGATGATGTACAATTTTTTTCCTCAGTCATTGTTGCCTGCTAAATTTAAACATGACAAAGCACATTGTATTTCTGCCTCAACTTTATCACTTTGAAAGGAAAAGGCTTGAATACTTCCCAAATTACAGCCCAGACTAGAAGAGCTTTTTAAGTGTCTAGCTGAATTGGTTATTTCAGGCTAATGGAAGTATTGGGAGGGCAATGCTGTGAGCCCACCACACGCCTGTATGAGGGGGATGAGAGCACACCCATGGCAACTACTGCAATGCACAGCAGCAACAGTCACATGGCCTGCTGAAGCACTTCTATATTACCTTAGTTAATAAAAATGAGAAAATTATTCCCAGCATTTTAGAAACAGTTAATGCTATGGTAATATAGTAAGATATAGATATAATCTATTGCAACATTAATAGGCAATCTCTTAAAATGCATTTACAGCCTCATATAATGGAGAGGAAACTGAAGTGCCATCTCAGTAATATGCACCTGCTTAATTCTGAAGACATAGCTCTGCCCTGAGCAAGCACTGCTCCCCTGCCAGAATGGCTTTGGGCAAGCAGAACCAGCATTTGGCTTTCCTGACCCCAGTAAAGGCCAGCCCCTGCCCACACACACACCACTAGCAGCACACACTAGCACTGCTGCACTCCTCACACACAGACTCCAGATTATGGAGGAGGAGAATTTTGCAAAATGTTTCCAAAGGTCAGCAGAGTAGGGTGAAAGGCTTCAGAGCCCAATGAAGTGCCATGTTTCCAAGAGGAAATGAAATGGTGGTGAATTAATTTCTCCTGTAATATTACTGCTTCCTTTAACACACTTGAGAGTAACACCTGGGAGGAAGCCCGGGAACTCAGCCATCAGCTGCCACCTCATGGCACAGACCACATAGATCATTCCCAGCCCATTACTGGTGATGGCTTAAAAGTTTGATCTGCTTTTTAGAACTCAGTGCACAGAAACATTCCAGTGCACTGTGTCACACTGGGCATTCATTAAAGGAAGCAAATACAGTCTAAGCCTTCCCATGTAATTTTCATAGGTAAAATAAATGAACTTTTCTGCCAATATTGTGTCACCCCATAAACTCCCTTCACGGCAGAGCAGCAGTGAGTGGTGATGTGAAGCAGGCACTAACCCATTCCAGTGAATTACAGCATGGTACCATAAGTAGTTCCTTATTAACACCAGTGGACTTTGGCTCCAGTGGGTATTTAGCTATATTTAGTTATTTAGCTATGAATTTTGGCTGCTGAACTGCTCACTTCTTATGTGAAGCCACCTGAGTGTGTAGCCCTAGCATGAAATTAAGGAAGAGTACTTAATACCTGGTATCATGTCACCTGGGTGCTGTGCAAGTCTTACACCACTCTGGGGACTGTCTCTAATGCCAGACAGGCAGAAAACAGAAGACAGATTTAGTCTGGATCTTTTGCATTGAGGCAAAACTAATGCAATGATTTGGCTGGATGGAAATGCCACACTGAGTACCCCCACCACGCAGATTACATCTGCCAGTTGTAGAAACAGCCAGCTAGATGGACAAGCCAAAAATGTTCATTTGTATAATTAAACAACTAATCAAGGTGTCTGCTCAGAAGATGCATCCATAGTGTGACAGGGATGAAACAAGGCAAGTGCATCATACAGTGAAAGACAAAGACAGAATTTATTCTCTGTGTCTATATCCATTTACATGGCCAGCACAGACCCAGAGCAAGATCTTGTCCAGATCAAAAATATTTTAAAGGTCTAGCTGCGAGATCAACAGACATAAAAATCACTGTAAAAACCTATCTAATACAGGAGCAAATTACAGTCTTTTTAAAATTTAGTTGTAGAATTAAAGGACAGCAGTGAATGAAAAGAAACAAAACCATAATGCCTTCAGGGCAGACACAAAACAAAACCAGATCCTAAACTAGAGCAAATCAAAGCAAATCTAATGCCATCAGTGCAGCAATGCCATGGAAAGTGTGTGGTCCATCACTGAGGATCAGTTCCTACAGACTGTTCCCAAGAGTAGGGAAGTGCAGAAATAAAGAACCTGTCACTTGGATCCAGAATGAAAATTGGCCATAATTTTACATTGCAGATTTCTGACTCTCTTGTTTTCCTCACTGGAATACTACAGAGCAACCAAAAATGATGAAGATAAACAGTGTGGTTGTTCCCTCTCACTACAAAATTGCAGTTCTAGTGTCATAAATTGTGATCTCTATGGGGACAGAACAAGACTGCTTTTCCTAGGATTACTCTCGGGCTTTGCAAAAGTCACACACTGCAAATACATTTACTATAATATCATTTTTATAACATAGCAACGTGAGACCCAGAGCATTTAGCAATAAACTCTAAGTGCTGATTTGCCATTGCCAGAGCTGTTCCCGTAATAACATATAAAGTACCATATTCAGTAAAGTCTTTTCTTCATTGTACACGGATTTGTATGATCTCAGTCGGCAGAAACCTCACAGGCTTCTGAATGCACACACAGCACAACACCAACAGCAACCCAAACATTCATTTCCCCTCCCTTCTGGTCCCCCTGGGGATGTGGAAGGGCTGAAAGAGAGGGCTGGAGCCTCTTCCACCTTCTCCATAAGTGCCAGGCTCTGGCTCCAACACCTGCAGGTGCCAGGTGGGCAGTGCCAGGCAGCAGCAGGGGCTGGTGAGGCAGGGAAAAGCCCCCACAGCACCGAGGGCAGCTGGAACTGACATCTTCCATCACATCCCATTGGTCTTTTCTGTGGGAAAAGGATGGACTAGCCCAATCCCTTGAAGTGTGATTAAGACGCAGGGTCTGGTTTCTGCTTATTGCAGGGTACCCTGTCTAAGCCTCTCTGACACGTATTCATTTTTCAGATCAATGCTTGTTATTAGTTTTCACGGTTAGCTTTGTTCCTCTACTCAGGAGAGACATGTGATGTGTCCTGACAGCTCTGTCCGTGTTTGAACATGACTATTGGCAGATACATGTATATGGGGCTACTCCGATTCCATCTGGCTTGTCAGCTGCTGGAGGCAGATTGACAAATACCTATTAATAACCTAAACCAGTGAAAGAAATCATAGTCTTAGGAGAAAAATAGGGATATCTCAAATGTTATTTTCTTTTACAAAGTAGAGCTTTACAAGACTTGCTCAGGAGCTATTCTTCTTTAGGCAGCACATGAAGTTTCCTTACTTCAATCTGCAGCTGGCATATTGAGGTAATTTGACCTCTGACAACAAGCTTTTTCTTAATTTCACACATTAATACTGAGGATTTACTCTAGACAAAGCAACTTGCCAGGACTATGCACAAAAAGACAGTGGTCAAAAGGAAGCCCAAATTCTCATTACACACAGATGTCTCCAGCAGTCAGTCTGGACACTGCTCAAATCACCTCAGCCTGGAGAGCTCAACTGTTCCACCCTTGTGAAAGGGTGACAAATAGCCACGCACTGCACAGGACAACTCCAGAGAAAACAGATTCTCACTGTCTCCTTGAACTGGGGAGAGACAAATTCTTAAGGAATATTTCCATGTGTGCCTTATTAACGGAAACAGCTGCATAGCAAGGAAAAAAATCAATTACTTGTAAAAAACAAATCCATAAATCTGCTACAGTATGTTGCTGTCTTCTTTATAGTAATGGTCAATACTGAATATTAATTGAAAATCAATGGTACCAACTAAACTATACTTCAACTAAAAATAGACCATATCTGTAAGTTTTCTTGTATTGCCTGTGTGATGCTTTCTCCAATATTATCTCGAGCACTTCATTTTTTGGCTATAATTAAAAATACTATCATGTGCTGTCTCAAAACTGATCACAGTCTGTTCATAAAAACCTGTTTGGAGATGTTTCATTGTGATCACAGCGTTACACAGAAGCTTCTCTGTGGAGCCAAAGCAGTTTTGTGCATCCATTCGAGATGATCAATTGGGCATTCAGAACACACAGAGAGATTGTTTTTTCCCATTAATAGGTACAAAGGCTGCAGTTTAATTTAGAGAAATTATACCCTTAGTACCTTCCCAGGAGCATGGCTTTGAATGACAGGCATCTTGATTTTGTAAAACAACATCTGAAAAAGAGTGGCACAAAAATGCTGTCTTCTGCATGTCCATAGGGCCACTTCACTGCCCATCAGGACAAATGTCCTGGGGCACTGAAGAGATTGCATTTACAATAATTATGTTAGAATTGCAGTGATGAATTCTGACAGCTGTAACTTCTGCAGGGTTATGACTGGAATGCCAAATTATGTATTATCTCATCATCCTTTGCAATTTGACTTCAGTTTCTCTCAGCAAGACCTGAAAAACCTGAAGTTAGCAATAGCCATGGTACACCTCCTCTGCAGATTCATGGCAAAAACAAGGGACCCATTTCAATTGACTGCCAAGTTCATACCCCAAATAAAGTAGGATTTAAATACAGTTTAATATTGTTCGGTAGTAAATAGAGAGCACATGAGTTACATCGTACTGATAGTCCATAAGAGGGGCCACAGCATAGTTCATGGAAGTGCTCTTTGACACTGGAGTTACAATCATGTGTCCCCAAGCACAACCCATAAAAAACAAAGAAAAGGATTCTCTTAGCAAGTTAAAACAGTTTGATGCCTTGGAAATTATCTCTCTGACACAATGAGAGCTACACAAATATTCTCTCAGCTATGTTTAAATAGAATCTTTGTACATTGATCATCTGAGGACCTGCCAACAGAATTACAAGTAGAGCCATTTTTATATCTTGTGCCATAGGCACAAATTTGCGATGCAGAACCGGTAACGGAGACGTGCTGAGGGAGAGAAGTGCTCAGCATGCCAGAAATGAAGGCTAATTACAGGTACCACATGAACTCCCTAACATGGAAATCATTCTCTGGTTGGTATCTGTCATTTCAGCTCTCAAATATCCTTCCACTAATATTTACTACAGTCTTGTTGTGATTCAGGAAGCGTTTGCTCCCTAAATCTAAGTGTTTGAAAAACTTTGCAAGAACACTCAGTCCAAAATAGATCACATTTGGCAACTCTCTCCCCTTTGCTAACTAAATAACCTGGGCCTCTCACAGAACCTCTAGATCACATCTTGTTCCTATGTTCCTCTTGCTGTGTGCAGCCTCGTGTTTCAGCACTCTCCCATTTCTAGGCACTATGGAGCCTCGTTAGCACTACAGGCAGGGAATTAAATGCAGTACTCAGCCCATGGAATGCACAAGCAATTCCAGAGGAAAGCCCAACAACTGTGAATAGAACCCAAAGGAATAAAAGAGAAGCAAGTGCTGGCAAAACTTGAAGTAAAGTCTTATCTAAAATCATGACCTTCTGCAAGTCTTATTTCTTTCCTGTGAGTCTCCTAAAGGTATCGTCCTGATCTCAGCAGGCTTTTTCTCCTCCTATTGGGAATACCTGAATCAGCACATCATGCAGAGGCTGCTCTCACAAAAAGGAAAGAAGAAAGACTTCAGTTGGATGTTTTTCTGCCAATAGTCTGTGCAGGTATTTACATTCTTTCATTGCTTCCTAGGACCCTCTTTACTTGCACAAATGCATAGAGGGGAGCAGAGTTAAGATCCGAGATAGATCTTTTTTCTTCTCTTGTTTCTAAAACAAACTAAATTACTGAAACAGCATAACCAGGTGGCCCCAGTTCTATGGCCCTCAAACACCCACCCAGCCATGCCAGTCCCACATGTGATTTAGAGACTCCCCTTACTTTGTGCAATCCAGAGCATCAAGCAACAAAATGGGATCTGGTTCTAATCATGTCAGTAGCATTCCATGCCATACAAAGGAAAGCAAGAAGTGGGATTTTGTTCCCAGCATCAACTGTCATTTACTTATGAGCTCAATCAGCCCAAGGTGGCTTATATCTGATACAAAAGAACATCTGAGTAGTTCACAAAATGGGTACAACAGGAACCAGTAGGTGAAATAATTACAATTTAAAAACCTGGAAATAGAACTTAAGCTGTAAAAAGAATAAAGCTCTGCAGGGATCAGAATTTCTGTTTCTCAGTGTTGTGCAGTTTCAAACTACAACTAACTCCAAATCAGAAATTACTTTTCTTTTTAATGCAAAGATATTTTATATAATTCCAGTTCATTACAGTACAAACTGCAAACAAACTTTGGCATGAAATATGAAAATGTATTACTTCACTCTTAAAAGGTGTATTTTGACCATGTGTTTTGTTTGTTCCTGACCATTTCCTTGATCTCAAGGCACACTCACACTAATAAAATAACAATTGCCAAAGGAAAAATGTCCCATCAGAAAACTCTTCATAGCTTTAATCATCAGCCAGAAGGCCAGGCTGTCAAAAGGCAGCAGGAATTTCGATGAATGAAGTGCTCCAACTATCTTTCTGGAATACCTTAATTCAGCTATCAATTCTGAGGTTACCTGTCCAAACCTCTGACTGCAGGCCCTGGGCTGCAGTTCTGCCTTGCTCTGGGCACTGATGTGAAAGGAGCAGCTCCAGGGAATAGCATTTTTCAGTACAGGAGAAACCAGGAAAGCTCTTTTCTTGGTGCTATTCTTAGACTGAAATATTCATCCTTAAATTGCTTCTGTGTCTCCAACTGGGATGTCTGACAACCTGACAGACAAATCTTAGTAAAAGACAGACTTGATAAATACGCCAGGAGAAGTACTTGCAGTCTGCTTACACAAAGAAATAAAAATGGGGGGGGAAAAGGGAAAAGAGTGAGAGAATTAGAAGAAAATGCAAAGCGCTCATCTACTCTGGCTCCATGAATGATTTCTGGGAAAAGGCTGGAAGAGAAGTTATTATTTATGCCAAACAATGCAAGGCAAAATATTTAGGCTGTTTCTTTCTTTGCCTGATGTACAGTCTCCTAGATCCAAGAGGGAGAGACTCTTGCCAGGCTTGTTCCCACAGTGGCTGTAGGAAAGACCCTCCCAAACCCCACACCACGAGTGTCAAGCTGGGATGCTCCACTGCCATTCTGCAGCTCAGAGCTCAGGTGGAGGCTTCGAGAGAGCAAGCAGAAAGATCACAAGGACAACAAAAATTAGTTCTGTTTCTATTTCCCCTGGGGTCTGAGCCCAAGATTGCAACTTGAATCAGTTTCTCTATGGTGGGTGAACAAGAAAGATGCTTTTAACAAAAACAGACTTGATATTCTTCTGTAATCACATGCTTCAGAGCAGAGTTTCAAAACACTGTAGGATGTTCATCGTAAGTTGTTGCAAGACATCTAAATTCAGGGTACCTGAGCTGTCCCAGGCTCTCCTCTGCAAAGAATGGCTCAGACCCTCCCAAAAATCACATGGGGTATCAGAGGGGAGGGCTTCTTCACCCCAGAAGAACTTGTTTACCTCTGCTAACAAAATAAAAGTAGATGAGGTGGACTCAAGGTCATTTTTGCAATTTTATGATTATCAGAAGGGGTTTTCTTTTCTTTCAGTGTGGGACCTGGACTTCTGATTGTCATCATGCTGTGTTTCCACACCTCCTGCCTGTTGGCAGGGTGCCTGCAAGGGCAAAGTATGATCTGCAAGCTTTCCCACCAAGCCCTATTTCTCCAAGCCTGAGCCCACAGATAAGAGAGTCTGTCAGTCTCAATGGCTCTTGCCCAGCTCACAGAGGTAATGCCATAATGCTCCTTTCATGTGCACGCGTGTGTCGCTTCTGTTCGCAGCAGGATACACACGG
Organism: Xenops minutus; assembly: GCA_035221455.1. NCBI lineage: Eukaryota > Metazoa > Chordata > Aves > Passeriformes > Furnariidae > Xenops > Xenops minutus. The sequence goes on along the minus strand of JAWWEE010000048.1, from coordinate 209,828 downwards.
GAATTAAAAGGAGCTGGCTGAATTCCCCAGGCTCAGGTCTCCAGTCTGAAGGTTTATGCTTCCTTTGCTCTGGCACTGCTTTGCCCACAAATGAATGTGAAAAAGAAACAGCACTTTGAGAGTAGGGCAATGACTAAAATTTATTCTTCAAGTGACCCAGCCCGAGCCTAAAGATTGGTCAAGTGAAGTCAGTTCTTTTATCAGTGAATTTTGTTGAATGTTATGCACTGACTTGATCAAGCTAAGCAAAGAAGGTGGAAATCTAAAATTGTAATTCAGAGGATAAAGGATTCTCAGCAACCATTTATTACTACTATTATATTTAATCAAAATTAAACATAGTGAAACAAGGCAGAATGGCAGTCCTGTGCCACTGTGTTACCACAATTAACACAGAGTCAGTTATTTCCTCCCCAGTTCTGCTTTCAGGGACCCTTGAAAGTCATTATAACAAAGTCAAGTAAATGCATGACAACTGAGAGTACATTCACTGAATAGTGAGTCAGCCAGGAAAATCAGAACCAATTTCACCAATGGCAGCAGCCATGGGGGTCAAAGAAATGGCAACAGCTCCTTCCACATGTAAACCCAGTCCATCAAAAGTGTTCATTCCTCCACCAACTCTTTTGCTTATTTAAATCCATGACAACTTGCACACCAGTGTAAAAATATTACATGGAAAAGTCCCCACATTGCCTGTAAATGCAGCTGAGAGTCCAGCCATTCAGCTCTCCCCTTGTAAAAGAGGCCTTGCTCACCCCAGTGAAAAAAGAAAAAAATTATATAAAGGATTAGGAGAATGAGAATTTCAACAACTGGGTTAATGCCTCTCAGAGGACACGAGATGTGTTGGCTACTGAGTTCAACAGAGCCTTGACTCACACAGCCTCGGAGTGTGCCCTCACTTCAGCACGGTGAGAGTGATTGATTGATTGCCAAGGCTCTGGTGCTGAACTGTGTTCCCTCCCTCCGATCTTCATAGCAAAGTAAGCAATGTAAATAAACAACCCTGAGGAACATTAACTCCACTGGAAGGAAAACACATGATCCCATCATAAAGCATTCACCCAACAATTCTTCAGAGCCGTAAGGAAGGCTGTAATTTGCCCTCACTCTAATCCAGCCATTCATTTACACTTCCAAAACTGTTCCATCCACAGCAATCATCCTACATCTGAAATAAAACTCAAGTATTGTATCGCTGACCCCATAGGTTTAGGTTTTAGTTTTGAGGATTTTTGTTGCTTGGGTTTACAATAAGAGGGAGTAAACACCTCAGCTCAGTCAGCCTCAGCTCAACATCTCCATCAAAAACACCCCTGACAGGGCTCAGCTTTACCAGGGGGTAAAGAAAGACAGGGCAAAGAGGGATGATTCCATGACACAAACACCTCTCAGGAGGAGAGAAGATTTACTGAATACATAATTTTGACTGATTTTTTTTTTTAACCATAGCTAATTAGAATGTATTTTAATAACTGCCGGACCTTTATGCCTCCCCTTGATGTGGATCCACCTCAGGCAGCTCCACCATCCCCCAGACAGGAGGGCCTGGCTGCTGCTCTCCTCACATCCCTGTAAATCCTGCCATCCCACACAGGATTTTAAAACATCGATCACAAGAGCTGCTCGGCATAAATCCAGACGCTTTCCCCTCATTGCACAGTAAATAAATTACATTCCATTTTCTCAAGGCTTTTGAATTCCATTTCCTGTTGCTGAAGAAGTCCAATCCTGTTACGATGAGGGCTGTCTGAACCAGCACTATGCACATACATTTTGAAGCTGCAGCCTCTCCCAGGAGGATGCTTTCGAGGAGGTACAAGCAGTGCAGTGTCTTCCATGCAATGCAAGGCAAACCCTTTTCATCCTCTCTGCCAACAGCCCTTGCATTTTATTTTTTGAGAGCTTCTGTCATTCACTCTGCTGTTCTCCCAAGGTACTGGAAAATAACTAACAAGTTTTCCAAAATAACTTTTAATTCCTGAGAGACTAGTATTGAGACATAATGCTTGGTCAAGAAAACAAATCCTTACTTTGTACTGTTTGCAGCCAGCCAAGCAATTAAGTTTCAAGAGGCCTCCTGAGACTTCAGTTGGTTTTTTAGAATGCAGGTCAGAAAGAAACCAAAACAAAAACTAAAGACCCTTGTTCAAACCAGCTATGCATTTCCCACTATCCAAGGGATGCTGATTAATTCTCCTCTAGCTTTATATTTTTTGTGCCTTTCTTAATGAAGCATGTCCAAGTTCCAAAGCAACAACCCCTAATCTGTGCCATTTTTATTTTAATTGCTGCTCCTGTGCAAGTCAAGTCCATAGCAGACAGATTGAGGAAGACAGGGAAGAGAAAGACTTGTCAGACAAAGCATGGGTGGTGGTAGCTGAATGGCAAACATGTACCACTTGTAATTTCACTGCTCCTTTTCACTTCACATTTCTACCTGGCTCATTTCCCTCTTATTAAACCTTCAGTATATTCACTTCTGGCCAAAATGAAGCCTGTTGAATACAAATATTCAAAACAATCTATACATTTAAATTTTAAAATCTTAAGGGTTTTTTTTTGCAGAAAACATTTAAGTCCTTAGACTGTTTACTAAAAGCAATACCAAGTCAGGCATTGTCACACAGGTAAAAACATTCAACAGGTTCACCAAAGGCTAAAAGGAAAGGATTCTTCCTGTTCTACAAACAGATATTCAGAGATCATTTGGAGTGAATTGGAAAGATTCATGATGATTTCTCATTTAAAGCAGTGAAGGAATTTCAATAAACACTTGCTGCATCAAGCAGTTTCATTTCACTTCAGCAGGTGGTGGCAATTTTATTCACAACCACCAACAGACACTCTCCTTGCTCTCCAGTCTCCCAATGAGATGTGAGGAGCAGGGATGGGGCACAGGAGAAAGATGCTTTCTTTTAAATGCTGTGTTTAAAAAGGTGATGAGCATTTCCTCAGTCTGCTGCTTGGATTTTTCCATTATGAATCACTGCAGCTTAGATAAATGAGGTCACTGGGTTTGAAATGCCAGGCTTCGTTATCTCTCCACACTCAAGCAGTTCTACTGGCTCTGGTGTCAGTAATTGGTTCACCTGATATTAATAACAAGCTCCCTGCCTGCAGAGACAGTCTGTTCATCCAGTGCTAATGGGGGAAAGAAGAAGAGAAATGAAGACTATGTGGATAAACAAATTAGGAGGTGCTGCTATTGCCCATCAAATGCTGAAAGGCCATTTACCAGGGATTTGGATAAGGCAGCACAGGAAGCTTTCTTTCCAATATCCAAGGGAGTACAAGAATTGCCCTAAGTTTTAGGGGCCACAGTAGCTAGGTTTTTTTCATTTTGGTGAAAAAGAAACCTTTTCTGAATATTCCAATGTGAATGTTTTAGAATAATTATCTATTGCAATATGATAAACAAATTGAGGTTTGCTTTTGGGAAAGAAGCTGAGCCAGAGCACCAAGCAATGAATGATAAACCCTAAGTACAGGAAAAATTCTCAGAGGTTTGCCTTTGCTATGAAAAATGTAAGAAATACAAAGCCCTTGCAGCTCTCAGCCTAGATAGCTGAAAGGGGGAAAAACTTTTCCAAGTGAAGTTGACTTAATTCCCACCCTGCCCCATACTGCCAGATTGCTCTTTGGAAAGCCTAAAAAAAATAAAAAGAAAGAAAGAGAAATAAATTGGTCAGTGTCCTTTTTCCATTCTCTTGAAGCCAGCAGAAAGCTCATGAAAGGAATTTCTGCAGCAGTCAGACTTTTTGTAGGAGCATTCAGCATTGGATTAGCCCTTTTCTTCTGAAAATCCACGGGAGTCCCTACTCTATCTTGGGTACAGAGAAAAGTTTAGTCAAAATGAAGCTTCAAAACTCTCAAAAAGCTGCTGTGAGTAAGAGCCAGTGTCTTTCAAATCAATTGTTGAAGTGCTTTGTATTCTCTGTTTAACACACAGTGACCATGAGAGCCATTTGCACCCAGCAGAATCATTCCCTATGAAGAGGAAGGCTGCCCTTGCGTACTTAACATGCATCTTCTGTCAGAAAGAGGACCCAAGCTCTCTCTTTACCCACACCCCACTTAGGTGCAAGGCTTGCAGCCTCACAGCCCCTGGCAGAAGAACTTGGAAATGAGGACACCAACCTGGACACGGCAGCACTGAAGGAACTGAAAGGTAACTGTGCAGATCCCCATGGCTTTTGATGAAAAAGAGCCATTTGCAGTAATATAATGCCCCAACAGGAGTGACCCTGCAAAACCACTGGGGCACAGAGTACACCTGTGTGTGCTCAGGGTGCTCAAGTTATCCAGCCTCGGTGGTGCCTTCAGCTGTTGCACAAGGAATCCTTTGCTCCCAAGGAGCCACAACTGCTGCAGCAAGCACGACCAGTGCCATCTCTGGGACCCAAATGGAGCAACTGCACCAGCACAGAGAAATCCCCCCCTTCCTCTCCAGTGCTTTGAGCACTTGGCCTGAGGGGGCTGGCATTGTACCCACTGTGATGGAGGAGCCTTGAGTCAGCCCTAAAGATTAAATACTCAGGGAAAATCTGGTGTGTCGAGGACACTGTACCAGAATGTAATTTCCTATCATTCTGGGAGCTTGCTGAAACATCAGTTTATCCTTTAAGGTTCAATACTAAAATTTGGGATGAAATCCAAGGGTGGTGGTTTAATCACTAAGTAAAATGCTATTCCTGCAACCTGCCACTCCATGTGGTAAAAGGGTCTCAGACTTTTCACCTGTAAAATAGAACAAGAAAAAAAACACCTAGCAAACTACTCCTACTTTAGCAAAGGAACAGAAAAGCTGGTTTCAGTGTGTTATGACTTAGAGAAATTAATAGCATCAGATGAAAAACACACTTTCTGATGTAGCTCAGGGAGCCTTACAGAAAAGCTTAAAAATATTTAAGCTACCTAAATGCCAAGCTCCTAATATGAAACGATTCTCTACAGGATTTTACTCAGACCTAACAGTCTCAGTATTCATTTACTGTTCAGCATGTGTAACCTTCCAACAGCAGAGCAGACACTGTCCATGTTTGCTGGGCTCCAGCCCCACACCACAGCAGCTTCTCCCAGACAGCAAAGGGATGCAGGATGTGCCCCTGCTCTCCAGCCCAAACCCCAGCTCCCCACTCACCAAACCTCTGATACACAGGACCTGCTTCACCCAAGATGCTGCAGTGGGGAGGCAGAAGGTGTTTGTTTGCACAAGGAACAAGAGTCTGGCCTGTATCCTGGATATAGTGGGATTTTCCTCAAAACCTCCTCATCTGCCCAACAGCTGGACTGAACACACCCTGTCCTTCTGAGCCTGCTAAGGGATGCTGTGCTGTTTGCTTTTGTTCATGGTCACAATACAAGAGTTATTTGAATATATAAAATGCAGATAGTAGGTTGTTTGGCTCCTAATTTGGAGCTCTGTATTGTATATCCATGGCTCAGTAGAAACTCAGCCAGGCCCTATTTATAAACAGTATAGTGTTTAAAATCTTTTGTCTTTCTAGCCAGGAAGACTTACCAATGTGCTGCCAACTGCAAATGGCTGAAAAGCAGGATAGTGCTTCAGGCATTTCTCAGGTATCACCCACTGTACCCAGTTTTCACATAGAGAACTTGTTCAACTAGAGCAAAATGGGGAAAAGAGCACCAGAAACTAGGAAAGGTGAAACTGGAGCAAGTGACTACAGAAAAAGAATTGCTACTACTGCATTCACACATCTGGTAGTAGCCACTTTCTGCTTTAACTGTGTTCCTTTATGCTCTTCAGTTATGTCAGTAAAAAATGCTAAGAGTCAAAGCACTCCTAGAAGTAACTGCTGATGCCCCATCTCTGCTTGAGCTTGTCCATGTTTTGTTGGGAGCCATTGTTGATACCAGCACGGAGCAATTACTATGAACCTCTTCAATATCTCAAGTGGCACAGAAACCTACCCTCAAAATTAACCCCAAATGCCCCTCACAAGAACTGGGGAGTGTTCCTTGATTCTGGGCTGCCGTATCATCCGCCCGCTGTTTGCGGAGATAATACTTAAAGGCTTCTTCCTCTTTGAACCTTCAAAAGGAGACAGTATCAAACAAAAGGACAGCACACCAACGTCTCTTCGTCTGGTGTCAGAGTCCACGGCAGAGAAATGAGCAAGAATGGCATCAAACACAGAAAGAGGAACTTTTCTCACTTTTTCCAGAAAGCTACCTGTGTTCATGCATCCAAAAAACACATCGAAATCAATCAGAAAAGCAAGATGGGAGGATCAGAAAAAAGTTCATTAAGTTCCTCCATGTGCCAGCCATATGACCAAGGAACTTCTAAGAGGCCTTTCAGTGAAGTGTACTTTGCTTTCTCAGGCATATTACTGGGGTCCGCTCCCAAGCAACAAGAGATTCAGCTTGAATAGAAGTGTAAGAGTCCATCTGTAAGAGTTAATTCTGGTCCTCACTTCCCAGAGTGCAAGTTTTACATCACTGACCTTGAGCCAATGCCTTTACGTAACAGGTGGATGCATTTTCTGCTTTTTCTGGGGTCAGCCTTTTTCAGGAACAACAATCCTGCTGAAATAAATCTTTTCGGTTTTGGTCTCCTCAGCCTTTGACAGGAATTGCTGGCAAACATCCCTCCTTACTGTCTTTCCAAAAACCATGTAATTCTTCTGTCATTCCTCTATCATCTTCCACTAGCAGCTACTAAAACTGAAGCCCATGCTCTGATGAAAATGAAAGTTGAATGCTGTGTAGCAGTTAAGAATTAACATGCTAATGAATATTTCTGTAATAATTGAATCTAATGCTACAATCAACAGCACTGACTGTCTCAGAGGCAGACAATTGCACAAAAGATAATTAGAATCAGTTCTTCAAACAAAATCTTTTGTTGTTAATTAAGGTAAAGATTAACTGTCAATCATGTTTACTAGAAGCAAGTTCAAGATTTATCTGATAATGGTGCAATATACATTATCTCACTGCTCTAACTGGATATTGAGCAAACACCTCTGGGCTAGAGTGTCCAGGCTTACTGCCACCTTTGAGGTAATACACAGCCAAAACCTAATCTTTAGCTTAAATCAGGAACATGAGTCATCCCAATTTTGGTTGTTCACGCAGTAAAAAAATGTATATGGTACTTATAAACTCTGTTCTAACCTCACATCTTTTAAAAATTCCACCTTGCAGGAAACAGGATATTTGATATCCTCAGTTGCTGGCCGGAGTCACAGCATTGCTGATACCTCTCAAAAATAATCTGCATTTGAGAGCAGGAGAAACTGAGCAAGTCAGCTGAGCTGGTCAACAGCAGCTGAACCTGAACCAGGTGTACCCAGGTGGGCAAGAAGGCCAATGGCACTGTATGGTCTGTATCAAGAATAGTGTGGCAGCAGGAGCAGGGAAGTGATTCTGCCCCTGTACTCAGCACTGGTGAGGCCACACCTTCAGTCCCATGCCCAGTTCCAGGCCCTCAGTTCAGGAAGGATGTTGAAGTGCCAGAGTGAGTCCAGAGAAGAGCTACAAAGCTGCTGACAGGTCTGGAGCACATGTCCTGTGAGGAGCACCTGAGGGAGCTGGGGTTGTTTAGGCTGGACAAAAGGAGACTCAGGTGACCTTATGGCTCTCTATAACTCCTTGACAGGAGGCTGTAGCCAGGTGAGAGTCAGCATCTTCCCCCGGGGTGAAATGACATAGCCTCAAGCTGCACCAGGGGAGGTTCAGGAGGAATTTCTTCACAGAAGGGGTTGTTACACTGCCCACAGAGGTGGTAGGATCACCATTCCTGAAGGCATTCAAGAAACAACTGGACGTGGCACTCAGTGCTCTGGTCTAGTCAACAAGGTGGAGATCAGTCAGAGGTTGGACTTAAAATCAGACATCTTTTCCAACATACTTGATACTGTGGTTTCAGACCAAGAGCCTTTGGTCTAGCAATTCATCTGCCTGCCAGCTCTGAAATTCCCATTTATCATGGTCTGAGGGCACAGCAGATGTCTAACAAGTCAAGGCCAAATCCTTTCCATCTCTTTCACAGCAATGCACCTGTTGCCTGGTGCAGAGTCAACTAGATGTATTACTTTGATTACACAGCCTACAACTCAGTGCTTGCTAAACAGGGAGGGCTGGCCACATTCAGCATTCATGCCCTGCCCCAGGCACTGAGGGGAGTGCAGAGCTTGGGCTGGAAAACACAACATGCAAGACATTTTCATTCCTGGCACAGTCAGCTGCCCCCACAAGGTTTCCTAATGACCACCCTGCCTCTCCTCCCACATTCAGCAAGCACAAGGGTCAAATGAGGAACTTAACGGGGTGATGCATCTCGCTCAAGGTCTCCCACTGGAGCCCAGTCCCTGCCTCACAGCCCATCCAGCAAACACATGAGCTCAATGTGAAATCAATCCCTAAAGCTCACAGAAGAAACTTACATATTAGACTTTGTCTTCAAGTCCCAGCAAGGTGTGAATTATTATCCCACAGTGGCCATCTAAATCTCATAATGGCACACACCAGGCAATATGTGATGATAATACCTACATTGTAGATCCTTCTTCTAACAATAAAAAGGGCATAATGGACAAATTAGTAGGTATAAGCCTGATGATTCTCTGCTAGGATTTTCAATTTGTGAAACAAAATGGGTATGGGTGTCCCTGCACTCACTGGCTACTCCAAGTGCAGAATTCATTGTTCTGCCTCATGTTTCTAACTCATGCTAGGGCTGGAGGAGGCACCTGTTGCTTGGAATATGCGTTAGCATATCTTCTCTGCCTTTGAACTTTCTGGAAAACAAGATGCAGTTGCAGGAACCATTCCTTACTCAGTTTCATCTGATGACAGACAATAAATTACATTTACATAAATTACATAAATTATCTAATGCCAGAAAAAGAAAAGGAATTAAGAATTTAGTGGATGAAAATATGCAAAGCATAGATGGCTATTAGTAGAAAGAGCTACTTATTCCCATAGGTAGATTCAGTGACATCATTGAACTATCCCTGTGACAAAAAAAACTAACAAAAATGTCCTGCAAAATCAGTCTCAGAAGAAAGTGTCACACTTTGATATCATTTTTCAAACACAAATGCAGACTTCAGACCATCTGCAGGCTCTGATGAGTTCAACAAGAGACACAATAGTTCACACAAATGAGGATTAGACCCAAGGATCAGCTGAGTGGCCACGTGGGAGGCAGCAGATAGAGGCAAACTTTAGTCCTTGAAATTTTAAAAGTCTGAATCAAAGACCAGTGAAATCAATGCAAGTCCAAGGACCTCAATGGGCTCGGCTGAGATGTTCATTTTCATGTAGGTCGCTCCATACATCTTCTGAAGTACTAGTTTCATCCCAGAGACTGAGCCCTGCCTGCCTTGGGTGAGAGGAGGAACAGCTGAGAGCAAGAAAGCACAGAAATTCACCCACAGACACTAATAAATTCTGCAGTTTACTGCAAACTTTAGCATCGAAGACAAAATCAGATACTTTCTGCTTATGCTGACAGCACCCTCAAATCCCCAGTTAGTGTTGAGAACAGAAATCCACAGGAAGGATGGAGCCACCTCAGCCTGCCACCAACCACCCCATGGAGGGCTCATCTCCAAGCACACAGCAGCCCACAGCCAGTGATGTAGCTTATATGGTCCAAAACTAAATGTGAACACCAGCATCTCCTGCTTACACAGAGAAAGCTTTGCTCTTCCTTGACATGACTTCTGCCACAGCCAGATGCTGCATCAGTGCCAGCATCAGAACAGGAGCAATGTCAGTACTGGTGTGGGTTCTCTTTGCTCCAGCTGCACACAGGGGCTCGAGGCCATTAAGCCAGGGAGGAAGATGTTAAGATTCGCAGGGCTTTTTGTGATTTTTATTCCCCAGGGCTTCAAAGGTAAAAGGAAAATTGGGATTTCAGAACCACTCAATGCCCAGCTAAGCACAAAGTCACACCATCACATTTTCAAGTCAATTAACACAGTAGGAGGGCATTGCACGCTTCTGAAAGCATCTCTTGTTTAAACACCTCAGTGGAAACTGGGCTCTGAAACTGAGCCTGAATTTTTACTGTGCCTCCATTTACTGACACTCTACGAGTTACACTTCATACCAAATGTTTTTTGACATTACTTGAAAGTCACAGAGTAATGTCTACCTGAAGCAACTGGGTGACCCATTCTCCAAATGACACTTAAAACCTTTGTAGAGTCCCAGTACAGTCATAGGGGCCAGGCTCTGGTAGCACACCAGAGAGGGAGAGGAAAGGAAGGAGAGTATGCACCAGGTCACTCAGCACAGTCTGTGCAGCTTTCTCACACTTTGCCTTACCCAGAGACACATTTTGATTTGTTTCTTTCCCTACACACAAAACATTTACTAATGATGAAATTCAAAGAAAACAAAACCAACAAAACGCACTCATTTCAAGAAAGCAAGCCCACAGCCTTGGGCTCTCAGGTGCCAATGATGCAGCTTCCCTGGCACTCCAAAAGCAGCAAGATCTTCAGGTCCTGGCCCCTTTGGTTTGGGAAGGATCTTCATCCGTGTTCAGTTTTGGGCCAAAAATGGCAATTTGGGAGATGAGCTTCTGCCAACAAACTGTATTCCTAAGCACAGCAGGTTGCATGCCATAAATAAACATTCACACAGTCTCTCATCCTCCCATTCTCTTCCCATCCATGGAAAGAGAACAGGACTCTGGCTTTCAGGAATAAAAGGGGACAGAGTCAACTCAGCCATTCCTTCCTCCTTGCTCCCCTTTCTCAGGAAGCATTACTGACCAAGATAAATGACTCACTATGTCCTTTTTAATGACTCCTGACAGTTTGTTACACTGCAGCAGCTGACATATCCTCAGGGACCTCTAATGATCAATTAAATTTGTAAGCTGTGCCTGCTGAACCTTACCCTAGGAACACTAACAGAGGATGCGCATCAAGAAAACAAAACAGGCTGAACCCAGCAATTTTATCCTGGGGAAAGAGAGCTCCAGCATGGCTTAGAGATTGTTCACTGCCAGACTAACATTTGGAATCAACATCTGGATTCTCTTTGGTGAGCACCTCCAGTCTGTGGAGCTGGTTCATCTGTTCTGTCTGTGGTAGCTGTGTTTAGACTCAATCAAGAATGGATGGGTCTCAAAATATGATTTTTTTTTTAAAACCAGTCTTCATACTTTATCAGATCAGAAAGTGTTTGAGATGAGATAATGGTACCTGGGCTGAAATAATGCTGGCAATCAGGGGTACAGGAGACTGATCAATGTAAAGCAGTAGCCAAAAAGTGAGGAATTTAATATATTTAAGACCATCCTCTGGCCAACCATCCAGTAAGTTACTGAAACAAGTTTAATACACTTAGTTTGAGAACAGTTTTTTTGAATAAGTGGCCCTAAAAACAAGATACAATTACCCCTAACACCACATCCTTAAAGTCTTAGAAAACTCCATCCCAGAGGTTCTTTATAATGTCTGTCCTTTGACAATAATGTTAGCAGGTGAATCAATACTGAGCTGACTTCAGGAGCTGCCTTAAACTTCAGCTATGGATTTATGGCACTGAGTTCATGATTGATGAGTGCAGCTTGTACAGACAGGCATCATTGGCCTGTTTCCATCCACGGTAAAAGTCAGTAAAATTCCAGTTGCTGTCAGTGTTCCAGATTCCTCTTGATACTGCACAGAAAAATGGGGTTGTGAAGCCTACCAAAATGTTTACCCACAAGGCAGCTCATGGTATGCTCCTGTTCCCCTCTTTATATAGGCAGGATCAGAGGGATGGAAAAGCTGAGCACTTTTCCCAGCCCTTCTAGAACAAAGCCAAGAATAAAAAAGCAACGGAGAAACATTGCCTCTTCACATCCACACTTGGGAAACTGAAGAATGCTGGTGGAACTGCAGTTTCAGACATTCAGATGTGATATTCACATACATACCTCTGCCATTTGGAAAGCAATGTCCCATGTCTAGAACATTATCTCCACAGTATAACAGAGTCCCTGGTGGGAGGAAGAAACCAGCACCACCCTTAGCTGACACCACCACAAGGAAACAGAAAACATTATAAAAGGTGATATTAGAGACAAGGGCAAAGAAGAAATCTCTAATAAGAGTATGACAACAGTTTTTAGAAACCTTCTCTTCCAATGGGCTTTCCTTCATGCCTCAGGGGTCTGTGATGCACTATGTAACAGCAGCCTCACATGCTTATTTAGCATCCTTAAACTTGCTAATTCTGTGTAGGCTCCAGGACAGAGATGCCCATACAGTTGTTTCCTTTCATTTGCTTTTCATTTTTAGCTCTTTTTCCCTGTAAATCCTTGCAAAACCTCCTGTAGAGAATAAGTTTAATTGCACACTCACTGTCTTTTTTTTCCCTCAGGGGAAGGCAGTGACAGCACCCTCTGAGCTCAGCAACAAGGGCAACATGAAATATTTCATGAGACAGAAGTGCCCCAAGGCGTCCTTGCAACAGCTTTAAAAGGCCAAGTGCCAGAAAGACAATATTTTTCCTGATTTAATGTTTCACTCACGGTTTTCTTACCCTATTTGTTTAAAAGCCTGCACTCCTCTTAGGCTCTTATTACCTGGCTGGATGCTCCAGCATTGAGAGGAGGCAAAGGGACAGCTCAGCAGCAGGCACTGGTCTCCCCAGGCAGAGGAAGGGGCACAGCACTGCCAGGGCTGCCAAGCCCAGCTGCCAGAAGACACTCAATACCACCACCAAGAACTGAAACGACACAGCTACACAAGTCCAGCCATTATGCTGTGAAGTTCAGAGTCAGAAATCCTCTACATGCAGCTCTGCTGGCTTCTGGGGAAAGGGAGTTCTGCCATTGCCATATTAGCTACAGATTTCCTCTTGGCTGTCACACTAAAATCATATCAGTTGACAGAGAGATGGCATCCTTATATTCTCTCCCTCTGTTTATAAATATTTTAACAGCTTTTCTTGCTACCAAAAGGCCTGAGTGTTGTGGAATATTTGTTTTAAGCTTTCCTAAATGGCACAAAAGCAGAATTTTGGTGGAAGTAGCGGCAGCTCTTAGCATGGTGTAGCTATACAATTTTCATTTAATTGAGTGTAAATGTTTAATTACATTAGGGACAGCCACAAGAACTCCTTGGGCCTATGAAGGCAGCCAAAGACAATTTAGCACCTGGCTCATAACAGGATATGAAATGGAACTCAACTGTGCTTAACAAGAGGCAAAACCAGCAGTGCCTGATGTCCAGTTCCCTTTGTGATCACTGACAGAGGACTAAGCCAGATTAAAATTAAGTATCCTTTTTTTGAAGAGGAACCTGATATGTTCCGTGATTTCTAAATTCAATTACTTTTTCCTGTTCCTTTTCTTTCAGACACTCAAACTTTATACATTCAATATTAATGCATTGCTGGAGACCTTATAATTCATCCAAGCAAACAATTTGACTACTGCAGAGCAAATACTGTCTGCAGCTGACCTTGCTGGCCAAGAAACCCCATCAACAGCTGCCAATGGTGATTTTCCTTATAGCACCATAAAGAAAAGGGGAAGATTGCCAGCTCTGCTCAAAGCAGTGAGAGGGACTAACAAAATCTCATCTGTTTTTCTGTGAGTGAAAAACACAAATCCTGGATCCTCCAGCACTGTGCTCCTGGTGCACAGCACCTGACACTGGTGGCAGAGCCTGGAGCACTGTGGAGCAGGGAGGGAGGACTCTGCAGGGACATCCCCAAGTGCAGGCACATTAAGGTGCCAATACTGTGTGGGTAGGGGTTCATGCAGTGACCAGTGCTGGGTTTCTCTTCCACAGACTTCCCACAACACTTCCTACTTCTTTGCCTTTGAAAATCCATATAGATCTATTTTGATGACAAAATTCACCACTTAAGGGGTGAGTCTCCAAGGTTGTAGCTATGTTTCAAACATTTTGAACCCACAAAGGAGACAAAGAGAGGGAAGGAATGTCCACCATACACAGGGACAGCACCTTCACAGGAGGGAAGGAGGGGAGAGCTCAGTCTCTTTTTCCACCTGCATCAACGTTTAAGTGCTCCAGCCAGAGCCAGTGACTTTCAACACCAAGTACTAAAACGAAGGTGAGAAGACTGCCAGCATCATTTTAATGGCCCTCTTCTTCCAAAGATGTGGCTCAAAGCTGGACAGCCCCCAAGGCATGACCAGGTCTCTGTCAGGACCACAGTGACACTGACTTAGTCATATTTCTCATTTCAGGAGAACAGGAACTCCACAGACAGATTAACTCCAGTGGCTATGTGTTACTCTGGCCTCGATGCATAAATCGACCTTTCTAGAAGGTGCTGTGCTCCTCTTCCATCCTGTGCCTCTGCTGCTCACCCAGCTAAGGAATCTGACGCCAGCACACTGCTGTAGTTCCAGGCCAGCAATTCTGACAGGAACAATTTGTTGCCACATCACTCCCCAGCCAGCACTCAGAACCAAGTAATGCAAATCCTGGTTTAAAATCAAAGCACTAACCCAGGTCTTTACTCCCTTGTATGATCTCTTCCACACTGGTTATTTTTCTCTCTATCCTTTCTGAAATCAGGAGTTAATTCCCCATTATGCCATGGTTAATGAAGCAATTTATTCTTTTTCAGACCCTGAGTGCAGAAGGATGCCAGTCTCCCAGTATCACCCTGCTCATTTTGCACACGTGACAATACTGGGTCTGGGGCAGGGGACATTCACCCAGCCCCTTTCTCCTGCCCTACCACTAATTTTGCACAAATAGCAGTGACAGTCACAGTGGTCCCTGTGCTTGTCACAATCAGCTTGCTAGACAAGCAGCAACTAGCTAGCTTTAAAGAAGCTTTGCTGACCATAGACAATCCCCTGCAAACACTAGTGCTGCTGCAGCCCAATGCACAGAAATACCTCCCAGCCCCTCATTAAGAGAAGAGCTGGCAAGGCTTTTCTCCCCAGCAAGATTTCAAGCTGCAGGTTTACCCAAAACCAGCCCACTTCTTTGAAGGCAGAAAAAGAAAGCTGCTTCCTAAAATGCAAATGACAGACCTCAGTTGCTGCCTTCACAAAGTTATAGGAGAGAAGATTTTCCTGGTTTCCCTGTGAGCTTCATCCCAGAAACACATTGAGCTGCTGAGGAACCCACCCTAAATCTACCAAACCCAAACCATGTGCTCAAACAGCTCTGTGTTTACTAGAGCAACTGTGGCTTGCCCTCTGAAACTAGTTCTGTGTTTATATGTCACCTGTGTTTATACGGACACAGGAAATTTTATATGGACACAGGAAATTTCCAGTGGGAAACCATTTGCCAAATACACCCTGCATTCAGCAGGGCTCATTAGCTCATTTCCCTGTGCTAATACTGGCATTACCTAGTTTTAAACTTCTACACATCTGCATGACAGTGTCACAGATAAATCCTCAGCTAAAGTCTCAGCCTTGAAAGCAATTCTTTGGTGAACATAAATGCTGAACACAAAAGACACCCTGCCTAGTGTTTCTTTGCTTTTGAGGATCACAAATCAAAGCCACTCTCTCTTGTTCAGCCACTGCTATTTTGGGAGCAGCACTCTTCCCTCCTCTGAGGAGAGCAGTTCACAGGGAGGGGGAGGCAGGAGGTCACATCATCCTGCACGGTACAAGCAGGGTGTCTGGGAATATCACACCTCAGAAGTAACCAAATTCGTGTCTTTTCATTACCTGGAGCCCCCAAATTCAACCTGTTAGCAATGATCAGCACAGTAACTGTGTCACAGGCAGAAGCACACAGGAGCTATAGAAAGTCTTGTTCATTATTCCCTCTGAGTCCTTTTAAGACATGGATAATTGACACCATAAAATGAAATGATGCTGTGCTGTATCTGTGGCCAGAGCAGTGCTGATAGCACAAGGGTGCCTGAGCTACTGTTGAACATTGAGGCACAGCACTGAGAGACCCTTTCTGCTTCCCCAGCTGCCCCCACAGCCAGTCAACAGGAAAAAAGCAGGAATAATGGGCTGTGCAAACACACAGGGTGAGAAACATCTGCCTGTGCAGCATCCTGCAGGAAGGCATTTATGATCATCAGGGATAAAAGATGGAATGTGAGTCAACAACTCACGGTGTTGCCACAAAACATCAGCTGGAGAGAATGCAAAGGGGAATGATCTGAGGTCTCAAAATTGCTTAGGAAAAACAGGTGAAAGAACAATTCAGTCTAAAGGTCAGACTAAGGAGGTCAGGTGCAGATGTAACAGAGGGAAGATGCAGCAAACATTACGTTATAGGGCTCTTTTCAGAATCATTCAGACATGCTAAATATCACACTGTGTCAGGAGCATATTCCAAGACACTCACCCTGATACTGAAAACATCCAAGACACTCACCCTGATGCTGAAAACAAATGCATGTCTTAAATTACAGCTAAACACTCCTAGAAGGAAATGGAAGTCAGAAGCATCATCTCAATAGAAGAAGCAAGCTTCTGCTCCTTGAATGTTTTGATTACACTGTAGAAAAAAAAGTCTGTTAAACTAGCGAAGCACTCAATTTACAGGAAAAGAAATGTAATTACCTTCCTCTGAGAAGTTCCCCACAAATCACCCAATTAATTCAAAAAATATTAACCTTCAAGGGTCAAACTTCCTGTATCTAATCTCAACACACCATTATTTTGTTGATCAGATAAGAAAACATTCAGAAATAGTGGGTATGTCTACATAGCACATTAACATCTATACACTCTTTGGAACACAGGTTATATATGGCAATTAAGAAAATCATAGGAAAAGAGGCTCATATTTCAGCATTATTTTTAAGAGCTGCAGTTGTTCTGTCTTGCCGTCTCCACAAATGTGCTGTACCAACTGCCAATCATTTAATAGCACATATTTACTCACAACACTTCAGCATGTGCTAAGAATTTTCTATGTTCTCCAAGCCATTAGCAATGATTCACAGCCCCAGCCTCCCATGAGAATATCAACAGGTGTACAAGCATTGTATTGCCATGGGAATTAGGCACTAACCACTATGGAAGTGGGCTCAATTTGTGTAAAAGAAAAGCAGTGAATCACCTCTCCTTCTACCCACATACTTCCAGCCTTCAGAAATGGGAATAAGTTCAGAAAATCGGGTAAAGTTTTCAGCACTACATATCTTTCTCTCTTTTCCTAATTTCAGGGGGGTGTTGTGGGTTTTTTTGTCTGATCTAGTAAATACTTTTTCCACAGCATGAAACTGATTGTGCTTCTTTCTGACACATTTCAAGGAAGGGAAATAACATCGTTCACCATACTGAGAACAGGATATTGATACACCTCATTCTTTGAGGAGTTCTTGAAGTCAGAAGTTTTACTAAAAAGTCCAGTTCTATCAAAATCTCTTATGCACTGCCAATGTATCATGCTCTTATTGACATTTAGTTTGGGGGGAAAAGCAAAAGTGCTCCAAGAGTGGTATGGTTTAACATTTGCAAAATTAAATGTTAAAAACCTCTATTTTACTACTTATTATAATTAAGTAACACTTAAAACCAAATGAAATCTAAACATGTCAAGAGAGTTTCTATCAAGCATTTTCATCTGGCATAGGAAAAGCTCAAAAACCTGAAATCCACACAAATAAGAATGTGCATACCCCACCAAGCATTATTAATATGCTCTGCAAACTATATTTTTAAAATGGATCAAAAAATGTAAGTTTACTTGCCATAGAAATCAGCAAAGCATCTTGAAAAAACACTATTTTTTTTGCTATCAATTATAGAACATATTTCTTTCACTTAAATATTATCTTGGAAAAGCTCAGCTGATCATTCCCCTGGTAAGTCTGTAGAGCACTCCACAAGGGATCACATTCACTGAACAAAGTAGGAAAGTGCCATTTACCCCAGGCAGAGCAGCAGCAAAGCTTCAGTTCATGGGATATGAAAATTAAAATGGAGCTACACCCATATATTTTAGAATTTACAAAACAGGATTCTGTAAGCAAGTTTCTCTCCTAGTTTGATGAGCCCTCCACTTCAATCTCTTCATGTTTGTAAAGAAATGAATTGCATTCCTAAACTGAAATACACTGAAACAGCCGTCAGTCTTGAATCACAGGACTCACACAGGCTGAGAAGTGCAAACAGAACAGCAGGAACACCAGTGAGACCCACCACGACATCCCCTAACTGAGCATCCAACCCCAGAGCCTGTGGACAGCAGCAGCACAGCTCCTCAGGGAGCGAGGAGGATGTGTTAGGAAAGAAAAATGTTTCTATAAAAGGTATATTTAGGGAAAACAATCTTTCAAGGACTTAAGCCACTTGATTACAAACAGGACCTACAAAACTCAAATAGTTTTATACTGTGTTTAAATTCCCCAGTGTTAATAAGATAATTTGGGAGAAGGAGTGGCATGGAGAATGGCAAGAAATAGAGAGAGTTACCAGCTGGAGGAGGTTAAACACCACAGGACAGCACACACAGTGTTCAAATGCAAGCACAGAACAAAGCATTCCCAGCCTCCTCTGAAAAGATGATTTGCCCTCAACCTCTGTTTCATACTCTTAATCTTTTCAGGGTTTTTTTTAATAACTAGCCCAGCTAAGAGATGAAGACACTTTTATGTAGAAGTTTTATTTCACCTACATTCAAACCATTACATTCTAATACAAAGATACTATTAAAAATTTATAAAAATCAGATGTGGGTTATTGTTCCTGCATTTGCTCAAATATTTAGAGAAAAGCAGCAAGGACTGAGAAGAGTTAGCATGAACAGTGGCAATCCTTATCACTTAGGAAAAATTTTAATCCCTAATGATTACTGGTGTTGGCTACAGCAGCATTACCAGTCACAGAGCAGCATTCCCTTGGTCCAAACCATGGACTCAGGACACAAATTCAGATAATAGTTCAAGCTCACTGCAATGCAATTAAATTATACTGTCATTTTTTCAGAGACAGCAGGTGCTTTGGCCAAAAGCTGCTTAAAGTGAATCTTCTGAACATTTGAGTGTTCAGAGGCTTGTCTGCAGCAGTCCAGGGACTTGGTTAGTCAGGCTGCAGCATCCTTCCTCCAGCCCTCTTAAACTTCTACTTTTCCTCCACTGCAGGTGCATATTTCTTCCTAATTGCCTTTCCTGGTGCTGCTGCTTGCTGGGGAAGCTGATGCTGCATCCATTCCTCACTGCTCAGCAGGCAGGAATAGAAAGGGTTCCTTTTTCCTCAGCCCTAATAAATATTTGCATGGTGTCCATTTTTATAGCTTCACACTAGAAGAATGTAATACTGCATATTCATGTGCTGCCCGTTTGGGAAGGTGACACCATCAGAGCAGGAGAGATTAACCCCCTACCACTGAGACACTTTTTAAAGTGTTCTTGATGTCAGCAGCTCCTTTAGAGGATTACTTTTCTTTAAAGGCTCCAATTAAGATATTTGTCAGGTGATTTGAGGGATTTATTTCAGCTGTTCATTTACTTCATAATCAGCACTCAAGTGTTCCCAGCTGGGGGAGCTGCAGGACACAGAACTGATTTCCAGGTCAAAGTTCTCTCAAGTTTTGTGTATTCCTAAATCACCACACACACAGCCTTCACCTGGATCACCCTGGGTACTGCAATATAAAAAAGGAGATAGAAACACCCAGCATTTAAAGTGGAAGTGATAAGGAAATCAGCAACATAAAGGAGAAAACATTGTGGATAAGTCACTGTGTAGTGATGATGTGAGCTACTGTCCAGTGTACTGATTGTACTGGCTTCCAGCAGAAAGCCTGCAAGGACAGAGGTGTTCTGGAACTTACTGTGGGACTTGCCACCAGTCATGAACTTTAGTCAGATGGCAGATTCTTAACATCACTGGGAACATCCACGCTCTCAGAAATGCTTTTAAACCAAAATGCCCACCCAGTGACACACATTGGATGAGGCACAGCTTCTCTAGCAAGTGAAATAACAAAAAAAAAGTATAAAGCACAAATTAAAATATATGGCCTGTTATGCAAAACTTCAGCACTATCTGCTGCACTACAGACTTCCACAGAATGGTTTGTCCTTCAGGAGTTAAAGGAGAGGAATCTAGGCCTTTCTCCAAAAGTGACTCCTCTTAGCAAAGCACAGCAGTGCTAATTAATGAGACAGAAAGGTCTGCTTACCCTTCCTCTAAGCATAACCCTGGGGATGGCACATTCAGACCTCCATCAAGTACACAAACCACTTATTTCTGTGTAAACAGACTCAAATTCAGAGCAACTCAAATTAAATTTCAGAATCTTAACTCCAGTTCAAGCCATTTCCATGCAAATGATAGCAGCATGACTGCCATATTTTATGTAAATGAAAAATACAGAACAATCCTGCCTACCTGCACAAGAGGCAGTCTCATCATATATTTCACATCAAGCACCTCTCAGCTTACTGGAACATGCTGGTTGACAATTGGAGCAAACAGCTGTCAAAAAGTTGTCATTCTGATAATGTTTGAGGTACAGAAGTCAAGTGTTAATAGACCTGCTGCAGTGCAGGGGAGCAAGAAGTCTCAGACCTTTCAGTTCAAAGGGAACAGCAGCCCAAAGCCCTTTTGATCTGGGGATGATCCACAAACCTGCACTTATCCATTTGTTCTGCTGGCTCTCAAGATAGTCAAGCAGCAAAAAAATACCTCATGACAAGCAACTTGGCAACACAGATGATTACAGGATACCCAAAAGAAGAAACTTACTCCTATAGTAAGTTTATAGTGAACCTTTCCCACTATGTCCTTGGGACCTCCACTCTGCACTTGAGCTTCCTGAGTCAAATATTTTTGCACTTCTCAGGCCACAGTGATTCTCTTCTATGAATGTCAAGGCAGTTTTCTAACCCACTTAACAGACTCAAGTTGTGAAAACACAGATGGTGCAACAGACATAGAAAATGAGTTGCCCAAATGGTAAATACAAGAGAAGTATTTCCTTCCACACTCACCATCTGAAGGAGAGCCCAGACAGATGCAAAGTGCAGGCTCCAATTTCTTCTCCACATTACATGCTGCACCTCTGTGTCTGCCTTCACAGCAGGCCAAGTCTCCACTGAGACCAATTGGTAGCCTATCAAAATGTCACCTCAGCTTTTTTTCACTCTGTCATTGGGGGCTTTTCCTTATACAACTCTTCAACCCTCGAGATTGACAGTCCAGGATATATTTTCCCCTCATAACATGCCCAGCAACTTTTGTTGTTTACGTTTTCCTGAATTATTTAAACTGTTTGATAGCAAAGTGTATTAAAAATAAACACAAACAGTGAATCTTTAAATAGAAGCACTCAGTAAGCCAGTGGAAAACGTTTCCTGACATTTGATACTTGGGTCACAATTATTCTGAAAATTGAAAGCTGAAGACAAGCTATTGCAACAAGAGATTGCCTTTCAGAAAAGTGAGCTGATAAGAAAAAATTAAATGAACCATTTATTTCAGGAAGCCTTCCCTACCTGGTAGCACTTCCAGACGACTCCACAGCTCCCAAAGAAGTTGTCCCAGGGTGTTTTATCCGGCAGCAGCTCAACACACTGATCCTTCCCAGTGCCAAAACCCTGCAAACCACCCAGCTCTTCCTCAGCTTCGCAGACTCCACTTCCACGGAAAGTTTGGTGACTCCACAACACCATTTTTCCCACGGCACGAGGAGCAGAGGGGTCCACACTGCCCAGGTGGGTCAGGGTCACCAGTCCCCCTGAGCACACAGAGGCTGGCACAGGACACGGGGGGTGTTTGTCCTCCCACGAGCCAAGGGAACAATCCAGGTGAGCCAGGGACTCACAAGGTGGCAGGACAAGGCTCCAGCAGTGCAGCCAGGAGGGCTGGGATGGAGCCACACCTGAGGCTCCTGCAACACCCAAAAGGAGGGGGCAGACCCCTGGCAGAGCTTAAGTAGGGCCCTGGGGGTGTGGGAGGTGTGGGAGGTGGGAGTCCATGGCCCATGGTCCATTAGCCACAGGATGAGGGACACCTGAGGGCCTTCCCATGGCCAGCTAGCCCATTAGCCACAGGACAGGGAACACCTGAGGGCCTTCCCATGGCCAGGTAGCCCATTAGCCACAGGATCAGGGACACCTGAGGGCCTTCCCATGGCCCAGGTAGCCCATTAGCCACAGGACGAGGGACACCTGAGGGCCTTCCCATGGCCCAGGTAGCCCATTAGCCACAGGACGAGGGACACCTGAGGGCCTTCCCACATGGGCTCTCCTCCAGCTCCTGAGCCAAGGGCAGGGTTCTGTCTCCCTCAGGCCAAAATAAGGCATTTCTTAATAATTGCAGCACCTTTTTCTCGGTGTTTCAGTGAGGCCAGACCCCAAAGCTAGTGAAATCAAGGGAAGTCTTTCTGCTGATCCCAGGCACTTTGGACTAGGCTCTTATGGAACTATTTGTGTTTCACTCTGCATTGCAGATTGAACTTGTGTTAATCAAAGCACCGGTGACACTATCAGAGAGACGATGTGACATTTCCCTGCTCCTCTACCATTTTAAACAAGATTCCATGAAGAGCTTGACCTTTCCTCAGTCAAATTATAAATGCCAAAATTGCAGGAATACATCTTTCAATTACTGCCACCTTGATAGTGAAAAAAGCTGTAAGCATTACACTTAAAACATTATCAAGCCTGCATATTTTTCAAATGCAATCTCCCCTTTCAGAGTGGGGGGGGATCCTTCACTTCTGAAACGCAATGAATCTTATGGAACTTTTCCACACAAACATGACAATTCTGGGGATTAGGCCTAGCTTTAAAGAGGGGAAGACTTTGAGAATGTTGGGGGGAAAGCAGGAGCACAAGGGACTTGCCTGACTACAAGGTGGGGCTCTTGGCTATGAGCTTGGGGGGGGAATTAATGCCCCTTGGTCTGGCAGAGAGACCAGAACTGAGGGTCCCTCTAAGCTGGTGGTGTTTGCTGCCAGCCAGGGGCAGAGGGCACAGGCATCAGCAGAGGGGAAGAGTCCCAGTGGGGAACAAGTGTCTTTCTAACTCTCTTCTCTTCCTGAGGGTCCCACTTTTGCCAGAAAACTTCCTTGCAAATGAGTTTTCCAGGAAGCAGAAAATGAAGCCCAGAACCAATTTTAAAAACTCAGCCTGAAGTATCCACAGAAAAGCTCTGTTTAAGGAGAAATTCTGCAAGGAACAAAGGATCCAAAGTCCCTGCTGCTCTTTAAAGACAAGGTGCATTTTTCCTTTTGCTTTCCCTCTCCTTTGAACTGAATGAGGCTGCAAGTCCAGCTTGTCAAAAGAGCAGCAAATATTGCTGTTGAAAGCACCAACACCCACCGGGGCTGAAACTTTACACAGGTTCCACTTCTATCTCAGTGTTATTTGATATTCCAGAGCAGGATCCTGCTCTGCAGAGGTGAATGTCAGGTGTTTAAACCATCCCTCCTGTGTCACTGTACATCTGTCCCACTATCCATACATTCATGAAGTTATAGGATGTTCACAATCATATTTGAGCCCCTGCCCTTCAGGAAAATGATTGCTACTTTTAACATAGTTTTTGGCTCAAAAAAGAAGAAAATAAGAATCTGTGTTGAAGAGTGTGTGAAGACCCCTAAACTTCAGTTACTGCTTCTGTTTCCCAAGTAAGGCACACACTGCAGTGCTAAGTGAAAGCACCTAAAACCTTTAAATTAATTACCTCTAATACAGCCAGAAGTCCTTGGACACAGATATCATACAAGGAAACTATTTATTATGAATAACTACCACAGGTTAAGAAACAACCGAGTTTCTACTTCCTGTTCTCACTCATTCCATATTTTTTGTTTCCTACTCTTTCATCTTATGGTAGCCATGCTGAATATTAACAAGACATATGCATTTGCCTATGCTCAATCATTTCCATGCTAATTAATTCAGGTCCCAAAATCTGCATTTTGTGCAGGTTTGGTAAATCCCTCTTAAATTGGTAATTTGAGCCCAAATCTTCTCCCATGGCAGAGAGAATCATTCAGCTCCTGGCCATCTCTGCTTACAATGTCAGTGCAGGGATAATTTTAATTAAAATGCTAGGTAAGAAAATCATTAGAAAGATAACAAACAGGCCAAATCACCCATTACCTGTTGCCGGTACATATATATATGGGATTCTAATCCAATTTATGAGGCTTTCAAGCCAGTAAAACCACTAATTTTAAAATGCACTTCAGTCAAGATGAAAAACTACCTTGTTGTGTGCCTTGTTTTTTAAGGTGCAAGATGAATAAGCCACAGATGACAACAGAAAATCATTTTCTTCCTGTTTTCATTTATTAATGACACAAATGCAGTGATTAGTCCTAAGTGATATCCATCAGAAGTCTCCTGGCTGTTTATGCACAGCTTTAACGTGAGTTGAAGTACCTCAAATACTTTAAGAGTGATGTTAGCAGACTGTTTTTCTGCTGTTATTTCCTTTCATTCTGATGTCTCCCACGCTAAACCACCAACCACAGGGAACACACCATGGTCTCATCGTGTCCTCCTCGGTGCTTTGTCACTTGCAGGTGCCAGAGGCTCTGAAAGCCTTCAAGGGAAGAGTAAATATTTAAGAAAAGTTGTTGAAATTAGTAGATATGAGGCCACTATGCGAGTACATCAAACATAATTGCCTTACATCAGGTATTTTTACTGAACTCAAAATTGTAATTATTATTTTGGGTTATGCTACCACTGGAAAAAAAATTAGTAGGAAAAACAAGAGTGATGCAGCAAAAAAAAAGCTCTTCACAGTTAAGTGAAAGTATTGAAAAACGGGATAGTGTGTAATTAGACATAACATATATCCAAGCAGATATTTACAGTCTTCATTAAGATGCCGGACAGTAAGATGCTGAAGGCAAAAATCAGCCCCAAATACAACAAGAGTCACCATGAGTTATGTGTGCCAGAGGAACCTTTACAATGAACAGGAAAAGCTAATTTCATTCTGCATCACCAAAAATGTCTGTAGAATTGTGATGTATTCTATTTTTCTGAGCACCTTTTTCCCAGTTTTTCAGTTTGCTTTTTGGTAGGAAGTACAAAAACAAGAGAAGGAAGGACAATGGGAACAAAAATAAAAAAGATTTCTGTCTCAGCCAGCATAAAATGTATTTCATAGAAAAAGCACTCAGGAACCAGAGGAAAAGAAAAAAGCCCTATTTTTATGCCAAAGCTATGTCATAAAATAATAGTTTGCAAATTGATTGTATTCATAGCCTTAGTTTCAGTATAAATGCTGCATTCGTTAAAAAGAAATACAGGGTGGCAGGGCTGGATTTATCACTGGAATCTGCACACTGCCATAAAGAATGTCCTCTATTAATGACAACAGCTGTTGGTTTAATAACCCTAGAAAAGATCATTAAATTCCTCCACACTTCCCATAAACATATGGAAGAAATGCGAAAGTGTTAAAACAT
Organism: Xenops minutus; assembly: GCA_035221455.1. Lineage (NCBI taxonomy): Eukaryota > Metazoa > Chordata > Aves > Passeriformes > Furnariidae > Xenops > Xenops minutus. Next base: position 184,488 of record JAWWEE010000048.1, on the reverse strand, counting down.
ATGGGAGAACATATTGGCATCCAGCAGCCTCCTGGAGTGGCTGGGAATCCCAACCCTGCAGCTTCGGGGTTGACACTGGTCCCACCACGGTGCCACAGGTCTGTATACTGGGGAAGTGATGGAAATACTGGGAGATGGTGGAAGGCACTGGATATGCCAGAGGCAGGGGGTGCTCTGACACTTCACCCTCACTTACACGGTGTTTTTGGGCATGGATTTCCTTCCTGCTCTATTTCCTTGGGAGCTTCTTTGCACCCAAAACTTTGGGATGTGTCAAATCTCCTTTCCCCAAAGAGCTGTCAGAAACCTGTGACTGTGGGTCACCTCCTGCACTTCCTAGAACAACCAAAAATTCTTTTCAGGAAATGGGAATTTCCCAACAGCTTGAAAGAGAAATCACAACTGTTTCCTGTGATCAGGGACACCGTGACATTCCTACATTGGCATATAAGTTATGCACAAGCCTTAAACCACACAAGAGCACAAGGAACACTTCAATGAAGTATTGTTGACACTGTTGCTAATGCAGGTGAACAATGGTGGCAAAAACTGAAGAAATGTGAAGCCCAAAGCCACACTTGAAGCTTTAGGTCAGTCAAAAGGGTACCATTTCATATCCTCTGTAATGGGGACAATCAGCCTCCAGACGAACGTACACAACAGCAGCATTTTCATTTTGAGGAGCAAGAAACTATCAAAACGTATATAACAGATGCTCTTTGGGGGAGAGAACACCATTGATAAGATAGAGAATTCACCCAGGAGTTTTCCTTCCTCTGTGTTCCCCAGTAGGTCCAATATCAGAACACCTCAGCCCTCCGAAATTATTCGTTTAACCTTCGCAGTTTAATCATGACAATAATACTTGTCTTGTTCTCACAGCACCTGACAATTGCTGGAGTCATTACACACCCTTCTAGAGGAAGCACTTGGATCCCAGTCAATCCCAAGGCATATATTTACTCCCCGGGTGCCAGCCAAGTGTTTGGAAATAACCCCCATGATGTACAGTAACACCAGACGGTAACAGCTTTTGTTCAGCTGCCCAGAAAGGTTATAAAGTTTGGTAGGCATTTGTTCTGAGCAGATTTCCCCTCAGTACTAAAGGACATTCCCAAAGTCCTTTTGCTGGCTCTCCCCTCCCTGGATTGGAGTTTAACTACAGAGTTGTGGCTTCAAGGTCAGTTCAAAGGGGGGCTCTGAAAAGTTGTTCTCTTTTTCTCCCAACCATATTCAGTCCCATCTGTTTATCCAATGCAGTCTTTGAATGCATGCTCTGGTAAAGTGATAGATGGAATAGATTCATTAGGTCATTAATCACCGATGAAAAGCCTTAAAAATAAATATTAATCTTTGTTTGGGAATTTTATTTTTCTTTTCTGATAGCGGATTAAAAGTGTGCCTAGATATTAATGTTCCAATTAATGTACGGTTTGCTTAAGTGAAAAAATAATTCATCAGATTCAAAAAGACAATCTGATAAAATGTTTTCATTATAAGATGTATACACAATGATTTAAACATTTAATTAGATATTTCTGTGTCAGTCTGAGAGATATCTTCCTTCTAGATAGCCAAGGCAGTTTAATGGATAAAGAGTGGAGTTTATTCAGCTATAAGTGAAAAGATTAATACCATTTCTCTGCAAGATCAACTCCCACCCAGTCCTCCCAGCCTACAAGTCTCTTCTGCTGCCTCTCCAGCTCCCTGGGAACCAGCACTTTCACTGACCTCAGGCAGAATTTACCACTGAACCTCTGCCACCCAGATGAACAGGATCCCCCAGGCTGGGACCCCCAGGACAAAGTGTCCTTTGTAGGGACATTGGCACTGAAAACAAGACAAATTAAATCCTTCCTCACCAACCAGGCTGCAACTCAGCGCACGTGGCCAGGCCAGGAAAGCAGGAGCATCATCACCCTCAGCTCATTGTTTAATCCTTTTACATCATCTACAGTGGATTTTGTGAATTTTTTACCTTCCCAATGAACTTGGCACTGAGTGAAATTCCCACCCAAACAGGCTGACAGGCAGTTCATGAGCCGTCAGCTGCACCTTCCTTGTGTACACAAATAATTACAAGTTCACTCTTTCAAAAGACTACTTTTTCTTCAGCAAGACCCAATTACAATATTAAGCCATAAACCTAGGTCGTCTCATTGTTTATTTATGTTAAAATTTCCTAAACAAATGGTTCCTGTCTTCTCTAAATTGATAGCACAAAATGAGCAAGTTTGTCAAAGTCATCCCAAACTATATATAAAGTAATTGTGGTTTTGTAAATCCAAGTCAGGTATGTAATTATTGCAAATAATATTTCCTGCAGTACTCAGTTAAGCAGAAAGGCATTTCAGTGAAATTTTGGCTGGTAATTGACTGTTTTGAAAATCCATCATTTCAACTCACAAGGATATATGCCAGCTGATATGTTTTATTTATATACACACACTTCTACCTGCGACCTCACATGCCTGCCTACCACACTGTATCATCAACAAACCTGGGAATTGAACCCCACAGCTCCCTATTCTCTCCCAAAGAAATGTTATAGGTTGAAAGGGTTAATTTCCTACACCTTTTTTTTGGCTTTTGTTCAAAGAGCCCCCAGGCACCACAGCCTTTTGTGAGGACTGTAACAGAACCAGAAATAGTTGCTCCCTTTTTTGAGACAGAGTCCAGTACACAAGCCACGAGTCCGTGCTGCCTTCTCCTCCCTGCCTCTGGCCTTCCTCTTAGCTCTTCAGCCCCATGTTCCAGCTACAACTATTCTGTGATTTCTTTTTGTAGTGATGAGTTCAGATTGGAAAACGAGTTTATCAGCCAGGTCAGTTGCTCATGCATTCTTGCAGAGTGGGCTTTCAATACACCAATATCAAATTCAGGTGAGTTATGGGGAGTTTTAGGAGGGAAAGGTTCCCTTCACTGTGCAATTTGTATATTGCACTGAGGAAGCATAGTGTTCAATTATTGGCATCTAATAGCAGCACAGATCCTTTCCATAGATATCCATCTGATCTGTACTTTACACCCATCTGCTACAGTGTGTAATGTAGTGGTTAATACAGACCAAGCTCTGCTCATTCTCACAGCTATCAGTTTCAAATTCATGCTATGCTTTTGTGTTTAAAAAGCACTCTGAAGCTACAGCCACCAAATAGCAGCCAGTCAGCCTCTTCCAGAGCTCCAGACCCCTTTTCACACACACACACCACCCCCAGTTTTTGTAAATGATTCAAAAGCAGTTCTAAGTGATGACCTTTGGAGCTAAGCAGCAATGAATTAGAGTCTTTTGAGTATCACCAACACTTTAAAAATAAAATAATTCTTATTTGTTTGTTTGTTTTGCCTAGCCAGTGTTTTGAAGGTCAGAGTATTCCTTCTCCAGCTGCTGGGTATTTTACACTTCAATGGAAATAAAACCAGTCTGCAAGTACCTTCACAGCAGTGTGAGAACTCCCTCCCACACAATAAATGGGAATGAACCAGGATTCCTACTGAAAGGCAGATTGGGAATGCTAGGGAATCTTGGTTCTGACAAATCAACTGAAAAAACACGTGGAAGCCTAACAAGAATTGCTCCTCAACACTCACTCTTAGCAACTTGGAGCTTGGGGATTGCAAATGTTCTTGTCCTTCCAGGTACGGGAAGGAGTGAGAGCATCTCTGACACATCCAGGCACAGCACCAGAAAGGTTTCTCTGCAAATCAGGGCTGTGTTCTTGCAGCACCTCCTGCACTGGCAGGGAGGGCAGCGGATGCTCAGTGCATCCCCCCCAGCCACTCCCTGCTCTCAGTGCCACCCCTGCTGCCACCAGAGCAGGCTCTGGCACAGAAAACACTGCCGTCATCAGAGCTTCAGCATGGTAAATATTTGATCAATTCACAGATTTTCATTCACGTATGTGACTCACTATTGATTTCTCTTTTATTTTTAGCCAGCTGCAGAACACTTGATACGCCACTTCCCAAATGTCTCCTGCACACGGTGACAGCTTGTCTTGGCAGCATTCACAAGGTGAAGAGTCACAGGTGTGTGGCCAGAAGGAGGGAGGGCACAGCACTTGTGACAAACTTGCTGCAATAATAAGAATAAAAATAAAAAAACACAGCAGAGCCAAACAGCAGATCTAGGCACGTCTCTTCACCCATGTGGCACCAAGCTGTCATTTACTAGTAGGAGGATCCACATGTGGGGAAATTAAACTCAAATCTAGGAAGGTGAGACCCCTTGCTAGTGCTGTCCCCCATCACTGGGCCAGCTGAGAAGACACAAAGCTTTAAAAATGTGAAACTGATACACAAGATGCTTAGCTGAAGGCCCTCATTCAGAAATGGCCTTAAATTGCCATTCCTTAATCCTCCACAGCAGATGAAAGCTAATTTATCTTTGAATGAAAACATCTGCAGGAGAGCTAATGTGTTTTAAAATATGCACAGTAACCTCACACTGAGCTGGACCTGCCTCAGCCTTCCTGAGCACTGATGCAGAGATCAGCTGCAATGCAGGGATCGCTTCTGCAGCGGGAGTTGCTCTGACCCCACTGCAGAGCCATGGGACAGGAGATGGAGAGGAGCTGTCAGGGACAGGCTCCCTGCAGAGCCAAGGCTTGGCTCTGCTGACATCCTCTACCAGATGGAAGCACCTCTGCCTCCTGCCTCTTTGATTCAGTGACCCAACGAGGGGGTTCACCTCCGGGCTGATTCCTGCAGTTTTAGGGGGAAGTTGGTCCCAAACAGAGCCCTTGAGCTGTGCCTGTGCTGAGGTTCTCCTGCAGAGAGCGGGTAAAGCCCTAGTGCCTCTGTGAGCCATGGCTTCTTACTGATGCCAAATCTCTTATCCCTGCTTCCTGCAAGGCCAGTTAAAAGGGGGGGGAAAAGGAAATAAACAAACAAAAAACCCTCCCAAACAATTAAAAACCACCAACCAGTACGAAAACCTCCACACGGAAACAGTGCTTTCCCCAGCAGAATCAGTTAATAAAGAACATAAGGAACTTGGAGTTTTACTGGGTTATGCTTCAATTTTTATTACAAAGTTTATCAATTATTGAATAATATTTATTTGAATTATTCAGCTAACCTTTTATTTAAACTGGCATTTGGTCACAGGGAAGCTGGAGCAAACCATTTGAATCCACAGCTCTATAATCTGAACAGGTAGGCTCAGCAGAGATACAAGTCACATTTCACAGGAAAAATCCATTTGCCGGCCTCATTTCACCTGCCAGATTTGATGCCATTGCTCATGAACAGCATGAGATGGAATGAAAGAGGAGCTCTGGTGCCTGGTGGTGGGGGGGAGCAGGACACCCCCTCCACAGCCCCACCAAGGCACGAGTGGCAGAGGGCTCTGGGCACCCACCGGTGCCAGGGGAAGGATGTGGCTTCTGCCTGGTCCAGCCTTGCCCTGCCCTACCAAGGCTCAGGTTTGGGCAGGCAGTGCTCATCATCCAGCCAGCATGAGCCTGCAAACCACAGCTCTTTTCTCACTCAGAGCCAGGGCAGCTCCCACAGCTCTGCTAACATTCCAGTGGCCACACCTTGGAGCTGCTTGATCCAGGTACCACAGGACTCATCCCACTCACACACGCAGGATGAGTCACAGCCTGACACTGGAAAACGGAGGATAAGCCTGTACAGCATCATGACCAGCACTTCTGTCTTCCCATCAACATTTCAATTCCAGCAGAGGAGTTTCAGGAGGGAACTTGCCCTCAAAGCTCCCTTGGAAGGCTGTGAGTGCCTCTCCCACCTTGCTCAGTGCTCTGCAGGCAGTGCAGTCTCCTCCAGGGCACAGGTTGTGCTGCACCGTGGGCTTTCCAAGGGTCCTCTTCAGGTGACACTGCTACACGTGTGTGTGTCTGTGTGTGTAGTCTCGCTGTACTCAAAGCAATCAAAGTGCTTTAATTACCTCAGTGCTGTTTCATGCACAGCAATAAAACAGACGTGTTAAAGCTGAATAGTCAATCATTTGAGCTAAATCAATAAATAATTATCTGTGCCAGACCACTGTGGTCATAAGCAGAAGCTTCCAGACCTAGATGCACTGGAAATAAACAATAACCACACGTTCACATGCAAGAAAGAAGGAAAGCACATGTTCCTCACAAAACATGAGGAATACTTCTTTTTCCTAAGGGCATAATAGTGAGATTTGCAAAGTGCCGGAGCTGTGAACTGATCATTTATTCCTAAAACAACTACAGGCTTTAGAGAAATTTATTACAACAATAGTAGATTTATAATTACCATATCTGGTATTATTTCTGCCCTGCAGTTGTAAAACTGACCAGAGTGCACAAGGGCACCCAAATATGAGCAAAGTGATGTGATACACTGAGGAGCAGTGACTTGGGTCTTGACCTGTGTAGGAGTTTTATATAACAAATTTCCTGTCATAATTTAAAAGTTGTAACTAAAAGTAAGCAACCATCACCAATAAATTCCATTTTAATGCCCATGGCATCTCAGAAAAATGCCTATTTAATTATCTCCTAATTAAGAGCTTTCCCCACCTCCTCACCTCCCTGCTCTTTCTCCTCTCAGATAACTCTGGGAGCTGAAGCTCTAAGAAGAAACACCAACTATTGCAAGATTTTAAACAAAAATTGCAAGGCCTGGCAGCCCTGCTACTTGAATGTTTCCTGTTCTAAGGAGTGAGCTGTAAGTGCCTCCTCCATCGTGGTGCTCGCCCCGAGACAGGATGTCACAACCAGGCACAGCATCACCTCTGCAGTTTACCTGGTCAGTCTCTACACAGACACAAGTCTTCCTTTGAAGGGAAACCTTGCTCTGTTTTCAGCTCGTTTCCAGGACTGAAATTCTTACACAAGATTAAAAAAAAATAAAAGGAAGAAAAAAGCAATGCTCCTCTAATAAAACCTACATAAGATAACGCAATTTTTATAGCGCATGAAAATAACAATAAAGACTCAAGCTTTTGTAGAAATCAATGAATCTCCTATTTCAAAAGCTTCTGTGCAAACAATATTTCCTTGAACTAATACAATACATTGAAGTGAAAATTTCAGCTTTACTATAATTGCATCAATAGAGCAGTCACATTCCTCCAAACAGCTACTCTGAAGATGAGATTTTAAAGCATGGTACATAAATATAGGAACAGAGAACAAAATAGCTTCTTTTTTTTTTTTTTTTGATAATTAAACAGTTAGCAGCTAAATTGCATTGTAATTGATTGGAAAATTGCTTTTTTAATGAGATTTAGTCACTAGGAAATGGCTTTTTTCTTCAATATACCCAATGTGCATTGGGTCATTTAAACAGTAAATTGCCTTCCTGGGCTCTCCCATCGAGATTGAACTTTCTGCAAGAAGAGTCCCAGCACTGGCAGAGGGGTCCCAGCCCTGCCAGGCCCTGCCAGGCTCAGCCCCACGGCTGGGCATGTACAGGTGGGTACAGGTGGGTACAGGTGTGTCTCCTTTACCCACCCAGGAGATGAACTCACACCCTGCCACCTCTGCTGTCTCCTCTCCAGCACAGACCTCAGCCTGTACAACCAAAATAGGCAGACAGAGTGTGGGAGAAAGTACTGAATTACCTTTTTAAAGATGTCTTATTTTAGACTTAACGCACTACTATGATTAGCACAGTGTGTAAAAGGAGAGAGTAGCCTTTCTTCAACACTAGAAAGGCCACTAAAATATTTGTTCTCAAGGATATACTCAGAAAACAGTGTAAAACAAATCTTGCCCAGATGTGTGAAGAGAACTGGATAAGCATGTACTGAAAATAAATTATCGTTTGACAACCTGTTAGTTAAAGGAATTTTCCAAATGCTCCAGAAAAAAAAGATTTTGAAGACTCTTGATTATTGTGAATAACCTCTCATGAACAACAACAAATGCATTAGACAATTAAGTCAGATTTTTATTGTTTAGTTTCCAAGATCTCTATTGATGTGACTTGGCCTGCAATACAAACAGCAGTGATAGCAATCATTTGTTGCTGCCATAGCAACAGACAAAATTAAAAGGGCAAACTCCGAAGCTGAAGTGGCATCCTGGTTGTGGTTTATAATTGCCTGACAGTGAAATGGTGTGTGCAGGGTGGCAGCAGCACTTGCAGGGATCTGTGAAGCAGGTTTGCTTGCAGAGATCAAAGTCATTTAGGTCAGTTCAGAAATCAAGGACGAGCACCAGCTCTCATGTTTGTACCAGTTTTTATTCTCTGTCTCTGAAACTTTAAATATCTGGGAAATGGAGGTAGACTGAAAAAATAAAGAGTTCAGAGCAATCTCATGGAGGTTTAGGCTGCGTCTCCATTCTCTAGGCTTCTAATTGGGAGCTCAGCTGAAATTTATTTGCCACTTCTGGATTTTAGAAAGTGGCAGAGAACAGAGTCCCCTGCTTCCATGTGCCCCCCCCCAAACCCCCAAAAAACCAAAATGGAAGAAACATGCTGTCATGGCCTGACCTTGCAGCAAAAGACAGAAATACACTCAAATAAAACCCACGTCAGAATTTTCATCAAAAAGCACGTGAACCCACTTCCTCTGAAACACCTCTAAATGTAAGGACATATTTTAAGTATATTTTGGTCCTGTTTTCTGGCTTTGGCATAAAAAGGGTGAGACAAGAGCCTGGACCTGCTGGGTTCTTCAACTGCCCTGTGAAAATGCACGTGAGATTGGCATCTCTCAGCTCCAGGTAGGAAAAAAGTCCCTTCTTTATGTATTTGCAGAAGTTGCTCAGAGCATCACTTTGCCCACGTGTTTACACACTCCTGAACACAATGGGGCCATTAGCACAGCTGGAGAAAGGTGCAAAAGTCATAAAAATAAATAAAAATTCCTCATCTTCTGTCAGGCTTCCAGCAGAACAGAGAGAGGTGTTCCATGGAGCCATTTATCCACATAGAGATGGGACTGGGGAGAAGTGCAGGGCACGTGCTGAGGTTGTTTCATGAACTGTTCATCAAGCATCTTTGGAAACTGGGTCTTGGAAGTACAAGCCAAAGGTAGAGCTTAGATTTGCAGGTATGGCTGTAATCAGGCACCAAACCAGTTAAAATTTCCAGTACTAGGCAGAGCAGGAAACATGTATTAGCAGCACAAAGATATTTAATGATACATTATTGACCTGTGGTAAGTGTCAAGCCATGGGAATTCAAAGTCATTTTCTGTCCTATAAAGGGCAATTATAAAGTGAACTTCTAAACTTGAATTAATGTAATGGCCCTTTACTTTATCAGCTGTTTGCTGGACAAGACACGAGGGCCAAAGGCTGAGCTGGCCCATTCTGATGGAGGATCTACTTCTGCAGAAGGACAAGGCACTTGACTATGTTAAGTGCCAGAAGGCTGAATTTGAGTCCACAATTAATTGTCACATTTGTGCAGCTCTCAAGAACTGGCCAGGGGACCTTTGGATTTGTGATTTAATTACCTTAAAGAAATTCTGACCTGTGAAAACACTTTAGTGAAACTTAGTAGGCAAATTCTTCGCTGATAGGGGTAGATACAGCTTTATCTCAAAGAGAAATGGAAGCGCTCTCAAATACCTAAAAATCAATTTTAAGTGGTCATGAACAGGTTCTGCTTCACCTGCACAGCAAGGTGGTGTGTTGCTTTCATCCATGAGGTGCAGAGCTCTCCTCCACAAAGCTCTGGTGCTGGGAGACATCAGGGCTGCTCCTTCTCCTGGGACAGGGACAGGACATCACTTCCCCAGGTGACAATACGCTGCCAATTCTGATCTGAACAAGGAAATAATGTTTTCTGAAATTAAACTACAGGGCCTCTCACTTCAGCCCTTTTCATTTCAATAGGCCTTTGTTACAATGACAACAGAAAGAAAATAATACTGCCTAGAGGTACCCCAGCCATGAGTGACAGCAGACACAGTAATGTGCATAATTACAATATTCATAAGTAATTTTTCATTATAATTAACAAAGACAACTGTCTTCTTTTGTTCTGATTACCTAAAGATATGTTAAAAGTAGGTTTGCATAATTAATTTCCAAATGTAATGTTCCTTACAAATCCTTGGAGGTTATTTCAGGGACTTTGTTTGAGGAAGTCAGCTCCATAATAAACATTATCTGTCATTTCAGGGCTTAGAGACTAATTGTGGTGATGTAAAGAGGAATACAGCTTGAGCATCAAGCAGAAAATGAAGCCCAGGAATTATTACTGGCAAATAAAAAGCAAACTTGCAGGAAGCTGAGAAGATTCTTTGCCAGTTTAAGGGATTTCTGCAGGGCCCGTGGCAGCTGCCCCAGGCTGAGCACTTGGCCACACTGGGGGAAACATCTTTGCCCAGAAGGGACCCCACAGACACCTTGGTGGCTTCTAAAAATTCAAGCAGCAATGGGACAAGAGCCCTACTTTTTATTAACAAGAACCAGTCCACAATAAACAGCTTAAACTCCTACTGTAGACAATCATCCTCTGATAAAGTTTATGTAATACAAGGTTCTACTTCCCGCAGTTTACACCATTTCTTTGATTTTTTAAATAAAACTTTAAAGAAAAGTCTATATATAGGCTTATATAGATATATAAAGAAGATCCAATTACACATCTCACAATAAAATATGCATGCACAAAGGTATGTCATAAAAGCAACATAAAGGAGATTTATTGAATATTTTAAAAGTTTGAGCTCTCAATATGGAAATACTGTGAAAGGTCAAGCTTTTGAAGAATTAAATCCATTTCCAGTGTTTCCACCAGGCATGTTATATGTGCTTTGATAACGTCCACAATACTGAAGCACAAAATCTCTGTGAAGGATGAGCAACTTGATATCGTTCAGTTTATATTAATGTCTCTTTGAAATTATTTGCATACTCCCATATATTTTTCTATTTGTTAACACCATAAAAATAAATGCTTAAATAAAAATAAATTTGCCATTCATCAATTTTTAGTGCAGTTTGTTGCTTCTCCAACAAAATATTCAATATGGGATTCATCATTATCTGTTATAGCGTATATTTGCATTTATCTGCTTGGCAAGAAAAAAAAGCATAGGCAACCTCAGTTTATAATCCTATTTTATAACATTTCATTGCCCTCTCCAGACCAGAAATAAATACCTACAGGGTTGGATTGCTCAGAAAATGGGCTTATGTACATTACATATTTTCACTATGCATCTGTTTTGGGCAGGGGTGGCTGAGTTGGGGGGAGGTGGTTTATTATTATACTGAGCTAAGTTCACAAAAAAGGACACAATTTCCAAACATTTCTATTCCACACCTGCCAGAAGCTGGTTTGGGCTGACATGTAATCAGTCTCTTTCCTTTATCCCTTTGTTTTATTTCCCCTTTATTGCATTCTGTATTCTTTAGGCTTAAGCTGATCCCCTTTTCCTAAACTGTTCTTGTCCCTCACATGTACCTCTGGCTCTCACCTACATCACTGTGAGATGCATTCAAACCACCCCTTTACTGGGAAAGCACTAAGAAAAAGACAGCCTGTCCCTCATATAAAAGCCAGCTTCTCAACTAAATTACCAGGTCACAAAAAGGTGTAATGGATTCTCTATTCAAAAATTACATCAGAGAAAACTTACGCAGCACACAGTTCGAATTCAAGCAAATGCTGAAAACCTTTTCAGTAGCAGTTCTTACGAGCAAATCCCACTCAAGTCCACATGTTTCTTATTTCCTGCCTCCAGAACAGCACAGCTCAGTGTCATGGAGCTCTGCAGAACAGCCCACAATGAGAGCACTGACCTGTGTACCAGCCACTCTGATCAACCTTTACAAGTTACTTTGAAAAGAGCAATTTTCACTCCTCACCTTCAACTCAATGTTTCCTCTAACACCCACGCTAGCTCTTCACATTTGCAAGTCTCTATAAAAAGGATATTCTTTATTCCTGAAAAGCATCTTTAATATGCTGATGGTGCTGGCACTGGGCTCCAAGCTCCACACAACAGGTGGAATTTTGCTGTGGAAAATTCTCTACAGAACAGTGTGATCTGACTTGCCACAATAACAATCAACTTTCAAGAAGTTTGAGCCTTAGGGATAAGTAGCTAAAGGCAGAACAAACTCTCAGAATCAAGAAGAGATATCAAACTTTCATCACGTCTGATAGAAAAAGTTATTTTTGGCACAGCAAATGGACTACTAGAAACAACTCTATTCACCACCTTTCTCCTCTGAGAGGTCTGGATGTGCTGGAGGGAACTGTGCCCCAGTCAAAATCTGATATAGCCACTTGTGATGTGATAACCCTGTCCTCCCCCTCTGTGACAACTGGATATAAGACAAAGCATGAAATTTCATTTCCTTCTGCTCTGCTGCCTCTGCAAGGTTTGCCATCACTTGGGGACATCTCTGCCTGCCTCAGTCCACTCACTCTCCCCCACTGGCTACTTGCATTTTTACTGCATTTCTTTCTGAATTACAAGGATATATGTTCATGCACCATAGGAGATGACACTCCTGGAGAGCTATCTCATAGTTTGTTTGCTTTTTGAGGGCTTTTTCTAAATAACCAGAAAAGTACTCGAGCTCAAGTTTCTGCCACATTTTATCCCAATGTGACTCAACCCAAGGCACACAGAAAATCCTTCAGCAGCAAATGAAGAGATGTCAGTCACAGAATATGCTGAGTTGGAAAGGACCCATAAGGATCATCAAGTCCAACTCCTAGCCCTCGATGAGGTACCACACAAGTTACATAGTTGGATATGGGTTGTAAAATATATGCTGCCTGTGTTTTCTTTAGCATGCAGAGACAGTATGTGGGCCTTGTGTTGGCTCAACAGAGGACTTTCACCCTCTGGATTATTGAAAATCCACATCCCATAGAAGACAACAGTAAATCCTGAGATCCCACAATGTCTTTTGCGACAGAACCACTGCAAAGCAGCAGTGGGCAAATTTAAAAATAGGTCATTCAGCTTCTCCCCATCAGCTCACTGCAGGGTATATAGTCAGTTTAATTTCCTCATTTAGTTCCTTCTGCTTCCCATAACACTGCTTTCGAATCACAACAGTGTCTGGGAGTAGGATATGCCAGCTGGCTTTGCAATATTTTGTACTCACAAAACTCCTGCCTTTAAATGAGATTAACCTCTGAGCAAAATTAATATACACACAGCACACAGCATAGTGAGGAGCAGCCACCAGCACTCAGCAACAAGAAAATGGACAAAGAAAAGCTGTCCTTCATTCTGGTGTCTCAGAGATTAGTGTTAAAGTTTTCACAATGCCAAAAGAATGTTTAAAAAAATACTGCATGGAGAGGCATGTAGGTAAGGTTTTACTGGGGAAGGAGGGTTATACAGAAATGGATTGCCTCCTGCCACTCTCAGAGAATAAAAATGTGTCTTAAGTTTCAAGGGAAAACACTGAAATTCCAGTGTATTCGAAACCACAGCAGTGCTGTGGAATATGATGCCATGTCCTCTGAGTACCTGTCCTGGTGAGGCTGAGCTTCCTTTTCTTATGCAGAAATGTGTTTTTAATATTTTTAATAGGATAACAATTTTCTTCTGCCAACAAGCCCCCCCCTGTTGCTCAGAGAAGAGCACGCTGAGCCTTTATTGCCATCTAGTGACCGAAGGGATCGCATTGGCACAGCGAACACGACCGGGAGCTTGGAACCCAAGCTCTGTTGGTGCTGCTTGTCCCCCACCCCGAGCTTCGCCCTGCCCTGTTCCCGCATGCCTTGTGGGCCCTGGAGCTCGGGTTTGCAGACTGGGAGGGAGCCCGACGTGATCCATCCCCGGGCGCGATGGGATGCTCAGCCCAAAGCTGGGTGGGATGCTCAGCTCAGAGCTGGGTGGGATGCTCAGCCCAAAGCTGGGTGGGATGCTCAGCCCGGGGCTGGGTGGGATGCTCAGCCCAGAGCTGGGTGGGATGCTCAGTCCCGAGCTGGGTGGGATGCTCAGCCCCGAGCTCGGTGGGATGCTCAGCCCGGGGCTGGGTGGGATGCTCAGCCCGGGGCTGGATGGGATGCTCAGTCCAGAGCTGGGTGGGATGCTCAGCCCGGGGCTGGGTGGGATGCTCAGCCCGGGGCTGGGTGGGATGCTCAGCCCCGAGCTCGGTGGGATGCCTAGCCCCGGGCTGGGTGGGATGTTCAGGTGCTCCCGGCTCTCCTCCCTCCCTCCCTCCCGAGCCGGTTCCACCGACAGCCACACGGTGACACTGCAGACCGAGCCCTGAAACACACCCTGTCCTTAGGGGGACAGGTCCTCCCGCCCTTCCAAGAAAAAGGGCTGTAAGGATAAAGCCGGCGCTGTGCTCTAGGGTAGGTTTGTGACCCTTTGCAGACACGGTCACTTTGGTCCCTGTCTTGCAGTGTGACCCCATGTGCGGTCACAATAACCTGTGCCAGAGCACAGGGACAGTGTGCAGTGGTCCAGGGGCAACAGGGCTGGTGTGAGCACCATCCCCTTCCCTGCCTGTTCCTGCCCATTTGCTGTCCCGTGAGCATCCACTCACGCTTCAACTTTCCCACCATTTGGCTCTATCAGTTTCCACTTGTATTTCAGGAGATGAACACCCTCAGTTATCCCAGGATGTGTCTGCCATCTCCTGAGACAAAGATGTTTGTGCTGCTCCTGGGTTCAGTGGTTCACTGAAGGGATGAAGAGCAGGATTTAATGTCTAATTTCACTGGGCCATAACCTGATAAACACCAAGTCCTCAGCTCTCAGTAAGCACAAGAGGAATTGGTGGCATTCAGCATGACAAAGTATTCTGAAATTACTTATCTCCTTCCCTCCCTCAGAACATGCATTTTAAAATAAGCTGCTCTCCCTGCTGAAGCAGCTGGGAAAAGTACATTCCTAAGGCAAGCAATATTTGTAACAACACCTGTTGAGCCCCCATCCCTTTTACAGTTTTCTGTAAACCTGGTGAAACCTTTAAATGCTTCTCTTGATAAGGAATAAAAAATCTGAGTCACTCTTTGTTCGTAATCCATAGTAGTAAGTCTGCACTTTTATTTGCTGATAAAGCTATCACACTTCCAGTGTTTTTTGCTAAAGCTGAGATGGAGATTCAGTCTGAAGATATGCCTCTTTTTCCAGATTTAATCACAGATGTAGAAAGTCTCCTGAAACCAAACAAAGCCCAGTTATGAGTGTTTTTAAAGTTTCATGTTTACAGCCTTCCCATGTCATCACTAAGTTGAACAATATAAAAACCCAACAATGCAGTGCAAATAATCCATGTAATTACCATGTATTCACTTTTATTTCAAGACCAGAGTCCTGTAATTCAAAACTAGACAAACCCCCTATTTCTCACTTTGGTGCTTTCTCTCTTTAATTCACCAGAAAAAGAAAGTTTTACAGGGAGAAGTAATATATCATTTACCGAACCAAGTAGGAAAAGGACAGATTGAGAACAATGGCTTTCAGTTTCACTTAATTAAACTGGACCGAGAGGAAATGATTCTGCCAGGAACTGAAAACCAGAGAAGGATGTTCTGGTCTCTGCTTCAGTAGGAAAGCACTGCACTGTTCAAAGTAGCTGTAAGGCACAAGACATGTTAGTTTGAGTCAAGAGAGTGAAAACAGACTTGCTCTGGAGCAATGCTTCCTTAGTGCAACCTCACAGGAACCGACTGTGTGTTGGAATCTAAAGAGCTTTGAGATACACTCAGAGTGTTAGCTTTACTAGATGTACTTCCTCTGCAAAATATCTCATTGTTCCTGTTAACACAGAATAATCCTGAATGATGAAATCTATTTTAAATAGTCTAAATTCTTCAGTACCTTTTTCCCCATGGCTTGATTTTTGCCTCATCCTAGCATTTTGCAAAGTTGTCCAATGCAGACATTTGACCTAGAAAAAGAAGTAACAGTCATATTAGAGGACAATTTAGCATTATATTCAATGAGCTAGCATATTCAGTAGCAAGGCAACTGGGTCCCCTTGTTAGGATGGAAAATTATCTAGAATTTAATCTCTGATGCAATTGATATATAATCCTACTACTTGCTTAGCAGGAACATCATCAGGCTTCAGCAAATAAAGACAGTTGCTGAAGACTTTCCAGGATTTGAACTTAAAATTAATGGCCTGAGTCACTGTCATTATTTTCCTAAAACTCAAGCAGACTATATAGACTGTGGATCTTGTTTGTGAAGCATAAGTAGTCAATGGAATTAACAAATTCCACACTCCACAGACAGATTGTACGTAAAGCCAACATATCAAGAAGCTTTGGAATGCAGAGATGGGCACTGGGGTCCTGGACAGTGTGAACATAAGTAGTGAGTATATAGGTATGGCCCTTTGCAGGCAGGAGGCCAAGTTCAGTGTGTTGCTTCTCACCTCATGTTTTTGAAGGGTTGGAAGTGGCAGCAGAATGTTGCAATGGTCACAGGTCACCAGCATGTCAAAATTCTGAGTGTCTTTGAGAGCTTGAGGTGATGTGGAAGATCTGCCTCCTGTGGGAGATGGCAAGCCAATTTTTTTGTTCTTTGGGGTTTTGGAGGTCAGTGGCTGGTCCCTTTCTTTCCCTTTGGGACGAACATCTTTCCATGCCATTGCATTCTCAGAGGAGGAAAAGGGAGCCAGAGAGGAAGAAGACTGCACTGGATCACTGATGAGGTTGGAAGTTGACCGGCCAAGAAGAACTTTTGTCAGTTTATGGGCTGCATTGCATTCAATCTGTTAAAAAATAGTATGCATGATGAGGTGGAGATTGGCATTGCACCCAGCCATGTGGCCATGCTGTGATTTGGGACAGAGGTGAGACTTGGGGAGGGACCTTGGACAGCCCCTCACAGGGATGCTTCAGTGCAATACACTGTATCACGACGCTATGTTTGAAAAGCCAAGACACACTGCCCTTTCTTAGCTAATATACAGCTTTTTGGAGAACTAACCAGGCTGGAAATTAAGCACAAATCATACTCTTGTTCAGTTTCAAATATGCTTACCAGATGTTGGGAGTACTGCTCATCTGGGAATGACTTACTGCACTTCTGACAAACATTGCCACCAGTACCTTCAAAAGGGGAAAAAAATGGAGAGAAACAAAACATTGGCCCTAGTTATGTAGACAGGCTGCTTAGATCAACTTCTGGTCTCTAGTTCTACAAAAACACAGAATGCTGATTGCACTGACCAAGAAGATATTTGAGCTATGACTTCATTTCACCTTTGGCACAAACCCAATCTACCATCCCTTCTTGCGAATTTCAGGATATTTGAAATTCCATTCCAGTCCCATGTTTTGTGACTCAAGATGCTTCACTCCTACCCTGGCCCAGGTAATTCTGTTGCTAGCAGTGTTTGCTCTCTATAGTTTATTTTGCCAACCACTGCACATACTGATGCCTGTCCTTTTCTGGAGCCATTAACTGGATTCATTAATTTTTCTGTCTCAACATACTCTGTCCAACACCTTAGGCCTAATAAGGCTGCTCTCAACTTCAAGAAATCAAGGTATGCATCACTGGCTTTGTGTATGAAGTGGAAAGAGTTCTAAATCATACATTGTCCTGTGCAACAAGTAAAAGGACAAGTTCTACTTCTTTTCTGACAGAAGGAATTTCACTTCCAGAATATAAGGGAGGCATAAAAGAACATGGCCAATGAGCTACTTGTCAGTGGAACCACACTGGCTTTGCAATTACCAGCATAATAGAAAGCAACACTTGGCCCTTTCACCATGGTTGGTTAAACAACAATCCCCTCCAACCTGGATTACCAAGAACTGTAAAGAAGGCAGGAGAATTTTCATTGAGATTTAATAGTTGACTCAATCCGTGACAATGAGGAATTTTTCTTACCAGTGGGGCGAATAACTGTTGCATTAGTGGATTCTTCACCAGCTTGAAAGTCCACATCCTTATGATAGGGTAGATTACTGTTTGGACAAATATCTTTGTGTTTGTGCTGGTCTTTGTACATGATGTATTTGTTACACTCCTGACACCTCTCTGTTCGGCTGGCACAGGTGTCCAGGTGCTCCTGTAGCTTGCTGAAGGGCATTTCAAGATCACAGATATTGCATTTCATGGCTCGGTTTTGACACTCCTTGTTCTGTACATGAATAGAGGAAATTATTGCAAATTTCTTATCAATACTAAAAGAGGGCATTGAGCAAGAGCAATGAGTGACTGTTTCTCAGCAAGGATGAGAAAGTAATAATTATCTTCTGGAACAGACTGTCCCATCACAACTGGATGGGTAACCACCATGGGATATACTTCATTACAAAGGGGAAAAAGAATGCCAAAACACTGCAATTCTTGAGAGGTTTAAGTTTCTTCATGGTCCAGGACAGAAGTCAGGGATTTACAAATGTTTGCTGTTGAATACATTAAAGTGACTTTTGGTGTCTGATCAAAGGGGTCAGTCTGAAAGGTAAAAAGTACTGCACTCCATACTTACCTCATGATGCTCCAGCTGGTATTGCTGCACACTTTGGTGACAAAGACTGCATCTGACCTACAAGTGGAACATACAGTACACTTGGAGCACAGGAGGATGGTTAATCCTTTCATATATCAATACAGCTTCAAGCTCCTGAGATCCTCCTGTCATTTTCATCCCAATCATCAACTAGTTGTTGGTGAATTTTTGTTACTCTGTCAGGCCTGAGCTGTGTTGATGAGATTTTGAGGAAAACAGGTATCTGACAATTCTGCAAAAAACTGTCATTCTGTGTGAGGATCAAGTTTTCAAAGATGCCCATATGAAATGCAGTATGATGTGAAATTGTGTGTATTCAAAATTTTGACTGAGTTTTAACTAAAAAGTATAGGTATGATATTCAGCCACTCTAAAAACATTGTAGGTGGGCTGGTTTTCCAGAGGTTTGCCACGAGAGTTACTCCAGCACTAGCACTAGGAGCACATATCTGCACCTCATCTGGTTTGTACAGCTGAGAAAACCAAGATACCACAGTGGAAGCTTTATTCTCTTAAACAGAGTGTGCAATAAGATCAAAAGATGGTGTAACCAGGCCTGAAGGGTCAAATCAGACCCTTATGGATTTTCTGGTCAAACAATTAGAGAAATCAAAAGCTTGTTAATATATAGCACAGTAACATGGCCATCCTGCTTCAGGGCTAGCAGGGCTCTTTGCTATTTGCAAGAAAACCCCAAAGAACACGTAGCACTCCTCACCTGCTTGTGTGCTTCTCTCTGATGGTCTTCCATATCCTTTTGAGCAACTGGTTCATCACATTGTTCACAGAGGGTGAGAAATCGCATGCAGTGAGCCTCATGGAGGGAGAAATTGGCAGCAGACACATCTCGTTTACTGTCAAGCACGTATGGGATGGAAGAGTAAATGAACTGTTTCCCTTTGTGACCAAATAAAATTGAGGCTAAGCTCATGTTTAACCCTCCTAAGTTTGACTCTATTTTTAATTGAAGTGCTTCATTGCTTTTGTTCATATAATTTTCCCAATGACCTTGCTACTACTGTTCAAGACACACCAAGTTATGCTATCCTCATTGCCCCTTTCAGCCTTCTATTCTATCAGAGATGGCCAATTACTCTGAAAAAAATGAGTATTTTATCACTTAATTGCAAACACAGCAACAGAAAGAACCATCAGTCATGGGGGGAACTGAGGCAGCTGCTGGGTTTGGCAGGGTTCATGCACTGGTCTACCAAACACTTCAAAATTGCCCACAGAGGTATTCTGTAAAAAAAGAACCTGCAGCAGCAGAGAGGGCTGTGGGAGAAACCTCTGCACACCAAAGCAGCAAGAGAGCAGCAACCTGGGAACGTGAATGTATCCAAAATACTGTTTCCTACTCAATGACTAGCATGCCCCTACTGTGTGGTCCTTCCTCTGTCCCCCCTCTTACAGGAGACCTGGATAACACCAAGGAAAAGCCTAAAAACTCTAGAAAGCCCCCCTTTGGAAGGGTGAAGAGGGCGAAATACCACTTACCAATTTTTGCAGAACTTGCTCTCTTCTGTCATTTTTTCTTCTTATTCCGGTGGATATCCTTTCTTGTAAGAGCAGAGAGGAGCAAAGGAAACGAAACTGAAAGGGTCTGTTGCAGTAACTCCACCCCAAAACAGCTGTTTAGCCAACAATTACTTAAAGGAGAAACATCAGCATTGCCAGACAAGTGTTGATCATTGGTTTTCAGCGTGAATTCCACACAGATTAGTTCAACAGCCCCTTGGCGAAATTCCAGGGCCTTAGTTTCCTTCTTTCCCACCTAAGTTTGATTTACAGTAGGCTGGTTCAGCAGCTGGCAGGGTCCCTCCACCCCACTGCTGCAGGGCTGGGTATGGTCCATGCTCTCAGAACCTGGGCATGGGCTGTGCAATGAGATGTGCCCTGAGCACCCAGGAATGGTCCCTGCTCTGAGATGTGCCCTGAGCACCCAGGAATGGTCCCTGCTCTGAGATGTGCCCTGAGCACCCAGGAATGGTCCCTGCTCTGAGATGTGCCCTGAGCACCCAGGAATGGTCCCTGCTCTGAGATGTGCCCTGAGCACCCAGGAATGGTCCCTGCTCT
>JAWWEE010000048.1:65027-159163 GCA_035221455.1 Xenops minutus | reverse complement strand
GGGAGCTGGGCTTGTTTAGTCTGGAGAAGAGAAGGCTTAGAGGTGACCTCATCACTCTCTACAACTACCTGAAGGGAGGGTATAGCCAGGTGCGGGTTGCTCTCTTCTCCCAGCCAGCCAGCAATAGGACAAGGGGGCACGGGCTTAAGCTGTGCCAGGGGAGGTTTAGGTTAGATATTAAAAAGAAATTCTTTACATAAAGAGTAATCAGGCATTGGAATGGTCTGCCCGGAGAGGTGGTAGATTCACTGTCCCTGGAGGTTTTTAAACTGAGATTGGATGTAGCATTTAGTGCCATGATCTAGTAAACAGACTGGAGTGGGATCAAGGGTTGGACTCCATGATCTCAGAGGTCTTTTCCAACCCCACCAATTCTATGATTCTAAAATTTGGCCCAAAGGTTGCTACAATCTTCCGTTTCTAAATGCTGTCTGCAACCAAAAGCTAATTTTACCCAGTGCCTTTAAAGCAGTAGTTAAAGCCACTGCCCTCTGCCATGTTCTGAGCAGTACTGACTGGAGGAAAGGAATGCTTTTTCTTGAAGGCCTGCAGTTAGTGCTCAATTAGCATGAGCTGAATTTCGGGCTGTGGGAGGTTTTTCTTTGAATGCTCTTTGGAGCACCTAAAACTCCTCCTGGATGTTCTGCGAGCACATAGGCTCTCTGCAGCTCCCTTCTGTCTGGCTGTCAGACCTGTTCTGTAAAGCAAACAGCCAAAGCTTTGTCCATCTTCTCCTTGGCACAGTGAAGAGGAAGCTCATCGTCAAATGATGTGAAAGAGCTGCCATTCCTGTAGCACCCTCATGTCCAGCCAGTGCCAAAGGCATCTCAGTTGTAAGCATATTTTGAGGGAGATGGGGAATAGCTGGGATACTTGCCAAATAGAACACACTCCTCCATGCTTCTCTCTGCTGCTGCAGGCTGATCTCTTAGAGCAGTGCCCAGTCTCAGCCTGTACTGTAAACTCCTCTTTTCCCCATCTTGATTATGCATTACACAACTTTCCCATCTCTTTATCTGAATGTAGAAGTCTTCTCTCTTGTCCTCACTTGGTATTCTTTTTCCTGCCTGTGTTGTTGTAGTTTGCCATAATACATGATTATGTGGTTCTAGCATCTGGATTCAGTCAACTTCTCACCCTCCTAGTTCTTATAGTAAAATATGAATTGATACATGTAAACCTCCAGTGGTTTATAAAATATTGAAGGAGGTATCTTAAATATGAAGTGTGCAGTGGCAGGATAGCTTGAACAAGGTGTGTTCAAGGTCAGAACTTACTTTTCAAGTTTACAGGTTCAGTTCAGTGCTGACTTTCTCTTTGCTGCTCTGCCTCAGCCGGGTGCTTTGATTGCTTTTAGCTGAATTCCTAGCAGACTTCCACAGGAACTGCAGTTGGTACTAATTTGATTTCTTCTCAGCAGTCAGCACTGACATTGTTCATGAAGAAATATTCCACATGCACTCCAACAAACCAACCTGCTCTCCTCCCAGAGCAAACCTCTAGAAAAAGAGCCTACTTCAGCAAAGAAATAAAGAAGTAAAAGGTGTTCATTTCCATGTACCCACTTGAGATTTCTCCCCACTGCTGCTTTAATCAAAGTGCTGTGAATGCCTTAAATTTAAGATTTCTAAAGGCAGCTTATCAGAGCTGGTCTTCATGAAAAGATTACGGTTGCTTAGTTTAGGACCTGGATCTCAGATAAAAACATACTCAAATAAAGGAAATCTAGGCATGCTTTCTTTCAAATCTGGACTCAGTGTTTTTCCTAGATCTCTCTCTCTTTCAACTGGTATTGATCAGGCAGCTCTGCCAGAAGCATTAGGAAGTGGGTATTTACCTTTAAGGGTCATGTAGTTACTGGTTTTAATTGACACCTCCTTGGTTTCCTCCTTTGCTTCCTCCTTTCTGTTCTATAATCCTTGGGAGGCCTGCACCATCTTCTCCTCCCTGTCCCAAGTCAGCTGATCCTAAGAAGCCCAGGGACCAATGCCTCTCCTCCCATCCCAAGGGTACACCCTGTGCTGGTGCGGTGTTCCATTAGCATCAGCAGAGGGTATCCACCACCTTTCAATCTGATTCCTATTATGCAGATGCTGGTTCTTTTCTGTGAGTCTTTTTCTGTTTTGTTCCATATTATTGGATGTATTTTGCATGGCATACTGAAGGCAAGTTTCCAATAATTCTGCACAATAAGGAAATATTGATTCCCTTTTCTGTATTTGACAAAAAAGGACTGAGGCATGAATTAGCTAGTTGAACTGCCCACAGGAGTCCCTGGTCTCATCCCCAGGTACAGAAAGCAAGTCTCCCTTCACAGGCTTATTCCATCTAAAGATATCGACACATTTGTTGCCTTTCTCTTTATTTTATTTTTTTTTTTTTTGCACTGCATCATATTGAAAAAAGAAGACAGCAAATCATATTTGTGCTGGTCTACCAGAGTGAACCTCATTAGAGTTAACTATTTGCATTTTCTTATTTGTTTGTAGTCCTTTTTCTGACTCGGAACCATTTTTTCATTGGAGACCAGCCACAGGAACGCAAGTTTTGGCTGATTCCCCACTTTCTGCTAGACTTTGCACTGGTGTGAAGTTTCCTCTGTGTTGGTAAGTTACCCAGAAGGACTGCTGCAAAAGGTTGGAAGATTTGGAGCCTGTCCAGATCCGGTTGGCTACTGTTTTCCTTAGTGGGCATTCACTGCTTTTACAAACGAACAGTAACATTGGAGTGTCTTGTTTTGAACTTCTGTCACTCCAGTTCCTCTGGTCAGCAGAGGACAAATAGTGCAAGCTGTAGCCAGAGCTCCCTCATTACTTGCTGTGGAATCTGAAATTCTTTATTTCTGTGAGTAACTGCTGGTAAAACTGTATTAAGAGACTGTGGATCAAATTGTCGAAATGTGATTTATACTGACTTCGGTTTCAGGTGTTGAGATCCCAGAAGCAAAGCCTGAAATATCAACATTTTGTTGATGCTCAGTGTAGTTTGCAGTCCCTCCAGTTGTTCCTTTCTGCCCTCCCCATATCTCTGGCCAGCCTCTCAGCAGGGCCGGCCCTTCAGTTTCCGAGGCTGCACTGCAGACCAAGTCACTGAATTCAACTTCACAAACAACCCTTCGAGTTAACCTTTCTGGGTTATTTTTAACCCAGAACCAGACGCACAACACCTCACAAAATAATAGCAAAACACAACCATGCATGCCTGCACAGACCTTTGTTTTGGGGAGACCTCCAGTGTGGTTTTAACTCTCCATTTCCCCCAAGGAGCTCAGTCCTCCCTCACCACTGTGTGAATGATCGAGGGACGGTCCCCCCGTGGTGCCACCAGCGCCTCCCAAAAATGCGGCCGTGGGAGCGCTCCGCTGCCCGCCCCCGCTGTGGGAATCTGTGCTGTGGGAATCTGTGCTCTGGGAACCTTTCTGCGGGCGCTGCGAGCAGGGAGACTGTCCTGAAAACACCGTCCCTCCTGGTGCGAGAGCTCCCACAGCCCTTGAGCAGCTCTCCTTGGCACCGAGGGGCTGCAGGAGCCCCGCACGGGGGGGCGGCCGTAAGGGAAGGGATGCGGGACCGCGGGCGGCTCCTTCGCTCCCGTCCCTCCCGAACCTCTGTCCCTCCCGTCCCGTCCCTCTGTCCCTCCTGTCCCGTCCCTCCCGTCGTGTCCCTCCTGTCCCATCCCTCCCGCCCCGTCCCTGCCGTCCCTCCCGCCCCGTATTTAAGGCGAAGGCGGCGGGCGCTGCTCCCGCTGTCGCTCTGACCGTGTCACCCCACAGAACATGGCCTCGACGTGCCTTCAGCCCCTGCTGAGGTACCGCACCTTCCTCATCCTCCTCCTCACGCCGCTGCTGCTGCTGCCGCTGCCCATCGTTGTGCCCACGAAGGTAAGTGCCTGCGGAACAGAGCCCGGGACTGGCCCTGCTGCCCCTCAGGACATCCCACTCTGCCCCCCCAGGACATCCCACTCTGCACCCCAGGACATCCCACTCTGCCCCCAGGGGCTCCCACAGACCCAACCTGCCCTGCAATCAGACGCAGTTCATTTTGGGCCAACACAAATCCACGCGTTTGGAATTGTGTCTTGCATTATCTCGCAGCGATGGCAGTGGGATGAAGGGCAGGAGTGTGTCCCCCAGCTCTCTGCTGAGCATCCTGTCCTCTGACCATGTTGTTTGGTGACATTCTCCACCCTGGTGCAGTCGGGAGCCAGCGTTGTGTGTATGCACCGATCAATCAGGGTTTCAAATGCCATATCCTCCAATTCACATCCTTCTTAACTCCAGGGATGGTGATGGCACAACTCCTTTGTCTTCAGTGGAGTTATACCAGGATACCCTTGAAAGAGCCCAGTGAAGAGTTTGGGCTTAAGTGTCTTGTAGCCTTCTTTTTCAAATGTGAAAACTCTGTTTGCAGTATTTCAGCCTACTAGAGCTTTGGAGGCTATTCTGGTGCTCAAAACAGCCTTTCTTCTGAGCAACCTGTACTACTCAGTCTATTTTAAAGTACAGGAACACTTCATGTATGCTTATAAACCAAATTGCCAGCCCTTCTGGTCTACCTGTCTAAGTAACACCAGCCCAGCCTCTCAGTTGAATGGTGGTGCTTTATTAGAAAAAGGAATTCATGACTGTTATGTTCTGTTTTGGTCAAAACTAAGAAAGGTAACTTCTCTAAAAAATTAAGTATGTATTTACTTTTCCAGTATTTGTAGGCATATTGTGTCATCAGTGTAATCTGAGAAATGGCAATATTTCACAATGGGACAGTAACATTTCTGTCAGTGACTCCTTTTTCATCTTTTAGCAAGGAGGTCACTGTGTTTTATGTCAACTGTACAGAAACCCCAAAGAAACATTCTGTGACTGTTCTCATAAATCATAGATAGATGTAGGTATAAATACAAACATATATTAAATTCCAAATGTTTGGCTGTGTGAATTGGCCATGGCTGTTGGAGTTAATTTATAAGCATGGTTGTATTTTTGAACTTCACATAAATTATTTACTCTCTAAAACCAGTGTTCCTTGTGTGTTTTGAATTTTATTCACTTATAGTGGTTTATCTGTCTTTCACACTGGCAACAGATTAATCACAGTCAGTTCTAGCTCTGAGTCACTGAAGTACAGTATAAATTGTATTACGAGCTCACCTCATATATATAAAGGGAAGAGACTTCCTTAGGATCTGTCTGATATCTTTTAGTTTCTAAATAAATTTTTTTTTGTTCAAAACTTGTGCTATAATTAATCTCCTGGAAACCTGATAGAAAAAAAAAAATTCAAATTTCTTACAAAAGCTGTTTTCTGGTTCATAAACTTCTCAATAAAGTGAAGGAAAACACAGCCCTATTTATAAATATCACCTCACAGTTGTTTTTAAATGTCACTGTCACACCATTTATTTTAGCAATAAAGTCCCATTTGTTGTATTAGAATAAAATCCTATAAACACATGCCCTAAATATGAGCAAATACTGGACTACAGAGCACTGACTTCAGCTTTAAAACAGTTCACTATTAGCTAATGAATGCTTGCTTCTCTCAACAATTTTGAGAGTACAAACCAAGGAAGGCTGCACTACAGAAATGCATGTTCAACAGTCCAAAAAGACAGGTTGTCACAATTCTAATCTAGGGAATCCCCTTAGCATGTAGGCACTGTATGATTTGGGAAAGAAATTAAATATCTCTAATGTGCTTAGTTAAAAAAAAAAAAATGTTACTTTAAGTGTTAGTTTAAAAAGAAAAGAACTTGGATACACCTCAAAGACTTGTGAATTTCAGGCAAGGTAACCAACCACAATGGGAAATTTTGCCATCCATTTAAAAATAATTACTCACTATTGCTGTTCTTGGCTCCTAGATGTGAAATCTGCTGACCTCAACTGCCAAGAGGTAATTGCATATGACAAACTGTGCACTTACCTAGTTGTGGAAAGTTTGTTTTTCTCACACCATTTATTTTGTGTGGATGGATTAAAACAAACACTATGGTCTTCTTTGTCAAAAAGACCTTTTTGTACAAGTGACTTCAGAATGTGTTTTAAAAGCACAAGTCTCAATCCTCATTCAGCATAACTTGTTAAGCTACAGACAGTGGAGCATGTGAGCCCCTTATAAGAGCTACCAATGCATTTCTTATCTTTAAAAAATAGCTTTCTATGCTTAAATGTATCTTCTATTATGTTTCAGGAGGCGAAATGTGCATATGTCATTATCATCATGGCTGTGTACTGGTGCACTGAAGTGATCCCCCTGGCTGTCACTTCCCTCATGCCAGTGGTATTTTTCCCTCTGCTTGGAGTTCGGAGCTCTAAATCAGTAAGGAACTCACTCAATCCAGCTCTGATATGGGGAAATCCAGAGCTCTGATCCTCATCAGTATTTAGCTAACAAGTCTGTGTTAGTGTTCAGGGTTCTTGTATGGGAAGATGCTGAACTAAATATATATTTGCCCGCAATGTTAAGAGTGGGGGATTTGAGTTGGTAGAGGGGAGGGTCTGTTTTGGGCATGGATCCTGCTGGAGAGCAGCCCACTAGTGCCAGCAATTTCTGTGTTCATAACCTATCCCACGAGAGAGCAGTGCTGACAGATCCTCCAGGAGATCTCAAAACTCATGGGACAAACTTCTGACAGGATACACAGCGTGGTGCCAGCAGGTACACTGTGCCCTGAGCTCATCCTGGGCTGTCTCCAAGTCCTGTAGCCCGGGTCACTGCTGGCCAACAAGCTGGTAAAGGCAGCTGTGGTTGCTAAAGGTGCTGAGAAATCCCTTCTGCAGCTGAGTGTTTCCAACACCTACACTATACTTTGAGTCCCTAACAATGTTTTAGGAAGCTGCTGTCCTTTGGTACAATGATGCACAAAGAGCCCCTGCACAAACAGTTCAGCACTTACACAGGGAATGAAGAGTTCAGCAAAATGCAGGATACTCTGAGGCTGCAGCTGCCTCTTCTGCCAGTGTTGGATGGGGCCTGGTCTAGTCCTTGGCTTTGAGAGGGTGGAAGGCAAAATGGACTAGTGAGGTGAGCAAGAGGCAACATTTGGGCCCCTGATTTATGTTTTCTGTCTTTCAGGTGTGCTTGCAGTACCTCAATAGCACAAACATGCTCTTCATTGGAGGGCTGATTGTTGCCATTTCTGTTGAACATTGGAATCTTCACAAAAGGATTGCACTGAGGGTCCTTCTGATTCTTGGGGTGAAACCTGCACTGTAAGAGTATTAAATTGCTTCTTTTTTGCCTCTTGTCAATTTAGCAGAGGCATAGGGGTGGTGTTTAACAGTCAGCAGAGAAAGGATCCTTCAAGAACTTCTTTAGCTGCAATTGCACAGTTTCCAGAGGTGAAGTCTAGCAACAGGAACAGTTGATTTGTCCTTTAGCCAAAACTGGTATCTGACTAAACTGTAGAGGCTTGCCACTGGGGACAAAATTATGACAGACTTAATAATGCCCTGGGATTCCTTCAGTGAAGGTGA
The DNA here is from genome assembly GCA_035221455.1 of Xenops minutus. Classification (NCBI taxonomy): domain Eukaryota; kingdom Metazoa; phylum Chordata; class Aves; order Passeriformes; family Furnariidae; genus Xenops; species Xenops minutus. The sequence goes on along the minus strand of JAWWEE010000048.1, from coordinate 151,692 downwards.
CAGAGCTGTGCTAGGAGGGAATTCAGCCCTGTTCTCTATGATTGGATGCAGCACACATCCCTGTCTGGGCTCTGCTCTCTGAATTACAGTGACTACAAAGTCAAGCAGTGTCTGTTTGCTTTCCTCCATTCTCCTCTGCCTGTTTCTCTCTTTTCAGCCTCATGCTGGGATTTATGGGAGTCACTGCCTTCCTGTCCATGTGGATAAGTAACACAGCCACCACTGCCATGATGGTTCCCATTGTCCAGGCTGTTCTGGATCAAATGTACAACGCAGAATTTGATGTGATGGAACAAGCAGCTGGGCAAACAAATACAGGGATTGAGATGCAGGAAAAGAGCACATCAGCTCCCACTTCAGTGCCTGGTAAGGGCCTGCTCACCAGTGAGCTGATGCTACTGAACTTGCTACACTCACAGCTCCTGAGCCTAGGAGGAGTGTTTTGTACCTTTTCCAAGGGAAGAGGAGGGTAATCTGACTGAAAACCCCTGAATACATGGCATTTAGATTTTACAAAAAAGCTTCCAGTTTTGGTGGCTGCCATTTTGTTATGCTAGTGCTAGATCCCAGACAGATTGTTATGTTCTTTCTTTTGAGCTGGAGTCATTCTCCCAGAATTTCCCTAGACTTAACTGTGTGCTTAGGGAAGTGAAAACCATATCTTGCAGGAAATAACCATCCAAACCCCCAGTATCCCACTTTCTAAAGCTTCTGATTGTCAGTGGGGATTCTGCTTCTAAGCCATATAGGAATATTTGAAAAAAAAAAAGTAAACACAGCCTATTTTGGTTCTAGGCTAATAAATATCTCTTTTGTATGTGGAGGTGGGGAGAAGAAAGAGGCCTGCTTTAAAAGCCACATGGAAAAAGGCAAGCTGGTGTAATTTGATTCACAGTAGACCAACTACTCTTTGGAACACTTTAAAGTGTGATCATACCCTGATGCTTGATTCCTCAAGGTCCTATGCTGATACTGTCATTCTGCACTAGGTTTCATTTGATTTGAACCATGTGCACAAACTCAGTCCCTCTCATTTCACTGCTCTGCTGTGCTGTCACAGAGGGCTGTATTATTAAATATGATTAAAGATCAGATCTCAAGTGTAATGGAGGTAATAAGTGTGTGCAAAAAATACCCTTTGGTATTGTTGAATTGGTTGTAATTGCCCTAAATTCTTTGTCCTGCTCCATTAGTTCCGTCAGACTTTAAGATTAGAGTGTTAACCTAAGAGAACAATGGACACGGCAGCAAAGTTTCACTGTTATTCTAAACTGACATGACATATTGATTAAGTTATGCCAAGCAAGAATTTGGATTTCCATGGGGTTTTTCCTGCCCATATTCATAACTGTTAAATCCAGTTGGATTCTTCCTGTGGAATTGGAATGGTTCCAGTGGCTACAATATCTGGCTGGTTGTAAGCCTCTCTGTGAAACAGGAAATTACTGCTGAGGAACTGGGGCACTGATATGGACAACAGCATCCTCGGATCATGTAGATCCAGACTGCCAGCCTCTCTCTTCAGCTCCTCATGAACATGAGTCCAAAGTATTTAGTGACATACTTGTGGTTTCTTTAATTAAAATAAATGGCATATACCAACTGGAAGCGCTGAACCTGCAGACCCTGTCCTGAACTCTCTGCCTCCCTAACTTTACCTCAGGCAAGTCGTGTTCTTTATGTCTAGTGGTGAGCAATGGACAAGTCCCTGATGACCCCAGATCTGCTGAGGAGAGTAAAACGAGGAAACGTGTTTGCAAGGGAATGACACTGTGTGTGTGCTATGCTTCCAGCATCGGAGGAACTGCCACACTCACTGGAACAGGACCAAACGTCGTCCTGAAAGGCCTGATGAATCAGTAAGTCGTTCTTCCTGCTACCTTTAGTTACACTGGGACCACCTGACTGGTCTTAGATGGCACTTCCAGTTGTAAACTTCACTCAATAAGCTGAGGAGCTGACAGTGAGAAATGTGTACTAAGTGTTGGGCCTCATTTTTTTCCTTCAGCATCTTTTACAAGGTAGGTGTGTGATGGAATTATAGGTCTTCTGAGAAAATTGTAAATACTACTGGCAGTCGACAGCTGGTTGATTGTGAGATATTGGTTCTTCTGCATCCTGTGCTTCAACTGCAATTCAGCACATCAGAAGAGGAACTGCAGTGAAGAGCATCAGAAGGTTGCAGATTAACTCTCCTCATAAGCAGACCAAAGAGGGCTAAAAGTAGCTTAGCCTCTGCTGTAATACTGTTCATGCTGTGGCTGTGGAAACTGTACAGTTATGTTGTACTCTCACTGCTAAACTGAGTTTGGGAACTGATTTACATGGAACCTAATCCACAGTGGAAATTTTGCAGACTCCACATCAGTCCCTCAACATTGCTTTCTTCTGTTGTGAGCAGCCTCAGCTGCTACATTATCTGCTGTTTTTAACACCACACTGGAAGTTTCTTATTGATATTTTTCCTCCAATTGTTATTAGCAGACACAGGAAAGAACAAACATTACTCTTCTCAAAACTGGTTTCATTCTTTCAAGCCAGCTAGCAACTTTGTCTTCTACTGAAGGGAATAGAAGTTCAGGTATTAATTTCAGGAAATCGATTTTCAGGAAAGACGTTTCTTGCTCTCTTATTACATTGATTTGGGTAGAAAGAAAGAACATCCTATCTTGGGATAAAGCAGGCATGCTGAAAGTGGAAGGTGCCTAGAATGTATGGGAGATCTTCCAGCCACGCTTGTCTTACTGAGACCTAAAATATCAACATGAGCTCCTATATGCATCAAAGTAAAACACAGGGAAAACTGAGGATCATTAAAAGGAGAGTAAATAACTAAATGTTTTGATATTCATACACTTTTCTTTTCAGGTTATACCCCTACAATAATGATATTGTGAATTTTGCTTCCTGGTTTGGATTTGCATTCCCAAACATGATCCTGATGTTGGTGCTCGCTTGGCTTTGGTTACAATGCATCTTCATGGGAGTCAAGTGAGTATTTGACTAATAAACCCCTCAGGAAGCTTACTGAGACATCTGGGTAAAACAAGTGCTCTGACAAGTTACTAATTTTGTTCCATTTCACGGCAACTTTTGAGGTCTGGAAACCTCTTGTGTTCATGGAAGGTGCACTAAGGCAAAAGCTTTATACATTCACAATCTTCAGACAGAATTGTCTTTTTTGGTTTTCCCTCTCCTCCCTGTGAATTTCAGCCCTGGGAGAGCTGGCACAGCTGGTTTGCAGCTGTTGATTCAAACCTGAGTTTTTCATCCCAGGTTACTCCAAATTAGACAGACTGGCATCCATTCATTGACCTCGTTCTTCTGTGAGAACTGGCATGTCCCCACGAAATACTTTGACACTGTTGTAATTTCTTTGTTTCTGGCCTCTGTTGTGTAGCCTGTGTCTGTCCCCAAGAGTGACAGCTTCAGAGTGGCAAGCATGTTAAATCCCTCTAGTATGCTAATACTTACAGTATTTTCTTCTCTGTTTTCCTTAAAGCTTTAAAAAAAGCTGGGGCTGTGGGACCGAGAGAACTGCCAAAGAAAAAGCTGCATACAATGTGCTCAAGGAAGAAATGAAGAAGTTAGGCCCTATCTCTTATGCTGAATTCAATGTCCTATTCCTGTTTGTGTTGCTGGTGATCTTGTGGTTTTCCAGACACCCAGGCTTTGTAAAAGGCTGGGCATCCACACTCTTCCCAGGAGGAGAAAAGTAAGTTTTTATTTTTTTTTCCATCCTTTACCCTCTTGGTTATGAATCAGGTTAATTGATCTGGGGTTTGACAGTTTGTACTGCAGTGAAGGCTGGAGACTGGGACGTGGAGCAACCTGAACCTTCTAAAGGAAGAGGAAATTCTGTAATGCTGGTCTCAGGCACACTGATGTACACCTTGATATTATGTTTTGTATGTCAGTTGTGGTGGCAATACCACCTCTAACCAATACCTTAGAACTCACGGGAAAATTGATTTTTTGCTTTGAGTGACTTTTTTGCATTGTGTGGCATATTAAGAACATAAAATGCACATTGGGCCTGTCATTCAGGCCATTTCTTTACACATCTGTCTTTGAGATACAACTGTTGAATCTTGGCTTCAGCACAGAGAAGGAGCCCTGCCCCAGGAGCTGTTGTCATCTGGGACTCTGGTTATTAATGTGTATGGTAGCTCATTTCTTTTGTTGCTGTGTATGTTATGGCAGGTCTGAGAGACCTCAGACATGAGCTAATGACCCACTTTTCTCAAGTCCAAGCCCCAAACAGGATGGCAAAGACCAGTGACTGGAAGGCAGCCCTCTTCTCAGAGAAAGATATCCATTTTCTAAGCTATATTCTCTTTTCTTCGTTAGGTATATCACTGATTCTGTTCCTGCTATGCTTGTTGCCCTACTACTGTTTATCCTTCCTGCTGAGAAGCCCAAATTCACAGCCTGTAAACCAAGCACGTCTGACCCTGAACAGGCTGAAGAAGGTATTTAAGAGCGGACCTGAAATGTTGTGAAACAGCTGGCCAGCTCAGCTAATGCAGCAGAAACATGCACTGGATTTGTAGGCAGTTCTTAGAGCAGGTCACCTCCCTCACTTGTTGGCAAGTGAGAGTCCCTGCCCATTTGTGTTCCCCTCACCCTGTGCAGGTTTCTCAGTAATGTGCATCTGCCCACTGGTATCCTATAGAACAGGAGGCAAAAGTGTCTTCGCTCACCTAAAAAATGTTCTACTTTTCATTTCTCACTTCAGATACAAAAAAGCCATTTTTATCAGCCCCGCTGCTAGACTGGAAGGTGGTTCAGAGGAAGATGCCCTGGAGCATTGTGCTGCTGCTGGGAGGAGGTTTTGCTTTGGCTGATGCAAGCAAAGTATGTCCTGACATCTGTTTTTCTCTGACTCAAAGGAGAACTTCCCTGGTTTGTTATGTAGTCCTGTATTACTGGGCATGCACCCAAAGCCAAACACAGTAGAGATGTTCAGATCTGGAGGCAGATCTAAATTACTAAAAACTGTGAGGAGAGGTGAATGTTTGTGACTCTCTTTCAGGGATTTTTGTACTCTGATCAAGTTTCTTTAATTTATCTTATCTCTTGGAGGCTACTGAGTAGTTTGGGATCTTCACTGGCTAGACAGTGCAGAAAAGCATCCTTTCTTATTTCCGTAACCATCCCAATCCCAGCCCTGGCTAGAAAAATAGAAGTCTAGATAACATTGTAAGATTTTGAGAACCATTTGAGGTTTGTTTAAAGGTTATATATCTTCAAACTTAAACCGAAACTACTACTGAAGTGGTCAGAAAGAAAACCATTGTGGTAGGTATCTCCCAAAATTGTGTACAATGGGGTTTCCTGAACTTCTTGTCAGTGACTATTGCCAGGCAGTGTTTCATTCCCTAAGCCCATTGTCTGATTCTGTGTTCCTTAAATTCACAGAAAAGGCATCTGAATTCCCAAATAGAAAAGAATCTTGAGGTGAACGCTATTGTTTCCTTCATCCCTGCTATAATGCATCTAAATCAAAGCAAGCCTTAGCCATCAGCAGTGCCATGCTTTGGGGAAATTAATGGTCACATGTAAGTTTTGTGGCTTATTCAGTTTAAAGAATGGAGCAAATTCAAGCTCTAGGGCCTGACATTCATCTACATACATCATGCATAAATTATTAAAGCTCAGGAGCATTAGAAGGCACCAAGTCAGAGGTTTTGTAACCTGTTTGAGACAACTGCTGCCTGTGTTTCTACAACAGACTATTCATACAGAATCATAATCTTCAGAAACCATAAAAAAACATGCCAGAAAACTTCTGAGTCATATATTAAGTAATTGCAATAGTCTCAGAAATAATTGTTTCTGCTCAGCAAAAAACCATAATTTTGTAATCAAAATATGAGCAAGTATTTGGTTTCCAGAAGAATCAGAATAATGGGATTCGGTATTCTATCTAGCTGGCAAGGAATTTCTTCTAGTGTTTGTGGCAGATCATTGTATTTTCCTGGATGGTGTTTATGTAATTCAGGACTCATGTAGTGTTATTTTATAGGAATGTTGCACATAACATGACCTCCCCTCTTCGTGAGCCAGGGGTTCTAAACCTCACTGAAACCCACTTTTCTTTCTTGTCAGAACTCTGGGCTCTCAGCTTGGCTGGGTCAGCAAATGACTCCCCTGGGCTCTATTCCCACATGGGCCATTGCAACAGTGGTCTCACTTATTACCGCCGTCTTCACCGAGTGCACCAGCAACGTCGCCACGGCCACTCTCTTCCTGCCTGTCTTTTCATCCATGGTAAGAGATTTACATCCTCTTACCAGCTGGGAGATCAGAGTTAAACTGGCAGGCGGGGTGGCAAAGCAATATTATCTTCTTGGATATTGCCCCAGTGTTTCCTCACTGAAAAGGAAGGCAGGGCAAGAAGTAAGAGTCACATTTTCAATACAGATCAGCAAACATCAGTTACTTCTGGTCATTTTGCATTTCACCCATCAACTTAGAACTGCAAAAGCACACATATGCAAAACCCAAACCAAAACAAAATACAGCACTATCTCATCACGCTTTTGAATGATTCATCTTCATGTTTTTCTGCTAAAATACACAAAGTGGCAGGACTGATTATTAGAAATGGGTCATTTCCCATAGCAAGCCAGAACAATTTTAAAACTTACAGAGGAAAACCTGGTAAGTTTTGCTGCTTTTTCTGAGCAGAATTGAAACTATAGCATAAAAGACAAAAATAGATTACTTAGTTCTTTAAAAGTACAAGCATTTTATTCGAGACCATCTCATCAAAGTAAAATAACCCAAATCAAGGTACTGAGCTATTAGTGACTTAACTTGGTACTTAAATTCTGAGTCCCACAGAGTTTATGTAAAGTCTAAGAGTGTCACTCCACGTGCCTAGTAATTATAACCCTATCCCTTTGTTCCCTGGCAAAAGGGTGGTCCGAGGTCAAAGAAAAGATTGTTGGATATATTTGACCAGAACTCCAAATTATACCATAGAGCAAAACAAACAAGAAAGAATCAAGCCATGGTTTTTTAGTATTATGGGACAGGAAACAACAGCGAAGTTATCTTTAAGCGCATGTGGATTTCAGAATAAAATGTTTGTAAATTACTCTGATGATGTAATACCAGGAAACAAAATGAGTGTATGTGTTTTCAGTGGTCCAGGATCAACTGATCCTTTATGCTCTTCTTTTGGAACACCTCCATTGTGATAGTCTCTCCATTTCTTTGCAGGCTGCCTCTGTCAAGATCCACCCTTTGTATGTGATGCTGCCTAGTACTCTCAGTGCTTCCTTTGCCTTCATGCTACCTGTTGCAACACCACCAAATGCAATAGTGTTTTCCTATGGCCACATCCATGTTTTGGATATGGTAAGATGTTAATTGCCTGCTCTCTTACCTGAAACTCTCCCCTGCCTTTATCCTAAAAGATGGTGAGAGTTTCATGTTCTTGGCTGAGTATTTCCAAAGTACCAGGAAGCTCTTATGGGCTGCAACTACTTCCCTGTGCCACTCTCTTCTGCAGTGTTGAGCTTGTGATAAAGATTTGTATCTCTGAAGTAACAGTGCTCTTCTCACAGGCTTTGGCAGACATACAGCCCAGCCCAAATGAAATGAAAAAGTGACAAGTCGTAAGGCTCTGAAACCTGAAGGGTTAAAGCACAGGCAGTACTCTGCTGTCTCTGGGGCTTTGGCCAGAGTGTCTGAGGCTTTGTCTCTGCTGGAGCTCAAAGCAGAAGGCAGCAATCAGCAGCCCTCAGCTCTGCTCCTCTCATTGCCTGCCAGACCACACAGGGCAGGTTCTGGGTGGAACACCCAGACATTATTGGTTTTCTAACTGGAGACTTGAAGAGTTCTCTAAGTAATAAGAACAACTTGTTGTACATGCCTTAAAGCTCCAAGACTGGTTATATAGATAGCAAAGTGCTCAAAGGCTTTGCACAGTGTGTTCCCTGGTATCTCCACCTAAGCAGGAGGATAAGGCAGAGGGTACAATGGCTATTTCTGTGATTTATTTGACTGACTTTCTTGTGTATGTAAAACAGGCCTTGCTGCAGTTTGCTGTGCTGGTGTTTGGGTATTGTTGTTGATTTGGACTTTTGTCCTCACAGGTCAGAACTGGAATAGTGATGAACATCATTGCAGTCTTCTGTGTCACACTGGCCATCAACACATGGGGAAGACCTATGTTTGAGCTGGACACATTCCCAGTCTGGGCAAACATCACAACTAACCACTGAACAGAGAAGAATTTGTGTGTTAAACAAGAAAAGGACTCTTAATACTACTCCCTATTGCCCAAAGTCCTATACAGAGTTTCATCACCACTTCAGATCCAGTGTCAGGTGTTTGCTGCCTTCCAGCAGTTACACATCAGTTCAGGCTTCAGCCAATTCAAACTTATTCCAGTTGTGCTGGAGCCAAAAGTGTTGTTCAGCTACACAACCCTAAGGACCATGTGTCTGGATCATAAGTACAATCAAGTGATCCATTGTACCTCCAGTCAAGGTGAAGCATTAGAATTTACTGAACTTTCCATAAAGAGGGCAGAGGCTGTTGTATCAAATGGTTTGAACTGTTATATCACTGGCATGAACTTGTCAATCATTAGCATTGAACACTGCACTCAGGCAGGGGCTGAAAATTCCTTAAGTATTCCTTATATTCACAAGTCATCAACTGTACAGGGAAATCACTGTTGACACTTGTCTAGGGAAAAAGGGGTATGTTATGTTCGAGTCAGGCCTCAGCCATGTGGTGGGATCCTTCCAAGTCAACATCCAACATGCTTTTCTCTTGCCTTGTTTTCACTCCCAAACCTCACTGCATTTAGGCACCTTTATTGAGGGTTGAGATAACATGATTCTGTGCTGGTCATGATTCAACTGATGTCTCGGGCAAGGACGCATTAAGGCTGGCTCTGTGTTTCTTGCACTGAGGTACTGGCAGGGACAGGAGTCTTTACCTCTCTCAGCCACAGATGTGGTTTTACATGCCAACTAGTGTCTTCTGAGTGCCAGCCTGGAGATGACCAGTGGCCTATAGGACTTCACACCTATTGCAAAAGTTCCTGGATTAGCCTCTGATATGCCTTATTAATAACTCTGGAATTTTGGAGTGGAGTCAAGACATGAGAAAGGCTCTAATTAATGACCTGCTAAAAATTTAGGGGCCAGATGTTTTGGCTTGTGCTGGCTGACAGCAATGGGAGTTATCTCGTGTACTTTGGAACTCATATCTTGTGGGGAAAGTGTTTTGCAGCACCTCTTTATGCCATTTCTGGAACTGAAGTACTCTACAGAATGGTTGGGGTTGGGTTGGGTGTATTTTGTCAGTGGTACATGGATGCTTTTTGTTCAGCCCTGGAGATGGAGGTGGGTGGGAGGTAAGGCAGTGTCTTAGAGTGGAGAGATCTGTGGCCATGACCTGAGTTCTGCTCCCAGCCTTTCTGTGCAGCCCCATGCAAGGCAGTTCACCTCTTTTTGCCTATTTCCCCTCCTGAAGAAGATGTCATGGAACATATCTACCTCACCAAGGTGGTGTGAGGACATAAGGGTCAAATTCTGCACCCACGGTGATTTCTCACCTCATGATAACGGGTGCATGGTACAAGTTATAGACTCATAGAATTCTGTCCAGAAGATCTGGCATATAGCATAGTAGTGTGTATAGGATATTTAGTAGTTTTGTTATAAATGTGAATGTTCTTTATGGAACTGGAAAAATATTCACATTTTTGTCTAAAAGTGAGGAAAGTATTTATCCACAGAATGTCCAGGTGCTTTTCAGAGCAGACAACTGCTTCAAGAATTGATTTTTGTGCCTTTATCTTCTGTGCTCTTTCAAGGTGCTAAGCACCATAAACTCTAAACATGATTGAGAAAGAGACTTTTTCTGCCTTCTGATTGACTTCAGTGTGAGATCGTGTTACTGCTGCCAGGTATCCCATGGTGCTTACTTGGCTCTATTGCAAGCAACATCCAGTGGGGCTTGCATGGGTGGGTGACACTGAGCTTGGCTATCTCAGTTCATGCAGACCAAAACTTCCCTAAAACCAGTTCCCTCTTAAAGCTGTAGGACAGGCACTTCCCTGTCCCGTTTGCTGAAAGGAACATTCAGAAAGTTTCTTGAAGGGGAGAAGTTGCCCTCACCTCAGGAAGAACTTCCCTCTGTTGCTGGGCAAGTAGGAAGCAAAGGGTGTTTTCATCAACAGTCACAGAGGGTGATTTATTGTCAGGAGTTCTGGGCCAGGGGAGGGGTACATGTGGGGTAATAAAGAGCGTTGGGTTTATTGTAACTGGGATATATTTGATATGGCACCACTCTGTATACTGTTAATAGCAAAGGGGGTTTTTTGAGACACTTTTACGACATCCTCTGATTGATTTGTATTTAATTTAAATTGGGTGGGTTGCAGAATTAGAGCCTGGCAAATAAAAACTTCCTAGAACTCTCTGCTCTCCAGCATGGCTTATTTCCTGTGTAACACGGTGGACCACTTGTTTCTGCATTATCTTCCACTGTAGCTTGGTGTTGCCCTGGAGGGTACACTCTGTGGTGAATCACTGCAGAGCAGAGATTTGGACACCACTGTAAGTGACTTCAGACCTGAATATCAATAGTTCCTTCTCTTTCCCCATCTAAGTGATAACTCAAGTTTGCATCTCTGAGGATGTTCAGGTGGGACCAAGTTAGGTGGCATACCATACAAACTATTTCATTCATTTCAGAGTAAAGGACTATAAGAATCTAAGAAACACAACTAGTTTTTAAGAATTAATCTTGTACAATTTCTCCAATATAACAGGCCACAAACAGGCTTTTCATCATCAAGCATGCACGGTGTCCTGTTCCAATGCCCTGAGTAAACACATGTTACCTACAATGGGCAACACAAGGACAATTGCTTTGTCACTGGAGCTCATTTACAGCCCCTTCCAGCACTCCAGGACAAGTATCATGACAGACACTCGTTGGACATGGCATTTATTTTCTTGCCCATCAAAGGGTTATTGTTTTAGGTGCAGAAGTTACAATGGTCCTAAGTGGTATAAAGGAATGCCTTTGCCCCCACTTCAAAACCCCAGTGCCCCAGAGAACACGGGAGGATCCTCAGTGTGGGCTTTGTCAGGGCGGGTTCCTCAGCCACCACAAGTGAGCAAACAGTTCCCATTTTCCCATCCGTGGGCAGAGTGGGATCCCTCGTGGTCAGTGTGTCTGTCAGCTGGCCAGCTGGCGGTGCCACCTCTAAGGAGCTAAATTAATGCTTTCCTATTTTCTGTTTGCTCTCTATAGATCCTTGGCTTCTCCTTTCTTCTCTCAGAATACCAAGTTGCTAAAGCTGTTTCTGCAACTGCTGAATGTCCCAAACCTTCAGAGCTGTGACCTGGGCTGCTGTCACACAGCCATGCACACAAATCCATGTGTGCAGATTTGTCCCCACAATGTGACAGTGGTCAGGAATGGTCACATAATCGTGAATGAGTTCATGAATGAGCAAACTACAGGAAAACACACAAAGGGAAGATAAAAGGTATTTCCTACCCATGTGTTGAACATCTAGATCTGTAAAATGGAGAAGAAAAACCTTTCTGCATTCTCTATATGATCTAGAAGTCCCCAAGCTGAAAAAGGATTCAGATTGCTTGGCATCCTCCACTTAATTCCAAGTAGTGGGTGGTTCATTCCAGCTGAGCTCTGATCTCACTTGAACTCAGACTTTGGTTTATTCAGCCTTTGTTTTCCCACTCAGGTGTGTTACCACTTGAAAGAGCAATAACCTGGTTGTAGCCAAAGCCAACATTTGCTGACAAAGTTGGAATTGGACACTTGGTGTGTCCAAGATAAGCCCAGAAAAAAACCAGATCACTGAACCAGTCCTAGCCAAAATGCAGCAGTGGTTCCTTAACACAGCATCTCTTCCTTTTTAGTAATGACATATCATATACATTTTTACATATCTCATATCTTTTTTTGCCCCCAAATGTCTGTGCTAAATATGGAAGGGAGTGGGTAGTAACGAATTCTGAACACTTGAATCAAGTGACAGAGTTTTCACAATGTTTTCCAGTGTGGGTGAGTAAACGTGTAACTTCAGGCAGGGCTCAGGGGGTTGTGCCATTGAGGGGTCTCCAACACTTCTGTGCCTTGCACCACAACCCCACCAGCCCTCTGCCAGACACTTGCTGGGCTCAGCATGGTTTGCATGGTTTAATGGCAGGGTGATGGTTCTCCTCTGTCCAGAAGAATCATCCCAGTGGCAGCTCTTCTGCCTCCCATCAGACCTTCCCCCTTGTGTTCCTCTGCTGGCCCCTGTGTGAAGGGTGTGTGGCACAGGGAGGTCCCTGCCACGTCTGTCTCTGCCTGCCAAAGGCATTCTGAGCGAGGTGCAGCCCTCACCTTTGGGAGCACAGAGTAAAGGCAGCGTCCTGTCCTGCCCTGCAGTGATCAGGGACTGCTTAATACGAACTTTGGTAGCTCTTTAAAAATAGAGCTGACTATGCTGACACTATTTTCTGCCCATTTCGGTTTTTCTGGAGCGCTAAGTCAATAGTTGCCCATTCATTATGGTGTAAATGTAGGTTTACATTTAGGACTGTAGATTCTGGCCATAAGAGACTGTTTATTTTGTGAGAGAAAAGGTGTTATCCTTGCCTAGTTTACTTCAGTGCCTTATTTACCCACGAGAAATTACTTGCCAGTCTTATTTGGCACATGGCATTTCAATGAGTTTTCATAAGCTGTTCCAGGCCAGAGTGTGAGCCTCATTACAGTGTTCATAAAACAATTTTTTATAGACAAGCCATTTTCTTGAAAGGAACTGAACGTTCCAGATCCAAGGTCTAGTTCGTTGTAGTTTCCTTTGTAAGCTATTCTTTCTGAACAATAACTTGGGTTGGGTCTTAGCAAATATTTTAGAAAGCCAGTTGAAGATCAAATTTCCACCAGAAAGAAAGTGAACAAAATCTTTTAATTAATGAATGATTGTTTCTGGAGGAAGTTTCTGTTTTACTTCATTATTTTGCCTTAGCTATACAGTCAGAAATCAAAAACTGAGGGTTTTTTTCTAGGGGGATGTGGTTTGTACACGATACCAAGCATAGTTATCCTTCAATTGGGAAAACCAGAATTTCCTCTGACAAAGAGGATGGATATTGAGGGAATAGGGGGAATCAGAACACATAGGACACTGTTTTCACTCATATCTTTCTACAGATACAAGTCTGATCAATACAGAGCAAATCTGAGTATGTCACCCAAGAATACCTAAAAAACACAGTCAAAGTCACCCTTCTGGGGGCTCATATTGGGGAATAACTTCAGCTTTGTTTGAAGAGTGGTCAGAGAAATAAATTGTTAATGTTTTGGAGGTGATCTTGACCCAACTTTTTGTATTGTTTATTTATTTCCTTGTTTTATTTTGGTGTGACTTAAATTGATGATGACTGACACTTTGGGAGTTAATTAGGTGCAAGTGTCCTTCATGAAACACCTGTCAGGTCTTTCCCAATTTACAAGTTTCCTCCTGAGGGGAGGTTATTCCACTTTGTGCTCTGTGTTTGATTTGACCTGCCAGTCCATTGGGGACTGTACAACAGATTAAAGTCAGGGAGATGGTCACGATTTTCTGTCTCCTGAGGAAAACTTCGGGAACAGAAATTACAAAGGGTAAGTTGCTGATGATGGTCTGTTTATTTCTTCCTTTGTTGTTGGTTTTTTTTCCTGCAGTAGTTTGACTCCACATGACAGCAGGAGTCAAAAGATCAGGAAAATAACCCTGATAAACAGTGGGAGGCTTGACTGCCTATACTTATTACCAACATGCAGATGAGAGCTCCTTTTTAATACACTGTACAAGCCTGTGCAGCCTGGTTGTTTTGGTGAACAGAAAACTGCACAGTACCAAAACCTTCTGCAGAGAAAGTGCTGGGGCTCTTGGAGTAAAGCTCTGCCAGAAAGAGCCTGTAATGATGGACTCTCCTTACTCAGATATTAAACAAAAATGTGTGGGATACTGAGACTGCTGGGCTAGTGCTTGCTGCTGCAATTCCTGCCCTTTGCAGGTTACAGCAAGAAATTTTAGGAGTAAAGTCTGTTTTGACTGTTCTTCCAGAACTGGGACCAGATTTCAGGAATACTGCTGTTCAAAGCGTGGGCAAGATGCACGTTTGTCTTTCTTGATGCTTCTAAAAGCTCCTAGTATAGGCAATGCCTCTTCCCTGACTGGAAAGAACAACCTGTGAACAACAGCTTCCCTCTACTGGACTGCTCTGCACAGGAGCTTTTAAAGGTTCAGTGGGACTGCTGATGGCACTTATTAAGACAGCTGTATGGGAATGACAACAGGAAAAACTGTTGCTGAACAGCTATGGCACCGGGCAGGAAATCTGCAGAGCAGCTCCCACGAGTATGCTGGGATTTAGGACAAAGCTTGGCAGTGATTTCTTCATCTTCCTCTCTTCCAAAATACTAGAACAAACCTCTCTGTGTAAGGAATGATGATGATGTTGGCATTCCCAGCAAAAGAAAATAGTATCCTTGAATGTTGTTCCTGGCAATGTGGCCTGGGGAAAGAAGCAGATTGAAAAACCAAAAGGTTATTCTCACTGAGCAAGAAAAACTGCTAACACACAGAGATATTAATAATTGTAAAATATGGGCAAAGTAACAAGAGAGCTGGAAGAAATCACCCCAGAGAAACTGGTTTTGTGGCAATTAATCTCAAAATACTTTATTAAAATTTTAAAGGTGTGCTTTATGCTGTTATGTGCTTAGTAGTAAGCTCCAGGTTACTTCACGATACCTAAGTGTATGTGTTAGACATAATTCCAGTGCACTCTGCTGTGCGCCTGGCATTTAAAAGTTACAAGCCTTGCCATAAGAAATATATTTAGATTTGCTCCTGAAAGAATTCAGCACTTTTGTTTGCCCAAATGCTGTATAATCTTGCTCTAAGCACTGGCAGGTTGAGTAGTGTGCAGCTAAAGAGAGGGTTTATATTCTTGCTAAATATTGATGTAGGCTGTGAAACTGTAACTATTTGTGCACTACCTTTGCACTGACCAAGAATTAAAGTTATTTTCGTCCTGAGTGGGTGAGGTTGTGGGTGACTGTGCAGAATATTTAGTTTTACTTGCCAGCAAGAAGGAATCACTAATCATATTTCCATTATTGGAGACCACACCTTTTCAGCTCTCTTCTTTATTAAAGTGATAGTAGTGCTGCTCTATGTGAGCGTACCTATTAGTTTCAGCACCAGATTAACTATTTATTTCTTACTCACTAAACACAGACTAAATGTATTATAAAATAAAGGGGATACATTTTTCATTAATTCCAAATTCATGCCAATGTTTCCCTTAGTTTTATACTTAATTCTTTCTGGTGTTTTCCCTACACCCTTCTGCTCAGTGCCACAGTAGGAGAGCTTAAAAATGAAACAGGATAGAAAGTGGCTCAAACAACATAATTACTGACGTGTGACTTGGAAACTTGCACAACAGTAATGCTAATCCAAAATATAATGAAAATTAGTGAAATTATTCATATCTGTAACCATTATAAAATAGGTAACATTCAGTTTATTGTTCTGCAAGGTTGTCTATGTATCTTGGATTTTGGAAGTTTTACATTCTTTCATTACTGGGAATTAGTTGTTTCTGGCCCATTTGGCATTTAGCAGGATGAGAGTTCCTTCAGATCAGGCTCCATGTATATCCTGGTTCCCTGCAGAATTCTTTCCTTACAGCACCTTAGGAAGGGCTCCCAACAGCAACGAGACCTTTGGGAAGGTGTTCATTACAGATCAGTGTGCTCAGCCCAATGCAAATTGCTCCTTCTGACTTCAAATTCACCTTCTGTCCAGGTGTCCTACAGAAGCCAACCAACTTACCAATGAGAACATAAAATGCTTTCTGATGCTTGGCAATTAATCTTGAATTTATCTTCGAATTCCATTGGTTGTGTGAAGCTAGAGGAGTACTATAGTCACAAAGGAACCCGTGCCAGTGTCTGCAAGAAACCAGATCTTTTACACTATTTCACCCCATTTGCAGCTCCCTTAGATGGTGTTTGGCATCTGCAGATTAAGGTGGTTCCACCACAACTGTCACTGGCTGGCTTCTGAAATGCACATTACCTGCCAGTTTCCTGACCTCAAAAAAGAGGACTTGGTGAAGAGTTAAGCCTTTAATTAAATATGTTCTTACAATTGTTTTAGTCACTGAAAACTATGATCTTGTTCCTACTGAATTACAATTATAGCATTGGAGTAAAAAAATTGCAGACTTTGCGCTGGCTTGTTATAAATATAACATAATGCATACTCTGCTCTCTGTTATTTAACCATATTTGAAGCAGGAGGCTCTCAGTCTGCAGGAGTCTGTCTTGCATTTTATGGGTAAAATCCTGTCCCGTGTCGTCCATGTCAATCCCAGTTTGTATTCTCTTCCAAAAGCAGTGGGTAAATGGCTGAACAAAAGGGGATGTCTTGGGTTTCACACACTGGGTGTAAAACACTTCACTGCTTCATCCCACTTGGGTAGTTTTCAGTGATGAAATTGCTGGGCTTTCTTTCCTCTCTGGTGCAAAGGCACTGCACTCTGGTGTCACAGATAAGCCTTTTAACAGCATGTCAGTCCCTCTGTGTCCACCTTCAAGGTCTCACACCACGACAGACAGCACTACTGTCTCCTGTGTCTCACAGAGCCTCGGTGCCTTCAGGTCCCAGAAGTGGCTCCATTTAAGGGCTGTGTCTCAATGCCAGTTCTAATGAGTTAAGTTGTACTTGTTGTCATAAACCATCCCATTTCTGGGCAGGCAACAGCAGCAGTGGCAGGCTGGCCCCTATGAGAGGAGAAGCTGAGGCAGGGATGTCATCCTGGTTACGCAATAATATGGAAAATTCCTGGCTCGCAGTCATATGTTAATATTTATACCCTGAAAGTTTGACTCACCTGACATTTAAAAATAGAAAAATCTTAAAACTTTTCCTAGAGAATGTTCTAGTTGGTATAATATGATCCTGACTTTCAATTTTGTTCCTAGTTTTGCTGGATAAGAATTGAGATGTTTGACTTAACTCTGGCAAACCTACATAGTAATTTATTCCTGTGACCAATCCTTTTTTAGGATTCTTTCCTCTGAAGTTGGTCTTGAGAGAGAAATCCCATTCCAGAATAGCAATGCAGACACGTGGGATCTGTTTGATCTCTGCTTTTAGCCTGAAGTCTGTGTTTACTGGGGAGTGACTTGTTATGTTTTGATATACTAATAGTAGTATTCCACAACCACTAAAATGTTGTCTAAAAAAGCAACCCTATTTTATTAAAAAGGATCTATGCATAGTTTTTCTTAGATGGTTTTTTGTAATCCAATTCCCGGAGGAAAAAAAACCCATCATACTGCATAGGAAAAGATAGTATTATAGAAAATTGCTAACTCTGATGCTGAAAATACTTCAACAAATGAAAATAGAAAATAATTAAAAAAATAAAAAGGGAAGAAATGAGAGAGGTACATCTGTAAAGACTGTTTCCCACTCATGCAGCATTTGTTTAGTAATGGTTTTACTCTGAGACAATTGTGTTTTAATTAATGAAGAATTAAGTACAGAGGTTCACATAATCTCCTTGCCTGATTGTGAAGACACTATGAAAAATAAAGTAAGGCACAAAGCTCAAAACTTTGTCCAATATACAGAAAGAATATATTGAAGGAGTTGAGTATTTCAGGGTTGAGTGTCTCTGCTTCCTTCTGCTCTGGAGGTGACCAACAACAACTCGTCCATTACAAAGCCGAAATGACCATTCTGCAAACACAAACGCAGGTTCATCTTTTGTTATCCTTCTTCAGCTCGAGGTTTATCAGTGTTTTAGCGCTGGATCACAAAGCCACCCCGTGGTGGCTCCAGGGCTGATGGGTCCCCATGGCACTGGGACCAGACGCTGTCCCAGGGATGCTGTGCTGTGCCCACCTCGGGTACCACTGGCACCGCCAGCCCCTGGCACTGGTTTGGCCCCCAGGCAGGGTTTCAGACAATACAGACAAAAGCAGCTTCCCAGGCAGAGGCCTCAATGAGAACGATGGAATCCGCAAGACGACCTTGGCTAACAGTAATTTCTAATTTCTGCTAATTTCTGCAGAAAGATATATGTGAAGAACTGTATTAATAGCATTAAAAATAAGATAAGAACTGTGTGGATCCACCAATTTTATAAAATATATCTTAGTTAACATTTAGCTATAGCAGTGTGTTGTTAGATAGTTTTGAATAAGTGTATTAGTTTCAAAAATATACATAACGCTGTGTGGGAATAGTTCCTTCTTGTACTTTGCAAGATCCCTGTGCAGAGGAGGATAAAGGTGTCTTAATGTAAACATCAGATGCTCTTTCTCCTCCATTCCTGAATCCCATTGTAACTGTTCTGTACCGATACACCTGTGCGTGCACGGACTCCTGAGGGCCCTGGGGTTTGCAGTGGGGTTTGCAGGGACTCCTGAGGGCCCTGGGGTTTGCAGTGGGGTTTGCAGGGACTCCTGAGCCCTCTGGGGTTTGCAGGGACTCCTGAGGGCCCTGGGGTTTGCCCGGAGCTGCAGCGGAGTGCTGTGGGCAGGGAGATGTGGGGATTGTTTGGGCATGGGTTGCTCCGGGCAGAGACTCGATACCCGGGGTGGATGGGGCTGCTGGAATGCCTGGGAGCGAGAATGGGGACGGCCTGGGATAGGGAATAGGGATCTCCCGGGATCGGGAACGGGGGCCGCCCGGGACCGGCAATGGCGCCGTGCCGGCCCCGCCCCCCGCACGCCGTTGCCAGGCAACCACGACAGCACTTCCGGCGCGGAGCGCTGGCGTCATTTCCGACTCGCGGCGCGGACATGGACGCAGGTGCGGGACAGGGACCGGGATAGGGATAGGGACCGGGATAGGGACTGGGATAGGGACAGGGACCGGGACTGAGCTGGGATAGGGACAGGACCGAGGCCGGGCCGGTGCGGGTCCCTCCGCACCTGGGGCTGGGATGGGGCCGCTGTCGCTGTCGGAGCCCCCCGGGCCCCCGAGGGCCGCGCCAGGAGGGGCCAGCCGCTCGCGGCCCGGCTGAGGCCGCAGCCCCGAGGGGGCCCCGCACGGCCCAGGGTGACACCCCGGCCGCGATTACTTTCAATCCCCGCTGCTAAGGGTCCGGTTCTTACTGTTTCTCACTTGTTATCAGACGACACGGGAAATCGGCTTCGATTCCAGTTGGAGTTGGAGTTTGTTCAGTGTCTGGCGAATCCAAATTACCTCAACTGTGAGTACTTAAAACACCAGGACCCTGAGGAGTTCATACAGTTTAATGGTTAATATTGTTAGTAATGTTAAACAGGGAGAGAGGGCTAAACAAAGGAAAGGGAGTGGGTCTTTCACAGCATAAAGGTAGTCTGTATATAAGTTGTATAACAGGTGGGGTTTTTAAAATGCAAAGCCTTGTATTAGTTGAAATGCAAACAAGGCGTATCTATTTGATGGAGAAAAATTAAGTTAAAATCTGTTATTAAACAGTAATGTTAACAGCATTCCTTTACCAGAAAACAGAATTTTACTAATGTCAATAGTTTCGGGTACAGTACTTAACTGTCTGCTAATTCTGATGTTACAGTCAAAAATTTCCTGTTTCAAAAAGCTGTTCCATTGTATGAAAGATGCAAACCATAAAGGAGATGAGGCTAATTTATTATTTTGTTGACATAAAAATATTTTTTTGTGATTTTATTTGTCCAATATAAATTATCAAAATTTGATTGCAATGATAGTTTGATACATGCTCTTCAAGTGTGCAGATTTTTCACCCACCTGTAACTGACAATTCCTTGTCATTTTATTTCAGTTCTTGCACAAAGAGGCTACTTCAAAGACAAAGCTTTTGTAAATTATCTTAAATATTTACTTTATTGGAAAGAACCTGAATATGCAAAATACCTGAAGTAAGTGATAAAATCCCTTATGTTTTCGCATTTTAATGGTTTGGCATTGACCTCCAGCAGTATATCAGGGGTGGTTTCTGCCTGTAGCCTTACCTGTGGCCTTCCTGCTGGGGTTATATGGAATATAGATTTTCGTGCTTCCAACAGTCCAGATGTAGCAGGAATGGGCAGAATTATAGAACCTGTATTTCATGAGTTGTTTGTGGAATCTTCCTTTACAGCCTTTATCTGCCTTTCCCATTGGTTTAAAGCTGCTGAATGTTAGGGTACAGAACTACTTCAGTTAGGCCCAGTAAATGCATTTTCAGAATAATTTTGCATTGTTAATGATTACAGGAGACAAAGCATGACTTTGTGTTTTTGTAGGTGTGCAGAGTCCTTCAGTTTTTGGGGAAATGTTTTTTGTCATCTTCTTTTAAATGGGCTCTGGAAACAGGTGTTGTAATTGTTATGGATTTGCTGCTGCAAACCAAGCTAGGGAGGAAGCTCCTCTGAACAAGCACAAATGTACGTTCATAAACTGGACTGGACTTGTTTTCTGGCCAAGTTACCAAGTCACAGTGTGTGGAATGTGTGCAGGCTGAAGGGGTTTCACACTTGGGTTAAGCACATACATGACAAAAAAAATTACCTGAGACTCCAGATCTTGAGTCCCTTGTAAAAACTTGTATTAAAGTGTGTTTCTTTTGAATCCAGGTATCCTCAGTGTTTGCATATGTTAGAGCTGCTCCAGTACGAACATTTCCGCAAAGAACTGGTCAATGCTCAGTGTGCCAAATTTATTGATGAGCAGCAGATCCTGCACTGGCAGCACTATTCCCGGAAAAGGATGCGCCTCCAGCAGGCACTGGCTGAGCAGCAGCAACAAAATAACACCTCTGTTAAATGAAAAGCACGTGGGGTAGCGATGATGAGGTGTACTTTGTGTCAGTGAACTATTTACAGGAGAGGAATGAACCTTGTGTAGGTTTGGCTCTCAATGTGTGTCCCTTTAGTTTGTTTATCAAGTGACTGGGGCTTTTGTTTTATCAGCTCTTTTAAAAATTAATAAATTCCTAATGCAATTTATTTTGTAGCATGGACAACTTTGTAAGAGCATTGTTCTGGTGTCTCTTGATTTTGAAACAAAACAGATTTGCTAATTACTGACATAAATATTTACAAAAAGTGTAGTTCCAAAGGCTGTTCCTAGGAGGCCTTTTCTCTGGAGAATAACGATGTGTCTTTTAAAGTGCAACTGCTACCTACAGTTGTGGGACAAGCAAAGGTGAAGTGATGATATTCTACAACATCTAAATTGTGAAGTTTTTCCTTGAAACTAAGCTGAGCTATTACTTGTCATTTCTGTTTTCCTTGCAGTCGTTGTTGGGAGTTTGGCAGTTTTCCTTAAAAGTTCAGGTACTCAACTGTCAACCATTAACATGTGATCAGTGCCTATGACTGTCAGACTTCACCCTATCACACTTGGACTGAAAAGATAAGCCATTAAACATCTTTGGCACTGGAAATTTACCTTAACAGCATCAGTAGCTATGTGGTCAGATTTAGGAGGAACAAGGAGTTTTTTCTGTTTCTCCTCTACCCCCTTACTCACTATGACAAATGTAACTTAGCATTATTCTTCAGAAAGCGCAGGCTGCTCTCACTGTCTAACATGAGCTCGACTCCTTTGAAAAGAGGCTGTTTACAAACTGAAGTTTATTTGAACGTGAAAGGAAAGATACAGCTTTTTGTTCCAAGACTTTAGTGTAGGGTTTGGACCCAGAATTTCATAACACTTATCTTGACTAGTCTGCAGTCATTAACCGTGAAAGTTTATCAAAGGTCAATGATTCCTTGAAAAGACAGTGCAGTAATTTAGATTACCATCTTCGTCAATGATTAATTAATGAGGGATTTAGTCTTCAGTAAACAACATCCGCACAAGCTCTGCTTTAAAACATTCTTCTTCGACCAGCTTCTGAGGCTGAAAGAGAAGTTCACAAGTTTTCAGGGCAATTCAAAAACCTGTTGTAGCCCAGAGCCATCTGTACACAGGAACATTAGCCACACCCAGCAAGTGTTGCCCCGAGGAGGAGGGTAATGGGGTGAAGTAAGCGAGGTAAGAATAACTGAAACATTCCTGAGGGTTTTCTGGGCCTGGAAGAGGCATTTATAAGAAAGTAACTACTAATTTAAATAACATGCACAAGTTAAAACTTGAGCTGCAGTCTTGAGTCGAGTGTACTGCACATAACTTGTTTCACTCCTGTAATTCAGCGTTTGGATTTTTCAGAAGTTGGGAAGCTGCAAGTCAAGGTTAACAATATGTAACTAAATATTTTCTCAACCCCTCAAGCACTACAAGCTATGTGTACATATTCCCTTTTCTGCATGTAATGTACAACATTACACAGTGAGCAGAGTGGTTCTCTCCTGAGGGCCTGTTTGAGTCATGAGCAGTGCATGGCAGGGGCTGTTCCAAATGCTCTGCTCTCCTTGAACAAGAGAGGGTTCTTGGAGAACTAAGTAATTTACAGCCCTAAGCTCTTTCCACATCCCCATCCTAGTGCCTGTAGATCCAGAACATACAACAAATCACTTACTGTTCCATATTTGAGTAGTGTAGGCACTGCTGTTAGTTTCAGATTCTTCCTGAATTCATTGTTGGGGTCCTTCCAGCTGTTCAGACAGAAGGGGTTAAGCACAGCTTGCAGAGGGGCATTTTGAAGTCAAAATTCCTTCAAAAGAATGATTCAAAGGCCTTTGCCTCATGCCTCCCTAACCCACTTCTCAGAACAAGTATGCAGATAGTTCCTATTAGGGATGGTGAAGACCTCAAAAAATGATTGATTCCTTACAGAGAAGGGCAGTTCAGTCAGTTTTTTCAACAGGCTAGGTAACCATCAGTCCACCAACAGCAAAGTTACCCCAACTGTTAGTATTCAAAGTTACTTACTAGGTTCTGTCTCCTACTAGGCAGTAGATGAAAACCGACTCATCAGGCAGGTTATGAAGTTCTTTCCTCACAACTGGTTCAGCTAGAGAATAATTTTTAAAATCTATTAGTAGATAATACTTGTACTGTGCTATAGAATCACATGGGCTTCCTTGGACCAGCAAGGCTGCTAATTAATGTTTGGTCTGTTTCAGTTAAGAGATCTGTCTTTCATTTCACCTAGCTATCCACAAGCTTTGCAGAGTTTATTAATGCCTCAGTATTACGTTGAGTAAGGGCCAATTTCAGCTCTTAACAAGTAAGGAGAACATTAGTCATGTCCTGCGGGTGTGGGAGCACATCGTGGCAGGGTGATGGTTCCTAAGGCAGCTCCACACGTTCTGGCATGTACAAGCCAGGCAGTTCAGCAGTGATTTGTGAGAACTGCCTTTGTCTCCAAACGGGACAAAAGAAACTTATCCAACACCCATCAGAGGTGAATAAGCCCACACTTCTTTATTCAGTGCACTGGGAACACGAGAGATAGCTCCTCCTAGTGTGTTCCCTGGACAACAAAATTTGTACAGGTAATATACCTTCCTGTTACGTAAGTCCATTCTTCTATTCATTTTTATACTACTACTCTGTTACATAAGTCCATTTTAAATCAAACCTTTACAATGATTGGTTCTGTATGCTCTGTATCTATACTCCAAAAACAATCCCTGGTCAGTTCTCCTTAGCTTTACTGACTGGAATCCTTGATATGTAGATCAAGATGGGAAGGGGTGGGGGGTTTCCAAGCAGCGTATATGATCCAGTAATTTAACATACATGGTCCAGTATCCACAGCTGCAAACTTCAAACACAACACTCCTTAACAATTCTATACATAGAGCGTCACAATTTTCTACCTTTAATCGAACCAGCTATTTCTTTTGTATGTTATTTTATCACAACTCCTTCCATATAACTAAATCTTAATTATTTATCAAACTATTTGCAACACCTTCACCTGGAGGGCCCTGGGCACCGCCCTGGAGGGCCCTGCGGCTCCTCGACACGCTGAGCAGAGGTGAATTCACCGCTCTTGGTTGCCGGGCCGTGCACCAGCCTCGGTGGGCAGCACCGGCACGGCCCGCTCGGTTCCCCGGGGCAAACCGGGGCTGCTGTGCCCGCCCAGGGATCCCCCCGGCCCCTCGGCAGCCTCACCCGTCACGCAGTCGGGGCACCAGCTGCGGCCCTCGCCGTCCTTGTCCCCGCAGAACAGCGCGAAGATGGGCCGGCCGCGATAGCGCTGCGCGGTGCGCACGAACTCCTCGTACCCGCGGGCCTGCGCCTCCTCCCACCCCATGGCCGCGGCCCCCACAGACCCGACCCGGCCCCGACCTGCGTTCCCTTTCCTACCGGGCCCTTCCCTTTCCTACCAGGCCCTGCCCAGCCCGGCCCTCCCCTTTCCTACCGGGCCTTTCCCTGCCCAGCCCAGCCCAGCGCGGCTCTTTCCTTTCCTACTGTGCCCTTCCCTGCCTGGCCCGGCCCTTCCCTTCCCTACGGGGCCCTTCCCAGCCCAGCCTTTCCCGGCCCTCCCCACCCGGCCCGGCCTCCGTACCCCGCGCGCTCCCGGCGGCCCCCGCGGCGGGACCGGGTTCGAACGGCGCCCGGCGGGACCGGGACCTCCTTCCTCCCTCCCTTCTTTCCTCCTTTCCTTTCCTTCCTCCCTTCTTTCTTTCCTTCTTTCCTTCTTTCCTTCCTCCCTTCCTGCTTTCCTTCCTCCCTCCCTCCCTCCTCCGTCCCGCAGGCCGCTGGTGCCGGCCCCGCCGTGAGGGCTCGGGGAGGCCGCGGCTCCTCAGGCCGGGCCGTCCCTCACCGCCAGCCCCGGGGCCGCTTTCGAGAGCCTGAAACAGCCCCAAATAACTCGGTTTGCCCCCCAGCCGCGGCCATGGGGCCAGGCAAGGCAGCGGTGCTGGAAGATGCGTGTGAATTCTCCACCCAGCGATGCGGGAGTGAAGCCAAGGCCTTACAAACACAGGTACCGTTTGCGCCCTGCAGCGATGCCCGGTTGGTTTTCATTCGTGATTGTTGCTAAAAGGTGATTATGACCCACTTCCCGAGACAGCCCACCAGGGAGTGTCATACTTGCTTTCCTAGTGCTGTCACATTATCTTGATGCTGTCCTTTTGTAAGGGTAGAGATCAAAAAATACATCCGTAAATATTACTAACTATCTCTTGTAGTTCAGTCCCACACAGCTGTCCACTCACTCCCAGTGGGATGGGGAAGAGAATTGGAAGGGGAAAAGTAGGAAAAATGATTTGAGATAAAGGCACATTAATAGGGAAAACAAATGCTATGTGCACAAGCAAAGCAAAATAAGGTATTTATTCCCCACATGCCATCAGCAGACAGGTGTTCAGCCATTTCTGCAGCTTCACCACATTTAGCAGTGACTTGGGAAGACAGATACTGTCACTCTAAAGAACCTCCCCTTCCTCCTTCTTCCCCACAGCTTTTACTGCTGAGCATGATGCCACATGGTGTGGAATATCCCTTGGGTCAGCACAAATCCAAAACAGTGCCACCACGGTGGGATCCATGCTAATATAAAAAAGATCCAGTTTCCTTACTGTTGTACAATTGAGTTGCATCACCCGTGTAAAGTGTTCTGTGTAACATCAGCTTTTTTTTCACTTTGAACAGCTCCAGTTTAATAGAAATGTTCCTGCAGTTCCACAGAATTTGGCTCTCAGATTCTCTCACCCCCGTCCAATTGTAATAGAAAAACTGAAGGCATCCAGGGATCAGAGAAACCCATCTGGAAGTGAGAACCCCAGCCTGAGAAGCTCTGGCATGTTCTCAGTGGTATCTGAAGAGAGACTGAAATTGGCCGTCCAGTTGGCCAAAAGGGACATCAAACGAAGGCGTCTTGAAGAGCAAGTGAAACAGCAGGTGTTGGGAAATGTGGTCAGTAAACCATTGTGGACCCAGAAGCCACAACAGCAGAAGACTGAAATATTTGCAAGTCCAGGGCATAAAAATGCACTGAAGTCTCCAACTTGTTTGTCAGGTCAGCAGAGGCTCGACCAGCCTTCCCGAGCGGAGTCTGCCAGGTCTGACAGGAATGTTTATCTCTATGTAGCTGAGGAGGGAAGGCCAAAACCAGCTGTTTTGGACTCTCCACCCACCCGTGACACAGGACCAGACCCCAAGCCAAATTTAAACAAAAAACAACATAAAAATACGCAGGAAGTCCAACGTCTGCAAAAGGAATTGAGGAGCTATGTCCAGAAAATTGAAGAAATGATTAAAAAAGGTGTAAGACTGAACAATGATTATGTTATATAAATGTACAGTAGTTTGTTGATTTTTTCCCCCAGTGTTTTGGCTTGAATGAGAATTCATGTTTATTTCTGGATTTTTAAGAACTGTCTACTTTTTTTAAAAAATAGATAAAAGCTAGAATACCTAGCCAGGTTAAGCAGTTGGTTCTTTTGTAATAAGTAGCAGGTGTAACCATTCCTCATTTTGAGTGCTTTACCTGCAACCGTGTCATAAAACTAACTGGCCACGTGACTTTTTAAGCTATAACTAATAAGCTTTATTGTGTAAGATTGATTAGTCAAATTCTAAACAGAAACATGATCTAGAGTTACAGTAACTAATTTGCATTACTGCTAAAGAAACCCCTGCAAATATGTGATTTGGTTTGGCGCGGCAGAGGTTTATGGTTAAATTATGCCTGTTGTCAGGGCTTAATTGGGATTCTCATAGGTTAAATTAAGACATAAAACTTTAAATTCTGTGCTTTTTAGGGAAAGATACAGAACTTTTAGATCCTGAAAACGAGCAGCGACTTTGCATTAGGAGACAGGAACAAGCTGCACGGTCAGCTCGGATGTTGTATGTGCTCCAGCAACAGGTAGGAACCAGCATTTCAAACTGGGATGCATAGCAGCTAGTTTATTGTGATGAATTTGACAGTAACAAACTGAAACAAGAGGAATTTGGTCAGATTATTTCTGAACTTTCATGACATTCTAGTTTAGATCTGAATGGTGTGACTAATTTCTCTCATGGCTGAAGTCCAAAATTTGGACATTCACCCAGATGTTACAGTGAAGATTTATTGGTCATTTATAGACGTGGAGCTAGTTCTGACTGACTTTCTTCTCTCCCTCTTCTTTCTTGATAAACAGGTAAAAGAAATTCAGGATGATTTAGAGAAACTGAGTCCTCATACAATCAAACACACTAAAAAGGTAAGGTGTAATTATCCTTCAGGCTGTAATTGGCTTATTGACAGAGTTTTCTGGATAATTGAGTTTGATTGTCTAGGGTGCATCGAGCCCTCTTCAGAAAGGAGATTTTCTTTGTATCTTCCACCTTTCATCTCGTTCTCACAGAAGCATGGATCACTTGGCCTGATAGTGCCTTTGCTGCTTGCTCTCAGTTCTCATCTGTCCAGAGTAGACTGGGGAGGGAGGTGGTCGGTCTTATGCTTTTATGTGGCTTCTAATTCCTTCTTCATTCCAATTCCTTTTTGCAGTAACAGTGTGTTCTACTCTTGACCGCTTTTTTAAACTTCTGGTTGATGTTTCTCGCTCTTACTAGCCTGATTTTCTTCTCTGCCTAGCACCTTTCAGAATGACAGCACTGAGATCATGCCTGCAGTCTGGCTGTTGCTATCCTGTTGTTCTCTTGTGCTTTTCTATCACTTGTATTTTCTTCTTTTCAACCCAGAGGATGGAGAATGTTCTGTGTTTGTGCAATTGTTGCATGTTAGGGTCCAGCCTATGATTACAGTTCTGTGCTGGCACACAGAAACACCAGGACCTGTTACACCCAGGCTGTTTCACTGAAACCAGCCTGACATTGATAGGGATACTGTTGTGAGGAATCTTTAGTGGATTACTTCAGAGCCTGTTTTGTTTTATTTCACAAATGGCTTCATAGCCATCAGAATTATCTCAAGCCTGAGTGTTTCTCCATTTTGGCATGGAGTGTTTCTCTAAATTTTGGCAGCAATTCTTCCTATAGTATAAGCATTCATGGAAACTATAGTTATTAAAGCATGTGTTTTTCATTTCCCCAGTCCCGAGCAGTGTCCAGGTTGGCAGCAGCACAGAGAGGTGCTGTACGAACCCTGCAGGCCTTTGCCAGTCAGTTCACAGATCAAACAGAGGAGCACATTCCTGCCCACTACAAGGAGCTGGGCAGTCTCATTCGACAACTGTCTCTCTGCTCTGCCAAACTAGAAGGGGATTCTTCCATTTCTGACATTATCATAGATATTTTGCTGCAAGTTGAGGTAGGAAAAAATATTTTTGTTTTGCTAAGTAGTGAAATATGAGCTCATGTTCATGAAATGGCAGAATATCTTACTAGTTTTGTTTGTGATTTTTTTAAAGGCCATATTTTCTAATGTATAAATGTACTTTTAATGTTCCTAAATAATGGTAGTCTAAAAGAGAGGTGCATCCTAAACACAGGTGCTACCTGCTGTTGGTCTTATTCATGCTGTTCCTGTTTTTCTTGGCTATCCTGGTAGAATGGGGACTGGCAGTGACAGTGCTGAAGTCAATTGTAAATACAAAAATGTAAGCCTTTTCAGTAAGATTTAGGTTAATATGAAAAAGCTTCTACATGAACAACCAATTCGGAATAATCAGTCAGAAAAAACTCCAACAAAATCAGACTAAAAAAGTTCCAACTGCTTAGAATGTCTTGAATTTACTTCTCATTTTTATATCAGATTTACTGAGAGAGTAACTAAAACTCTAAATATTTACTGCAGGATCTGAATTCACTGCTGGAAAACAAGCAAACACCAAAACCAGTGAAGAAATGTATTTCAGCTTCTCAGGCCAAATCTCCAAGGAACACTGAGACATTTCCAGCCAGAAAGCAGCTTCTGTCTCCAAAAAGAGAAAAAAAACCTCTCATCTTAAAGGAACAGCATAGACAAGAGCCTAGAAAACCTGCACGTGCCAGGAGTCTCTTGACTGGTTTGTATTTTGACTTACTAAATACATTTTTATCAGTTAACTTGCCTTCTGAAAACCAGTTTTGTAGTATGTTATGTATTGTTGGTCAGAAGTGTATGTTAGCAAATTAGGCTAACAAAAATATGTATATGTGTGTTTTCAAATATTTATATGCATATAAATATGTGTATGCACACAAACTCCAAACTCACCTTTTCATCAAAACAATGTAGGAAAGACAATTTCTTTTATACTTGTCAGGAAATACAAGGCTGGAGACAATTCTTGCCCCTTTCAACTTACAAAAGTTAAAAGTTTGTGTGTTATTTTTGATACAGATAAACATTGACATGTTTCAGATATTTCAGCAGTTCAAAAGGCAAACAGTTGTGCTCATATACTGCACAATAAATACCAAGAAGAAAGTGACCCACCTTCTCCAGAGAGAAATGCCACTTTACAGAGAAGCACAGATGCCCTGGTGAGAGCTAGAGCTGTAAAAAAAGAGCCTGTCCTTGAAAGTGGTCCTTTGAAGAAGAAAGGTGTGTTATTGCCTGCAAAACCACAGGTATGGAAGTGATAAATCATTTATGCTGTCTTCTGCTTGTGCCCTGGGATTTGTTATATAATGCAAGACACTGTCAGAGCTTCGCACTTCACAATGTTTCTGTTCTGAGCTAGGACACATACGGGGACAAACTGTCATCTGACTGTTATTTCTAGTGGTTATGACTATTTTAGCAGATGTTTTTAGAAAGCAGTGTTACTTTTCCTTGGAAACATATTGTACAACTAGAAAAAACGAGTAACAGAATTAGAAAGGAAAATGTTCACTGAAACTAGTTTCATGGTTGAAATTAGCATGGTTCTTTCAAGTTGAAATTAAAGCTGAAGTGTTTTCCTCCTATTAGTCATCCTCTGTCACAAAAAGTGCACTCAGCAGTAATGTCATGCTAGTGTTAGCAGGAGAATATAAGTTAGGCAGACTTAATTGATTATAGAAATGACAAAATTTGATGATACAAGTTCTGGTTTCTGCCAAGTCCTTCTTGGAACCAGCAAAAGGCTTCTGTAATTCAAATGAGTTCTTATAAGTCTAGTGTTAGATTTTGCAAATAGGTGAGTGCTTTTTTATTCCTTCTTCAGAGTATCACCTTCAACTTGAAGATTCAAATCTGACACAGTAACATAGATGTGTGCATGTGTAACTTTTACTGCTTCCCATCTCTGTGGATTGATGAGAATTGTGGGCAGGAAGGTTAAGCATTTCAGTAATTCATACTGAGGGGACGAGTCTAAGTGACCTTGCAGCAAATACAAAAGTGGCAATATTATAGTTTTTTGGCTGAGTAAAATGTTACTTTGGAAACATTCTATTTGGATTTATTAAGAGTTAACATAAAGTCTAATTCTGAAAAATTAAAAATAAGTATTTTCCCCACGAAGGGCAACATTGGAAAAGTTGGAACTGTTTGCAAAAATAATAGTTGTAGGATTAAGCATATGTTCTGTTCAGACACAGCTGTACTTCCCTTTAAAGCAGTTGGAAAACCTCCACATATGGCCAACTGTACAGCAAAGCCAGCAGGCATGACTTCAAGACAAAATCTGAAGCAAAATGCAAAATACTTTAACAATTCAACACTGGAATATACGTTTTTAATGTGCTGGTGTTAATTTAAGGGAATGCTGAAATCCCTGAAGTCAAGACAGGTACACCCCCGAGGAAAGCATGCTGGGTTTCGAAAGCCAACTATAGCTTTCCAGCTAAAAGAGACCAAACGACCTGCTAAGGAGAGCAGAACTCCCTGCACCCCTCCAAAGCCTCCAGCTCCTCCTGTTCCACCTAAGAGGTATGTTTACCTTACCCTGCTTCCCACTGGGAATGCTGCTGGCTCTGGGTTGGTAACTGGGACAGAGTTGGCCTGGCTGCAGCCCAGGGTGGCCAGTGGCACAGCACAGCTCTCTGCAGAGGGCCCAGAGCAGCCTCCTTCCCCAAAGCCCAGGAAGAGCCAGGGCTTCAGGCTTTTGCCTGAGTGGCTGCCTGGGAGTCAAGGCCAAACTCTGCAAGGCAGGGCAGTGACAGACAGACAGACAGCAGGCAGAGTGGGTATCCACAGCACTGCATTAAGGAAGTAAATATCTCCCTGTTCCAGAAGAACAAAATACATATATTTGTCCCAGACAATAATAGAGTGCAGTTTTATTTACTTTAAAGTATATTCAACATCCTGCTAGACCAGGGCCCCCCAAATTTAAGTCGCTTTGGGACTGGTGGTTGTGGCAGTTGAAGCAAGGGATCCAGGTGCTGGATCTGTATTAGGCAGTGTTCAGGGTGAGATGAGGAGCTCATTTCTCTGGGCCAAGTACTCCTGTTTGCCAACAGCAGGAACACAATTCAAGAGCCCTGGTTCTCAACAGAATTTTTTGGCTTATATGGTCTTAAAGTCAGTATTAATTTTCTATCTAAAGTTTCTTGCAACTTTTCCAAACTAATACTCAAAATCATGTTATTTCATTCTTTAGTTGTTAGAATGTGCATTTTGTAACCCTCTGTTACTGTGCTATTTTTGAAGACTAGCAAGGCTTGAAACAGAAAATCCAAGAGAAGTGAAGGCTCTACCTGGTCTTCACAGAGGAGAAATTAAAAAAATACAAAAGTTAAGGTAATGACTTACTTTGAAGATCTCATAACTGGTGTCAGATCTGATAGACACTTCCCACTCCAGCAGTCCCCCTAGAAGTACATTTATGTACTTGGGGGTTTTAAACTGTTGTTGTCATACCAAGTTTCTAAATGGCATTGCTGTTTGTTCTTTTTGGTGCAGGCCACAGATTGTTTCCCCAGCCAAGTGTGCAGACAAAGCTGTGAACAAGGTACAGGAGTGGTTGGAACCTCTGTTAGACAGGACACAGGTAGCACAGGTAAGCTCATGCCACTGGTGAGTGATGCCTTGAGAGCTGTCAAACATTTATAGAGAGGCATCACACAGTTTCTTTTCAACTTGATGCAAGATGGGGTTTTATTTCTTTCTTTCTTGTATTGGTTTTGTGTCTTTTGGATTTTTTAAGTAGCAGGTTGCAGCAAATGCAGATATTTTGAGTGAAAAGCTATTGGATGATCTTTTGGAAGATACTGCTCAGGAACTGTGGAGCATGGAGCAGCATGAAAGAGTCCAGAGCAAGACCCTGCCTATGGCTGACACTCATAGCCTAGAGTCAATGTGGCAAAGAATGGAAGAAATTGAAGTAAGATTTTCTGTCTTGGTTGGTCTCATTAGTGCCAATTTCTTGATTCCTGTCCATAAATTGTAATATATGTATGTATCTACATTCTTAAATGAAGCAAGATCTGACTGGGTCAGTGTCTAAAATCAAAGACCTGGAAGGAGTTTGTGCATCCAGCAAAATGCACTGTTAGATCAGGAACAGAATGTTTGATGAATCTGTTGCTGTAGACTTGGCAGACCTGAGTTTGCTTCCCACCTCAAGACTTTGTGGCTTAGATCACCATATGTGAATGGGAGAATCAGCATGGTGATTATGTTCATTGCCTTGCAGATTGGAAAGTATTTGAATATTAATTGGATTTTTTCCCTTTTTTGTGGTACAGAATCTCATTATTTTAGTAGCATGAACATCTTGAGGAAATACACTCTGGCAACCCAAAGTATTTCACAGGGCAGCATGGGGAAGTCAGACAAATACATGGTTATTTGTGCCCTTATTTATCCATCTTTCTATGTAGATACTCATAAGGTCATAATTTACTTGATTTGAGCTTCTCATATATTGCTTTCTTAAAAATTTTCTATCAAGTTTTTCATAGTTTTTCATTCAGTTCCCATTTTGACTTTCCTGTTCAGTGAAATCTATCATGACTTAGAACTACTGAGTTTAGTGCCATTGACCTCTAGAGAGCTGTTCATCAGCTGGAGGTGTGAAGCTGCCATCCTGCAGTGTCCTTGTCCCTGAGGCACTGGAGCACCCACCCACCTGAATTCACTGTTGGTGAGGCAGGAGCAGCATGAGGGTCCTTCAGTTGTTTGGCTG
This sequence comes from Xenops minutus, assembly GCA_035221455.1. Taxonomy (NCBI): domain Eukaryota; kingdom Metazoa; phylum Chordata; class Aves; order Passeriformes; family Furnariidae; genus Xenops; species Xenops minutus. The sequence goes on along the minus strand of JAWWEE010000048.1, from coordinate 118,782 downwards.
AGGGCTGTTGGTCTGAAATGGGAGGAGTTCCCAGGGCTGGCACTAGTTTTGTATTCAAGTATGGCATTTTGAACAAGCTAAATGCCTGTGATTTCACTCCCCTACCCCTTTTCAGTGTGATGTTAGCAGCCAAAAGAAGCCTGCTTTGCCCAAGGAGGATCATGACCTACTTTCCTGTTGAGGGATGGGCAGGTACGTGGGTGACTGACTGTGTTGTGTTCCAATGCAGAGACACCGGGAGAGTGTGCGCAGGAGGATCGCCCAGATCGTGTACACTGACTCCCACTTCTGGGCCCAGGAAGACAAAATGGGTAACTGTCTTCTTTAATGCCACTGGGGTTTCCTGTAATCTGTAACTTTAAATTCAGATGTTTTGAAAGCCAGGTCATTGGTTTAGCTGTGATCAAATAGCACCATCCAGACACATTTTTTACTATAGGTGCTTCTTTCAGAGGACAGTTGCTAAAATGTGGGTTGAAAATTGATATTTTATCAGTATTCCTGTTCTTTATGCTATTTGATTGAGTATCACAGTGAAGGTACACTGATTTTCCAAGGTATCTGATTACATACAGACTTTACTGGAACTGTGTTGTTTAACACAAGTTGGAAAATCTCACGATATGACTGGTGAAAATTTAGCTCAAATCTTTATCGATTTTTTTTTTTCCCATGTCTTGGACCTACTGCCAAGTTTAATAGGCTGCTAGTTTTACAGTGATATTTACTATCTGCTAGACGTATCCACTGACAGCACAAATGATTTATACTAAAAGTAACATTTCTAAAATGTTAGGCTTTAATACACTAAGTTTTCAGAAATCCTATATTGAATTCACATTTTAGGGGCTTCTCACTTTCAATACTTTACTTACCTGAAGGACCACCCCTTAAAAGAAGCAAAAGGCTTTGTGATGACTTAACCTGCAGTAGATGTAGTTTTTCTTTTTCAAAGAAACAGTTTGAAATGGTATTTTCTTCCTTCTAGAACAACAAAAGGCATCAATAGCTGAAAGACTCACATCTCCTCATCCAATTCAGATAACCAGAATAATTGGAGACACAGAGCTGGAAACAAACATTTTGGTTGAAAAACCTTTTGATGGCAAGTAAGTGGAATATTTGGTCCTACACTAAACTGGTGCATGAGATCTGTGTGACTTCATTACAGTGTTTTCATTACACTGATTCTTCAAAAAAAGACTTGAAAATCTAGTTCTGTCTTGATGATTATTTTATATTTCCAGTGATATTGATGAAAACGAAGCAGAGGAGAAATTGCAGACTGGAAATGACATTCAGCACCCCTTGCCTTTGAACCCTCTACAGAAAGGGCGCTCTGTGTCTCTCTCTGTGCCAAGCCATATGCTCCAGAGCATCTTGGATTATAACAGCAGATACAAGCATCATTTAAAGCTTATTTCCCATGAGGTGGTGGGCAGTTTCGATCCATGGCAGATTGCTGAGAGGTATATGAACTGTTTGTGGCTTTGAAATGAATGTATCAGCTGATGACAGATTTTTTGATCTTGCCCAGGAGAGGAGTGGGGAAGAGCCATTTAAATTCCGGACTGAAAGCAGGCTTTGTGACTGAACAGCTCCTGAGCTTGTCAGGCTTGGGAACACTCATATGTTTGGAGCACATGCAGAACTGCAAAGTTCTTCTCAGGAGGCCAGTAAACAACTGTGTACTTACTCACAGTCTTCCTTTTGTAGCATCTGCTGTAGTCCAGAGATCACTGAAATTTGACATTTTACTTAAAACTTTTCTGCTCTCAGTAAGGCCTGATACAGGGACAACTAAGGTCAATAAAAAGCTCCCCATTCAGTGCTTCAGTGGCCTTTGGATGACTACCATAGTACATTCACTCTTATTCCCAAGGCAGAATTAGTATCTTAAGGGTTTGAAAAAAGGAAACAACTGAGATCTCTCACTACTTTTAAGCTTGAAGTATGCCCTTTGCTATGAACCAAACTGAGGATAGAATTTCTGCTATCTTATACAACCCATATCAGAACAAGTATCAAATATTTTCTTGGGCTAAGCATTAGAAAGAAAAAAAAGTATCCATCTTTTAGAATCAGAGCACTGATATCTGTAGCATGAATGAGTGGGATTTGAAATCTGACTTTCTGAACCTTTTCCTTCCCTCTGGCTCAGTCTTGCAGAGCAGCTGACAGAAGAAGCCCTGTGTGACGTGGCAGCAGAGCTGCAGGACGTTTGTGAGGACTATGCAGAAGCTGTGTTCACATCAGAGTTTTTGCAACCAGTGCAGTGAATTCTTTCCCACTTCCCCCATCAACATCAGCCTCAGCCTGACAGTCTGGGAGATCTCTGCACCAGACCTCCATCAAGGATTCATCTCAGGTTTTTATCAAACCGTTATAAATAACGTTTTCCTTTTCAGACCTGATGTTATCTGACCACCATGCTTAGCACATACACTGGGATCAGTTGGGGATGTGACAATCCAAGGAAGGATTCTCATGGCACAGCACAAGTAGATGTGAACACTTGGCACTGGCTGTACCTGCAGACCTGCTTGGGCTCTTTCCATCAGCTTCAGAATGGCGTCCCTGAGTATCTCTGGTACATCATGCACAGCAAACAAGACCTTTCAACAGAAGTACATCGTTTTTTTTTTTTTAATGTTACACTTTTATTAGCACTTAGTGATTCAAACCCACGTACATTTCTCTTAAGAATCCTATTGAAATCAAGAACGACAAAATAAATGAACAATTGGCATTTCTGAAACGTTGAATTGACCTGTTTGTTTCAAGTAATCAAGGTATTGGTTTGGATTATGTCTGGAGTGAGCCATGAGTAATAATTATTTATATAGTATTCTAGGGAAATAAAAATTCAACCCTTGAGGTAACCCAAAGAACAATATGACAGTCTGTTTCCTTTGTCAATTTTTTTTTCTCCAGTATTGTTGAACCTATAACAGATTAATTTTTAGCCTGCTAAGATTATTTTCCCCTAATTAGAACATAGATTTTAAAAATAATTTTGTTTTTATTGAAGACACGTTTACTATTTTGTTTTGAAATTTACATCAAATATAATGATGTAAATGTTACTGCTGATGTGTAACTTTGCTGGTGTGTGATTTCTGTAATTTAAAACTGTTCATTTCTAAAATTATAGAGATAGCTTGGTTTTAAGTCAAAAATACTAAAGCCATAGTGCCTCTATGTATTTGTATATATGTTTATGGAAGTATTTTGAGATTTTTTTATTTTTTAATAAACAGCACTTGTTTCTTATGACTGAACATAGTTTTAATTTAACTTCCCTCTGAACCCATTTGTAATAGTCAGCAGGCAAGGGAGCACCTGGCAACATTACAAGTCAGACTACATAGATCTTGAAGTAATGTGGTCATCTGTGAAGGTAAATATACTTTCTCTCTTTTGTGAGGGGTGTCTGCTGGCTGAGGATGCCAAAGTAAACTTCTATTCTGGATGAGAATTTTATGGCATTTGGGTGTCTTTTTGGAGCAGAAATGCGTGGAGAGTGAAGGCTTTAGCTAGGATCCTTGACTTCACACTTCTCAGTCCTTCCAAAGGAACTTAACTAAGGTATTTTATAATGCATTATTTACACAGGCAGGCAAGATAATTGCAAAGTTTCTAGCCTGAAAAATTTCATAATTGTAGGGCTTTATCTTAAAGTGGCTCTGCTTGTCATTGTTCCTAAGGGACAAGTCAGCACCAGGGGGGCTAAACATTATATATGTGCATAATTCTTGTAACAGTATGTTAATAGAGACTTTATATGCAGCTGAAATGTGCAATTCCACTGCAGTTGTTAACTGTGCATCATCTCATGAGCCAGGTTACCTGGCTTTGCACTAACTTAAAGCCCCTGTCATGTCCATAGTGCTTTAAAGCTAAGTCATGGGGGAATATGAGAAACAATTTCAGCTTTAAAAAGTATTTTCATGGTATAGATACTGAAGAATACATTTTCTTGGAGACTGCTGTGTCCCGTTGCTGAAAGTCTTTGGAAACAGGTTAGATATTCAAAATACACTATTCTATCTGTTCTTGCAGAGGATTCCTTTCTGTAAACCTGGACTAGATTTCATTTTAAGATCCTTACAGGCCTGTTTTTCTCTGGATTCGGAAGGTGCACGTGTTTTCAATGTCAGAGCTGTGAGAGGGAGAAAGCAAAAACAGGATAAAAGGATTCAGTGGTTCTATAGATGTATGAATAACTCCAACAAATAAATATCAATGACTGCAGTTACACAGTTTCCAGAGTGGTTTTGGCTGATGTAGGTGGTAACTGGTAGCAGCCCATTGGAGCAGTTTGGCCCAAGTGCTGTGCCATATCCTGGGTGCACCAACAGGCATTAATTGCCCCAGCCACCTGCCTGGAACCCCTGCCCTTGGCCAGGAGCCCCCCTTATAGTCAAGAAACTCTCCAGTCCTTGCTGAAACTGTGATGCAGGTACAGCCACATCCCCCTGTGCCCTTGCATGCCCTTGGCTCCTGCTGGTTGTGTGGTGTGCTCTGCTGATGCCCGGGCTGTCAGTGGGCACTGTGGCTGTTGCCATCTGCCTTGCTTGGGTACTGTGGGACTGTGCCTGCAGGTGCAGTCATTTCCCAGCCTGGGCCATGGGTACCCATGGGTACCTGCCCTCCTGGGGCAGCCCTGCTCGCTCTTCCTCATAAATAACCAGGTGTGTGGGACCCCAAAGACAGGACTGTGCATGTACATTCTTATGAGCAGCTCCTGAAAGCATGCAACGTACTCTGTAAATATTTATCTGTAGAAATTAAATCTTTGTGCTTTTGGAGGTAGTTATGGCAACAGTGTTTGTTCTACCAGTGCTTTGGAGAGCTACTTGTTTCTACTAATGCTGCACCTAATTAAACGTCCATTAATGTCAGTATAAGAGCATAATTGCACTCCTTTCTCCTCCTTGGCTTGCTTTGTCTCTGGGTTACTCCTGGAACCTAACATTCTGCACATTCTGCTTCTCTAGGGACTGCTCTTCTTCCAAGAGAAAGAGGTGGCGTTGTTTTGGTTTGGATTGTTCTTTTGAGAACTGATTCACCAGCAGTAGGAAAAGGGGCTCTATTCACAATGTACACGTTAGTCAGCTATGAGCCAAATAGAGGATCTGCTTCAGTATATCTGCTCAAGGTATGTTCTGAAAGAACAATAGTTTTCAAGTATATATTTCCTCAGAAGACCCTACCTTCTGTCTTTCAACATGCTTGAATACTTGATGGTACTTGTGTTTAGGATAGTAGTCTGGTCAGAGAGAAAAAAGCAGCAGGTTGAAGGTCAGTGGTCCCGCCTGGTCATTTCTCCTTAGTCCTTGTGCTTCACCTGTGTGTCTGCCTTTTGTCTCTTGCATGACAGAGGTTGCACCACGTTGGCAGCAGGGCTGCCTGGGCTCACACAGCTCCCAGCATGTGGCAGGGAGTGCCAGGCCACTGGACCTCCCACCTGCTACCACCACATTGCTGTGGAACAGAGATCTGGCTGGCAGAGCCTGCCTTCCAAAACCCCTTTTTGGGACAACTGAGATAAATTTAAGACAGGATGTCATTTTAAACTGCAGGTATTACCCTATGCTGGAGGAAATATAACCCAGTGTTCAAAGTTCAGTCCTTACTTCCACTCATTTTGTGGAGATAATGTCTTTCTTTACTGGTTGTTTTCTTTTTGCTCTAGGAAGGGATCTCTATTTCACTGAATAGACTCAGTCTTTGCTCCTGAGGTGTATTTTTCAAGGACTGATTTTTTAATATATTTACTTTTTGGTTTTAAATGTTCTTTTAAACAGTCCCCTAATTTGCCAAGATACTTTTGGACACGCATAACTTTTAAAGCAAAAAATGGCTGAATTCAGAGCTAATTCATGAGCTACATTACTTTTCTTTCGATCAAAGCCTTGTTCTACTACATTATATGCATGTAACTCTAGTTACAGATTCCAGCTTTATAAATCCCCACACAATATGGTCCCACAACATCAAGGTTGTAGTTGGTGTTTTCCTTTGGCCCCATTTTCCCTCTGGAGATTTGTATGTTCAGTCTGGCTGTGCCAGAAGCACACAGAGAAACTGGGGTCAGGCTGACAGCCTGGGGTACATGCTGCAGGTGAGGGGGCTGTGTCTCGTGGCACAAGGGGCCAAGACAAAGCAATCTCACAGTGGCCACAAGAAAGAGGCAAGAGCCTGTGTTCTGTGTGGGGGCAAAGGAGCCCGGTGGTTTAGGCAGGACCCAGCTGCAGTGACTGGTGTTAACTGGTCTTAGGCTGGATGAGAAGGTAGCCAGGGTGAAACTGCTGCAGCCTGGCCTAAGTGCTTGCAGTTACCACCTTGCTCTGCAGAAGGCAATGCTGGAATACTGTGTGTTTCCTTCTGGGGCTGGGAAAGCTGCCTGAGTACCAGCTGGAGGAGTGAGCCTGGTCCCTGCTCTGAGCTCAGGTTTCTGGAGCAGGCCAGCTCTCTGGAGGTTAATGCAGGAAGACTTCCTATGGGGAACACATGGTGCATCAGACCGTTGGATTAGTGTGAGAATTGGAGGAGGAAGAGATGGAAATAAGACAGACTGAATTGTGTCTGGGTATCTCTCAGTCATGCTCAGCTCTTTAGTATAGGGAGGAATTTTTCCTCAGGATATAAAGTGCTGGGAGTTTTAATCATACTTTGTATATACTGAGAATTGTAACCTTACCTTATGTATTAAACACTCCACACTCAGGTTGATGCCTGAAAGTTCTGTGGAGCCAGAGCCCGGCTGACTGTACTGATTTTTGGAGCTGCTTACTAGTCCTTTGGACACCAACTAAAATCAGTAGGGACTGCATGCCACTGTTGTCTTGATCTAGTTCCCTTAAGGATCTGTTTCAGTGTTGTTTTCAGAACCCCATTACATACAGCTGACCTTGAGCCAGATGATATGATTGGGAGGGGATGCAGCCATGGTCAGAAAGGGCTGGACGGGTGTCTAACAGCACCCTGTTGTAGAAGGCTGAAAGCTGGGCACTGTCCTAACCTTCCAAACCCTTTGGTTTATCTCAGCCTGGTCATTGTGTAATGTAAATTGGGCTTATTGCTTGTGGCAGGCTTAGACAGGAGCTGAGAAAGGAACAGCAGGTGTCATATCATTTTTTCTGCAGCAAGACTTACTCTGATCTGTGTTAACTGATTACAACACCTTTGTTGTTGCCTCTTTTGGTGAAGGTTTTGGCGTCCTCTGTGTTCATGTCAGGGATAAGGAAACACAATCTAATAGCTTTGAGGCAAGGAAAGGCTGTAACATCATTTTATGAGTGAAATGGCTCAGCAATTGTCAGGATTTGGCCTTCAGTTTTGGGCAATCTGCAAAGCACCTGGTCTTCCCGTGGTCAATTCTGCAGCTACACCTGTGCAGGCAGCTGGATGCAAGCTAGTTCCCTGTCCAGGTGTTTTCACTGGAGCTTTGATTTGTCTCTGACATTTGTAAATATGGGTGAAATTCAAATGGAAGCTTACACTCTCCATAATTGTCTGTTGTCTTTCAACTGGGAAAAGAAGCTTGTTCTGAGTATGTAACTAAGTAGCATCAATTAAACTAAAGGTAAGGCAGCTGCCGCTGCCTTCCCCCCACTCCAACCCCTTCCCTCTGGCTTCCCTTTTCTGCTTCTGCAGCCAGTCTGAATATTCAGGCTGAGGGAATAAACAGCCAAAGAGAACTGGGTGAGCTGGAAGGAGACAGAGAGCAAGTGAACTTTAAAAGGAGAGAAAGAACAGAGTGGTTGCTTCTGTGGTCAAGACTTTTGTGTGGATTTCTAACCACCTCAGGAGCACATGCTTAACAATGATTATATCCATGGGAGGTGGCACCACTGGTGTCAGTTATTAATAAACCTCTTGAAATGCACATGCTGACTTTTTTCTTTCTTCTTCCTCTTTTTTTAAACTTTCTGTAGCGATTTCTGGCCCTTTTTGAGCTGGCACAGAACAAAATGTCCATAGTATTGGTGAAACATAAATAGCATTGTTCAAATGGACCCAAACTGAGGTACTCAGGGGAGATTGAGCTGGGCTGTTCCATACATACAGCTCCTGGAGCTGGCTCTTCCAGTGTCCTGAAGTTTGTCCAAAACAAAATCACCTGCAGATGAAGGCTGCCCAGAGAGTGATGCCACCCATCAAAAAAAGTCATAAAGTACCACATTTGTTTCCTTTATGAAACATCACCCTTTGCTTCTCCAACAGCCCTCCTTAGCCTTTGGTCTGGGGAGGGGGGAGTGCCAGTGCTAAAATATATGCTCTTGAAGTGTAGGGACTTTGCTTTTCTTCTTGCTGAGAAAACGTTGATGGCACATTTTTGTCTCTATTTCTCCCTATACATTACACAGATGGTTCCACACCTTTCTCTTACATGGTACTGGTGAGGAAGAGGGCCATGGTACTACTGAATGAGTGCTGCTGAAAAATATGGGTGCTGAGAAAAATGTTGTCTAAGTTATTAGTCTGAGACAGGAGGAGCAGAGTGACATTTAATATCAGCATTTTTTGAATGCAGTGGCCTCTTCAAAGTGTCCCCACTCGTGGATTACTGACTTGTTCTGTGTTACACTGATGGCATTTCCCTGGCTTACATGGAGGTGATTTTGGAATGGAGCATATGCATGGGGGTCTGCACAACCAGCCTCTCCTTGTGCTCCTCTGCCTTACCTGGCTCCTGGTGTGACTAGAGGGAGCAGGGCCCTGCAGGTCCATCATGCACAGAGCCATCCCCAAGCCTGGCAGAGTTGGGCCACTTGGCATTGTCCCTCCTGGGTGCAGGGTGAGCACTGGCCCTGGCTGAGCTCCATCTGTGCCTGAGGAAGCCCATGGAAATTGGGGCTGGGTATGTCTGTGCAAACAACTGCTGCACTGCAGAAGAGGAAAGCTCCACAGATGCTTCTAAAAATCCTGGTGTCACGGTTTCTCCCTCTCCCCTTGGCATTTCAGGGAGGAAACACGACTAAAAATAGCCTGCTGTCTAAAGCACCCGGAGAGCTGTGCTGTCTGATTACTCCTTAATTTTTGTTCTCATGAATGTATCCAGGTTTTTGGTTGTGGGTTTTTTTCATTTGGTTTGGTTTCTTGTGTTTTTTCCCCCAAATACCTGCCCTCTCATTTAGCAAAATGGGCTGCCTTTAGAATCAAGCTCATACTCATCAAATCTTGCATTTATCGTAGCCCTTCCTCCTGCTGATCTTTCCTAATATTTTGCTCTGCAATGGACCAGCAGTCAGGGTCTGGGAAGAAGGCTTCCTAGCAACGCATTAAGCCACTATAACAATGTTTTAGAAAAAACAGGCTGCCTTTATCAAAATAAGACTGGGGAACTGATAGACTTTTCTACATGGAAAGAATAGATGCCCTATGCTTATCCCCTGAAATGGAGAGCCCACAATTTTATTACCATTTTCCTCTTTTCTTAATGGAAGAATCAGAACAGGTTCAATAAAGCAGAGCAAATACCAGTAACACCACAGATTGGAGAGTCCCGGTTACTCTTTAACAGTGGGTTAAACTGGGGGAGGAGGGATGGGGCAGCAAGAGAGGACAAAATCTAAGTTATTCCATACCGAAAGAATGAGATCTCTAATCAGAAAGATTTTATATAAGCAAACCAGTATGTAGGCATGGCAGGTTAGGGCTTTTGGTTTTGGTGGTTGCTGATTAACTTAGGCTTCTTCTATGTGTCTGCAGCAATCTGGATAAAAATTGTACCTCTAGGTTTGCTTGCTTCTTCCTCCTTTCCCTCTCAATATGGTGTTCTGTCACTGTCCTGTCCTGATTTCTGAGAGTGGAAAGCTTAACAAATGTGACCTGTATTCTAATGTTTTGAAAATTAAGACATTGCCCTCCTTTCCCAGCTTCCTCCCCTCCATGTCAAGACATGACAAAAAAGCTCCCAAAACAGCTCTAAAATAACAGCATACAAATCTACAGCTGCTACAATTTCATACTGTTCCTTTAAATTTTGATTCATGAATTTCTGAACACTTGTTTGGTTTTTGATTTTTTTTTTTTAGTCTGTGCAACTGGTCTTCTAAAAATTGTTTAGATCCCTGTCTTTAGGGTGGTATTTGGAGTCAACAGGGAATAACCCTCTCTGCAGCACTACCAGGTATGCAAAGGCATGACTCTATGGGCATTTTTAGATGTGGGAACCTTCCTGTAGGGTCTACAGCACACCTTTTACGTGCTCTCATTTGTACCAAGAAGTTTTTGTGGGCTGTATTGCTGTCTGCTGTCTGGATCTGGAAGCTCTCTGCCTTGTGCTCAGCAAATCTACCCCTTTTATTAAAGAATTGTAAACAGAGCAGAAAAAACAGTCTCAATTAGTGGTTCTGCAGTATGGTAACAAATACTAGACATAAATGAATTACTTAGAAAATTCGGCTGAAATCTAGTGATTTTAATTCTTGTGAACTTTTTTCCATCTGTTTTTATACCTTATGCCTTTCTCCTCATGTAGCTACCAACACTGGAGAGCACTGGAATTAAACCAGCAAGTACCATTGCTCCTTGCAGGCCCTTCAGAAGGCCTGAGCCCTGATGTTACTCATCAGTCATAGTCTGCTCCTACTCTGCCAGACCTTTCATTGGAGAGGCAGGAGAAAAGAGCATCTTTGAGTTCAGAGACAATGAAGAAGTGACAGATGAGGGGACTGAGGGGTTGAGGACTGAGCCTCTCTCAGCTCTTGTTCCTGCAGCTATTGATGGGTGATGGGTGTCTGGGTCATTAGTTAGACCCTGCTTCTCTGCAGACCTGGGATACTGCTAAGGAAAATTTTCATTGCCTGGCCCAGGCATTTGTCTGGTTGCCTTGTGTCTGTTGTGGGTTGTTACAGCCATGCATCCAGCTTCAGCTGCAAAGCTGAGTATTCCTGGTGTCAGTCAGTGCCGTCTTTCTGGTACCTGAGATTAAGTAGAGCTAACAGCAACCTGGCAACATCACAGCCTCCTCACCAAGCAACGTACCTGCCTGCCAGAAAATTCCCTGGGAGTCTCAGGAAGTCTGTGTTGGGACCAGTTGCTGACCCACTGCTGTCTTCTGTTTTCCCTCTGTGGATTATGGTGTTGTTCCCTTCCATTTTTTGCAGAATGCCGCTCTTCTCTGAAATGCTGGGCTCTGACATACCCTGCCTCTTTTTTATTTTGGCAGTTTGGTGACGCATAAACAGTGCAATGAGGTCTCACAAACAATTTGAAGTTCTGTTGCCAAGAGTTGCCATCTCAAGGCTTATTCTTGGAACCTGGACAGCTTCTTTGGTTGTTTCACTGGCAGGAGCAGCCACAAAGCAGGTGTATCTACTGCCAGAGAATTTCTCAGTCTTTCCAACTAAAACAGCGTAGTGCAACCCATTTCTAGTGGGTGGCTGACGTGCAATGCTTGGCTGGGAGCTGCTCTATCGCCTGCTGTTTTCTCTGACTCAATGTGGTGTCTGCTCCTTAAGGCTGCCTTTCAAGTCCTGTGGTGACTTCAAGGAGGACATAGAAACTGAACTTAAAAGGTTCTGCCTGTCACTGCGCCCTTCTCATCAGCTCCTTTCCTTTAGTCCCACATCTGCTGACGAAACCGCACTTGCATCACCCTTTCTTGAAATAAGCAATTATTTTCTGACTTTGGACAAACAACATTGGCTCTAGAGGACAGATCTCTCATTTCCCTTCCTAAGCAATCTCCTGGTTTGGCCCTGAAGGCTGCTTAACTCAGGTTGAACCTGGTGTCAGCAGGCACAATGCTATAGAAGCCAGCTTTGAATTCAGTCCTGGAAATATTAACCAAACAAGCAGCCTTCAGCTTTGCTGCTTAGGCCCTGACGTGTGCAGCTAGAGCAACTCTCCCTGCCCAGTTTGAGCAGGTTTGGATCATGAGGTGGGCAGGTGTTTTCAGGGGGGCACTAGTGTCAGTTGGTACCATTTTTCTCTGAGCTCCCATCCTTGGGTGGCTCTGCACTGCCTCAAAGCACCAGCTACCTATTTTGTTGATCTTTTTCAGAATGGATTAGCTGCAAACTGTGTTTTGTAGAAGGTTTTATTTCTATAATTAGACATCTTGCAACACCAGAAAAGCTAGCAATGATGGGGAGCATCCTTTGACAGAGGCTTTTTCTTAAGAGGAGTTTCTCTGCTCCATTGTAAGGAAGAGAACTTGGGTCACCAGTAAAACAGAATGTGTTTTCAATTAAGAGTAAATGCTTTTGAAATTAGATTTTCTCAATAGATCTTTGGATGTATAAATATCTTTAAATGCATTCCAGTTCAGGCCATTACCTGGCTTAGTATATTTTACATTATTATTTGGCTATGATTCTTGCAGAGATTCTGCATGTCCTCTGTAATGCATAAAAAAAGCTGTGCCTTTGTGTACTGAAGGGATTTCCTTGCAATCTCTGACGCTTTTGCAAGTCTTTGGGAGAAAGAAGGATTTCTGGATGTTTATGTTGTCAAGGACTGGCAGTTGTCTGCTTTCAGTATTCAGGACAATGAAAATTAACCTTTTCCTCTCGAGGGAGGCATTGTGGTGTCTACTGCCTTCAGAGGCTGCAGGTAACTGCCTGCTCAGGCAGCTGTGCCAATGGAAAGGGGTTTTTTTTCAGTCACTGCCTCTAGTCCAGTGCAAAAGAGCCCTTAAGGCTGAATGTTATCTCAATACATTAGTTGGGATATTATCTTGTAGTGTGCTGTCCCTTCAAGGTGTAAATTTGCTCTTTGTGATGTAAATTGAAAAGAATTTAATGAAGACCCTCTGAGCAAGGCAGAAGCTGCTTGTATTGAGTTGTTGCAGTTGGAAGCAGCACAGAGCAGGGAACTTACTGCTTTTGTCCCAACACACTTCTGCCTTTCACATATTCTCCCCTAAGCCAGTACTGCCTCCAGCCTTCACAAAATGACATGAAGCTGAATCAGGAGAGAGATTAGTTATGAGGAAAAGGTTCTTCCCCCAGAGGCTGGTCAGGCACTGGAACAGGCTTCCGAGGGCAGCAGTCACAGCACCAAGCCTGAGTTCAGGGAGTGTTTGGGCAATGCTCTGAGGCACATGGTGGGATTCTTGGGGTGTCCTGCACAGGACCAGCAGTTGGACTCGATGATCCTGATGGGTCCCTTCCAATACAGCATATTTCATGATTCTATATGTACCCATGGTCTTTCTCTAAAATTGCTGTCTTTGGTGGTTCAGTGACACCGTAGTACCTTTGGGAAAGCAATCCTTATCAAATCTTTTATACAGGTCATCAAGTCCAACAGCAGAGACAATGTGGCTCGAAGGCTGTGGCTCTGTCACCTGGAGCTGAGGGAAGGTGAGCCATAATTTACTTATCACTGGTTCTGTGGGTGGGAATTGTTGGGTGTTGTGGCTGTTCCACTTAAGGTTCAGACAAAACCACTTAACTCACTGTGTTCTCAGGGGTATTTGCTCTGGGTCCTTGAATTAACTGCTTAGCAACACCCAGAGCAAATCATGTATTTATACCTACCAAATTGGTATTGGCATGGAGCCTGTAAGTTGCTTTAGCACTTGGTTGCATTGTTTGCTTGGCTCTTTAATTGTGGGCTTCTTTGGGCAAAACTTTTGTTCACTGCACTTTACTTGGTGGTGCTCTGACACACTCTAGTAACATACAAGCCTTCCTAGGCTCTCTGCCAGCCTCTTCCCATCGTTCCCACAAGATGGGCTGCAACTTAAGACATTTCTTAAGGTGAATTTCTCCCAATTCCTGGGGGATCTGGAGAAGCTGGCTTCTCTGTTTTTAGAGATACTCTGCTTCTGAGGCTCCTGAAGAGGGAGAAATCAAGTCTCATCTTGTTAAGTTCCCTAGTCCAGTTCTCAGCCTGCTGTAAGCCGCTTTCCTATAGCTGACTTAAAAGGCAGCGCGTTGCAGCAGTTCAACCACTGCACTGACATGGGGCTTGGCAGCACCCGAAGGATATTTGCTGCTAAATTCCAGAGCAGCCACTCGCAGGAGCAGCTTGCGGAGGCCCTGCCGCAGCAGTGGGGCAGCGGGAGCGGGGCACGGTGCGGGGCAGCATCGGAGGAGCATCTCCGACTCTGCAGCTCCGCGGGGCGCTCAGAAGGCAGCGAGGGAGCCCCGACCCGTCCCTGGCGGGGGCTGCGGGCAGGGCGAGACCCCTTGCCCGGTGTGGGTGTCCCCTCTGCCCAGCCCTTTACCCAGTGTGGGATGTCCCCTCCGCCCAGCCCGTTACCTGGGAGAATGTCCCCTCTGCCCAGCCCTTTACCCAGGCTTTGGGTGTCCCCTCCGCCCAGCCCCTTACCCTGGGAGGTGTCCCCCCTGTCCAGCCCCTTACCCTGGGAGGTGTCCCCTCCGCCCAGCCCCTTTACCCAGTGTGGGATGTCCCCTCCGCCCAGCCCTTTACCTGGGGGGTGTCCCCCCCGCCCAGCCCCTTCCCCAGGGTTGGGCTGTCCCCCCGCCCAGCCGCTGCCCGGGGCGCTGCCCGCACCTCCCGCCCGGCTGTGCGCAGCCACATCCCCGCCCGGCCCCCGCTCTCCGCCGAGCCGCTCGCTGCGCCTTGAGCGACGGCGGCTGCGCCTTCAGCGCGGGCCGGGCGGCTCCGGCTCCGGCTCCGGCTGCTGCTGCTGCTGCTGTTCCTGCCGCCCCTGCCCCTGCCCGTCCCGGCCGCCTCCCCTCGCGCCGCAGCCCGCAGGGGGGCCCTGTGCCGGCAGCCCGATGGGGCGGCGGGGCGCGGGGGGCGCCCGGCGGGCGAGCACCTGACGGCGAGCACGGCGAGCGGCTCGGCTGCGGGCGGGCAGCCCCGACATGGCGAAAGCTCCGCGCCCGGGTGAGTGCGGGGCTGCCGGCGGGATGGGGGGCGAGCCTGCTGCGGGGCAGCCCCGGCCCGGCTCGGCGCCCCCTCCTCGCCGCTCCCCAGCGCGGCCCGCGGGGGGGTCCCCGCCCTGCGCCGGGCTCGGCAGGGAGCGCAGCAGCCGTGGAACGGGCAGAGCTGGGTGTGCTGCTGGGTGGGACTCGCCCAAAGGCGAACGGTGCGCCCTGCCCGTTCTGCACGTGCTGCAGGGCGCGCTGCCTCCGGAGCCCGGCAATGCGGGGCGGCTGCGGCTCGGCGGTGCTCGGGGGCAGCCCCGGCCGGGGGGTGTATGCTCTGTGTGCGCGAATAGGCAGGGCAGGGCAGAGCTGCATTAGTTGGGGATGCCCAGTGGCAGAGGGGCAGCCCTGGCCGGGTGGGATATGCTCTGTGTACGCGAATAAGCAGAGCAGAGCTGCATTACTTAGGGATGCTCAGTGGCAGAGGGGCATCCCTGCCTGGGTGGCATATGCTCTGTGTACACGAATAGGCACAGCAGAGCAGAGCTGCATTACTTGGGGATGCTCAGTGGCAGAGGTGCAGCCCTGACTGAGTGGTATATACTCTGTGTGCACGAATAGGCAGGGCAGAGCAGAGCTGCATTAGTTGGGGATGCTCAGTGGCAGAGGGGCAGCCCTGACTGGGTAGCATATGCTCTGTGTGCACGGATGGCCGGTGACAGCCAGCAGAGCAGATGAGAGTCCACTTGCTGGTGCAGAAGTGGTTTCCTTCTGGGCTGTGCACAGAGCCCATTGCTGTTGCAAGGGAAGGCCTGGCTGCTGTGACTGAATGGTCAGTGTGTGACACTCGCCGGTGTTTGGTGCCAGCTCTTGGCACAGCTTTACAGCAGCATGGCAATCTACAAGCTAAACCCAAAGTGGTTTTGGTATTATTCCCCCCAAATAGGCATGGACTGGTGGTAGCCCAGAGAGGTAACACTCAGGAACATGAGAGCGCCAGTAATTTCAGAAGGTGCAAATACAGGACTGAACTAAATGGTTGTTTTCAATATTTAGAAGATAAGGAAATAAACAAGTGGGGGGAAAGTCTAATAGTTTTATTCCTTGGCATTAGTTTGCAATCCTTTTAAGTTTGATAGGAAAATAAGGGGGCATTGCTTTGGCTTTCTGTAATACATGAGTAATGCAGCCTGCATACATAGCTTGCATGTTCAAACCCAACTTTGCACAGGAATTTTAAAGGGTGGTACTTGTCTTGGATGTGATTCCACTGACTTCAGTAGACAAAATATGTCTTTTGATGTCAGTTTTGTGGTGTTGTAACTACTTATTGTAAAGCAAGACTAGACCATTCACTAAGGAGGTCTATCAGAACACAGTTAGGAGTAGGGGAAATGTGCTGCTTTTATAAATTGAGTCTACTGAGTTTATCAGTGTGAGCTGGAATATGCACAAAGATAGAAATGTGTCCATTTTGCTTGTATGTACCCTGCCAGTGCCCCAACCTTACCTCAAATAGAAAGAAAGACCTAATTCTAGTGAAAATCTGCTGCTTGATCACTGTTGAATGACAGATATACTTGTAAAGGCCTTTTAGACCTGGTCCATACTTGAGTCATTTGAGTAGCAAGATCTCACCTAGTGAACTCCAGATCTTAAGCGCTTGGAGTAGTCCCTGTGCAGAAATGTTTGGACATTTGCGAGATTGTTGGTTGTAAAACCACACAGAGGCAACTTGCACATCACATGTCCCTGTGGGAGTGGTGTGGTATCTGCTCTTCATCTCCTACTTCATTTTTAATGGACAGCAGTGACTCAAAAATGCCAGATCCTTCTCAGAAAACCAGAATCTCTGCACTGTGAAAGCAGAGTCTTTCAGATGTGATGCAGGCAGTCCACCTACAGTCGTTGCAGGAAGAGGTTAGAGAATATTCATATCTTCTCTGGTTTTGGGGAGTCAGTTTGGAGGAGGTGATGATACTGCTGAGAGGGAGGGTGAAGTTAATTTCTGCTGAGGGGAAGCTGACATCTGAAGCATCAAGAAACAGCTCTGGGAGGTGTACCATATTTACAGGAAAGCTCTGTCTAGGATTTGGACCCTGAACAGCCATGTTAAACCTCATCTCTCTCTTCCTCCACCTCACTAGTAATCCCGTAGAGTGCAAGACTGGAAATGTCATTGGTACCTTAAAATAGGAGCTTAAAGGCCTGCATGACTAAATTTCTTGTTTTGTTTTCGTTACTCAATACACAAATACATGCCTGTCCTTACCATCTGCTGCAGAATTGCCAGTGGAAGGATGTACAAAGTAGGTAACCAGGAACTTGTCACTGTGGAATTGCTGTGAGATGAAAGGCCTTGAATGAGAAATGGGAGAGAGGAGTTGGTTGTGTTTGGCACTTTTGACCATAGAGGTTTCTGGACTGTTCCATCACTTAGCTTTTTCATTTCTTAACAAGGGAACCTGCAATTTATGTGGACTTTTTTCTGTGTGTGGTTATGTCTCTGGCTTTGTGAGCTCTGCTTTTTGAGAAGAGCACTTGACATCTTGACTTGACCTTCCGCTTCTTTCTTCCCTATTCCCCTCAGCCTTGTATGCTGTCTTTGAGTTCCCTGTGGTCCTGCTATCAATGGTGTCAATGTATGGTCCATCTTTTTTGGTGGTCTGTGCACAGGCAAGGGCTTACTCTGAGCATATGTTAGTTTTCACTCTGGAATTATTGGAGGAGGGATCAGCATCTCTCTCTGTCTTGCCTGAGCTCCTGAGTCTGAGGAGTGCCTCCAGTAGTTAAACTCACATCCTTGTAACATGCATCTTCAGTTTTGTGTTTGCCAAAGAAGAAGTAAAACATGTAACTGGAAAACACAGTGGGTGATTTTGGCCTCTGGTGAGTCTTAACTGCGTAGTCACTAGGTAACACTGTGTGGGTAGCTCAGTTAAATCACTTAATGGGTAGGCAGGAAGCATCTGAAACCATCAGAACAGAAAGAAGTATTATTACGCAATAGCAGTCAGTGGCAACAGCAAAGGTCACTCCTTCTACCCAGCATCTCTTTCCAAATGGAAGAATGACTTGTGCTTTTTAATTTTATTAGGAAAACTGTCTCTGAATTCAAAATAGTCACCGTTCTAAAACAAGTTTTGACAAGTGGAAATATTTTAATCTGTGCAACAGTCTGGGTTTTTTTATTTTTTTATTGAGATAAATTCAGTCCTCAATATTCTGCTATGTAAAAGACTGAGTTTTCTGGTAGCTGTGAGAACACTGTGTGCTGCTTCATCTCTGACTAGGTTGGTGTGGTGATAGTATTCAGGAGTGCCTTTTTTGTGGTTGCCTGTGTCTGGCATGTGCTTATGTCTAGGCTTCATTGGCAAATTCTTGTTACCAAGCAAAAGATGCAGCAGGACCTGCTGCAAAGCTTGAAATCTGTGATAATGTGACAATGAAGTGAATTGTACTGAATTACTTTTACAGTAAAGCCCCCTGCAGTAGTCACATCCAGTGAAAACTGCTGCTCTTATCCCACGCACCTCCCTGGCAGGGCCAGTGTGAGCACACCTGGGCAGGGATGGTCTTTGGGACCAGCCTGTCACACTAGTGATGCTGCCAGCGCACGAGGGGCTGGTGGGATGGCATTTGGATCAGTCTGCTTGCTTTGTGCCTGCCCTGTATGCCTGACAAGGTAACCAGTGATCCATGCCTTGGTGAGGAGAAGAGGGACATTCTGGAGTGACTCGCACACTGATGCTTCTGGACCGAGTCTACTGTGCTGCTACTCTGCCCTCACAGATATGCTTCAGGAATTAAATCATTGCTCTTTCATTCCCAAAGTGTTTGTGCTGGTCCTGCTGGTGAAGTTCTACTGTAAACAGTGATGATTTGAGTCATGGTTTTCTTTTTCAGCTGCAGTCGGTGTTTTTAAAAGCTATTTCAAGATGAGGAGAAGGCAGAACTGGAAATACTGAGTGACAGTGATGAGCTGTTCTCCCTTAGGATGCTTGGGACTTACAGAATGAGTGTGTTTTGGACACCAGGCCTTTTAAAAGGATGTAGGAAAGTGATTAAAGTTGGGATTCAGCAGTGTTAGCTGTTCAGTTGTCAAAGGAAGACCTTTGTTTCCTAGAGTGCTTTTCAGTCTCTGAGGCCTTCTCTTCTTACCTGTTTTTCTGCTTCCATTTCCTTAGTCCTTAAAATGTTGGCTACAGACCAGCAGAGTCACTTTACTTCCTCTTGTGTTCTTCTTTTTTTTCCCCTTTTAGAATCACCCTCATATCACATGGAATGAAGTGTGCTCATGCACTGCTTATTTGTCGTATCACTGCCAATTTGTCAAAAAAAAAGAGAGGCACCTTTGGAAAGAATTTTGGTTTATACCTCCTGACCAGGAGAAGCCAGAGACAATTCTTCTCTTATGTATACATCTCAACTGCTGTTGATCTCTTATGGAACAATGATAAAATGAGCTCTGCTGGTGTTTGTGGGTGAAAGTGGAATTGGCATTTTTCATGACTGTTCTGCTCCTTAGGTCTATTTGTGGAACAAATCAGAGATTGCACCATCATAGTGGATTGTTCCTTCTCTGGATGGACAGCATTAGAAGCTGCTGATATGTGTGTGGGAACTGTTTCTTCTGCCATTTGCTGGGACTATGTATAGTCACTAAACACCAGGGATGAAATTTGCCTCGCATCTGAATTAGGATGACATCCACAGAGGTGCAGCCTGACTTGCCTTCAACTGAGAGTGTCACATAATAGAACATGGGGCTATTTCTGTAGCAATTTTTAGTCAAGTAAGATCCTGGCTCTTTTGCTGCTTATCACAAGAGGATGCAGCTGATCATATCTGTGCCTCGCACCCTTATGGAAGCTGTTGCTGTACAGGATATAGGTTTCAGCTGTGATCTTTACTTACACATCTTAGGAGTAAGGAAATCAATATCTAACATGGGTAAATTGGCTAATGAGCATATTGTAAATGTGAAAATCTCTGAGTCTTTAACTGATTCTTTTTCAACAACATTCAGAAGTGATTTTGTCTAAGCTGCTAATTAAAAACAATGACAGCTACGGTGAGGTTGGGCTGTATTGTGAAGTATGGTGAATCACAAACCCTGATCTAGCATATCCACGATGGATATACTGTGGAATAGTATACATGTAGGACTGTTGTTTTCTGTAGGTCCTGCAAGAGTTGTCTTTGGGTAGATATGATAGCATCAGCCATGGAAGAAACTAAAATGTGAAAAGAAGGAGTGCAGAGAAAATCAAGAGAATGCTTTCCACCATTGCATTTTACTCATGCATCACAGCACCTCATCTCTTGTCATCAGATCACTGATGCAGCAAAGTACCAGTGAAATTCCAGCTGTTCTTTGTTGAAAAAAAAGCAAGACTTTTTTTACAGAAGAAAATCACTGAATGTAATCTTAATTATGATTAATTACAGTTAGTGGTAGCCTAACCAGAGCATTCAGCTTCTGTGCATGGTGCTGCAGGATGCTCTGCTCCTGTCTTCTCCTCAGCTGTTCCTGTGGCTGCGTGTTCAGGGCCAGCCCCTGCCAGCTCCCTCTGTGACAGGTGACTGTCACAACCTGCAGCTCTGTGCAGAGAGAACAGCTTAGGTAGGAAACTTCACCTCTGCTGCTCCTGGAAGGGAAGCACCTGTGCATTTCTGTGGGCTCTCCTGCCTCTCGGAAGTGTTGCCTTTGTATCCTAGTGTCTGTCTGTTGTGCTGCCCTGACAGCCCGTGAGGAACTGCTGTATGTGCTTCCACTTCAACTGTTGTGACTCACAGGTTGGTCATGTGTAGGTTATTGGTCATTAGTGGATTCCTGTTAAAAGTATTTCCTCATGCTGTCCCCTTCTATCAGCAGAAATTGTGATACTGAACAACTGAAATTAAATGAAAGCTGCTACCCTGGGTACAAAAATTGCTGAAATCTGACTGCTAAGAATCAGCTGACTAATCTAATAAAGAGTAAGTTTTGCTGCCATAGAAGCATCAAGTGTCATTACCGAGGAGCTCGCCTGTGTTCTGAAATAGGGCTGGTCTTTTCATTCTCTGAAGAAAAATAATAAAATAAAATATGCAGCAGTTGACACTGTAAATCAAATCAGTGAGTCCAGGCAATGTCAGTGTCTAATGCAATCAAGAAATGTTAATAGAGTCTTCTGAAGGTGCCTAATGCTAATCTGCTGGCACAGAAGGAAGCAGACTCTATAGGACCAGTGTATTAGGGCAGTGCAATGCAGTCCAGCCAGCAAATCCATGTAGATATGGAGAGCTGCTGCAGTGAGATCACGCAGATTTGTGCTGCTGACTGTGGATATGTTTAAGCTGCTTCTAAATCTAGAAGCATTCCCAGTGCAATATAATAAAACTGATGCTTCCAAGGGCTTTTCTCATACCCGGAATTTATGCCTGGATATTTTTGACACTTTTCCCTGCCCTCCCTTCACATTCTACATTAAACTCCAAGGTCCCTGGAACCATGAGCTTTCTTTGGGGGGCTGGTACTTTTGCTGATTTCCACCCAGGCTAGTGACAGCTCTTCACCAGGGAATTGCTGTTTGCTTTGAAGTACTTTTGAAGTCTTACAATTTTATGTTTATATAACTTTCTCTCCTTCCCTCTTTCTCTCTTCCCTCCCTCCCTCCCATTTAACAGTACATGCAGTGGTCAGTAGCTGCCAGATACACTGGACACATTCCCAATACACACTGTACTCTTGTCATGAATACTGACTCCTTAATAACCACATTTTTTTACCCTATTAAGATGCTATTAACAGATTGGTATTTTTACTCTCCCCTTGGCCAGCTAAAATCTGCTTCCTCTTACCACTCTTCACTTATATTTCTGATGATTTCAGCAATAGGTGGAGTAAATGAAGAACAAAAGGCTGTGACCTAGCAGCATGTTTTCCACAGAATAATATAGAAAGTGCATCCTCTGCTTGAGTTGCTATTTTACTGCTGATAGAAGAATGCTTTTGTGTCCAGGGGCTCTGGGTGTTCGATTCAGGTCTGATGTCATCATTTGCAGAAATGAATAAAACCAAGGACACTATTCTGGTGGGTAATAATTGTCTTTTCTACAATAGTGTTGTCAGAGGTATGGTGGATTTGATGCCTGGTTCCCCACTGATTATGGGGAGACTTTGTTGTTAATAGAAGGAATATATTTCATTACTACTTTTTAGTGTTGGATTGCTGTAGATGTGAGGAGAACTGATACAGTTAGGCAAGTCTGGTTTACTAATTACAGATTAGTTTGAGTATGATAATCCATTGGGACCAGCTAAGCTGTCATGGCTATATCTGCTACTGTACCTATTCTAATGTGGTTTTGCCTTCCTGTCTTCAAATGGAAACTTCAAATGAAAGCCCCAGGCTCCAGCACAGCAAAGCTCTCTGATGAAAACAGCTCAGTGAGTGAGAATTGAGTAGTTTGTCTGCAAATCTGTGAGCCAAATAGGATGGCACTTCTTTTAGGAGTGAAATTGAATTTAAATGGGAACTGCTGCCATGTCCTGGGGAAATGCTGCTTCGTGTCTTAGAGACAATATGCAGTTTGAGTGTTGGAATGGAACGGCCACATGAATTCAAAAGGCAGGAATTTATCTTTTGAGGTCACTGCATTAGCTGAAAGCATGCAGACTTACCTTTAAGAGGAACTTGTTTCAGTCAGTTTTGTTAGGTGGAAGCATTTTTGTGCCATGCTGAGAGCTCTGGCTGTCTGACTGTGGAGACTGAAGGTGGAGACTGAAGTATTCGTGATGGCCGGAATGATCTTCTGAGCCACCTGCACGTTCTGCTCATGAGTGCTGGGTGGTTGTTGTTTCTCTGGAGCAGAGGTGAGTGTTCCCTGGGGTTCACTGGGTGTCTCTGTGTTCCCAGCTGGCCCCTGCCGGTTCGGTGGTGCCCAGCGGCAGGTGCAGAGCGTCCTCCGGGACTCCGTGGAGAGCTCCGACGATGAATTCTTCGATGCGCGAGGTCAGTGCACGCTTTTTCTCTCCTCCCCTCCCTGGTTTCTTTCCCCTCAATATTGCAACAAGCTGAGCTCCTTTGGAAGGTGAACCGACAGCATTGTCTTCATCAGACAAAAAGCCCATCGGATCTTCTCTCCAGGATTTATGAATGGGCCCACATTTACAGGAGTTGGGTGAGCGAGCTGCCCTGAATGAGTCTGGTGTCAGAAGCAGGAGGACTCCACCAGCACAGACCTGATGGATTCTCCTGGGCCCAGCTCCTTCCCAGATCAGGCAGTGTATGATGTTACAATTGGACTGTGCTTGTTCACAGTTCCTGATGAAGGCCATGAGTGTCCATGTTACTGATGACCAGGTTTTAAGACCAGTGGCTTAGGTTTTCCACTCTGTCAAAACTTTCACTGGGGGGACTGAGACCTCTGCTTGTTCAAGGAGCAATAATCTGAGTGCTTGTGGGTTCAGGTCACAGAATATTCTGAGTTGAAAGGGACCACAAGGATCGTTGAGTCCAGCTCTTAAGTGAATGGCTCATATGGGGTTCTAACCCATGACCTTGGCATGATTAGCAACATGCTCTGACCACCTGAGGCACCTGCAGCACTCCTGACTTCCCCTGGGAGACCCTGAACCTGAACACACCCCAAGTTTTGTTCTGAAGTGGGAGAAGAGTTTGTAGATTGTGTTCACGTGCAACATCCCACCTCCAGTGGGAGACCAGGGCTCTGGTTTTGGTTCTGTTTGCAGGAACCAGATCTAATGCTTTCCTGACATGTTTAGTTTGATTTTTCTGAAGAGAATAACCAGCAAGGGAGGATTAATTCTGCTACTACTGTGAAATCCCACTGTAGGATCTTTTATAGTGTGGGCTGTTGAGGTCAGACTGAGCTGTCTTTAGTGGCTTTTGTAGCAAACTGCAATCATTAAGTATGGCTTTGAGTAGTCTGATCTAGTGAAGGATGTCCCTGCCCAAGGCAGGATGTCTTGGACTAGATGATCTATAAAAGATTCTTAAAACTGAAACAATTTTATGATTTTATGAAAATGAGAGGGATTCAGCTGCCCCTAACTGTTTGTTGACACTTCTTTTCTAGTTTAAAGTAAACAGCAGGCCAAAGTGGGAAAACTCAACTGTCCTATGGGAAACTTAGCATGGGTTTGGAAGTGCTTTTTATTTTGTTGCTTCATTAATACCACATTCAGCAGACATTCTGCTGATGTCACTTGCACGGCTAAGATTGTCATTCAGTTTCTCACTCCGTTGATATTTATGGTGCAGAGAGAAAATCCCCTCCATTCCCAGCGTTTTGTTCCTCTTGAATAAGGCCTATTTCTGAGCAAATTAGTTTTATTTTATAGGACCACATTGGCTTCTGTCTCATTTCTGTGTGCTGATTTGGTGTCTGGAGTTGCATGGTGGATTTGCAAATGGCAGTTAGTGTTTTGAAGGCAGTATTTAGCATTGAAGGTCTGCTGTCTTGAAGTGAACTTAATTTTCCAGCCTGTTTTAATTTTCTTTGTGGGTGGAATTGTTGCAAGAATGGTTGACGACCAGTTCTTATGTTTTCATGCTGAGAGAAGCTTTAGTCAAAAGTCACCATTAAGGAGTTATGTCAGGAGCTTTTTAGTTAATTTAAAAATGCAGAGGGTAGGAGGTAGGCAGTGAAAGAGAAACAGCTCTGTGGGGGGATCAGCTTTGTGCTCTGAGTAGTTTGGAAGCTGTGCATCGATTTCACTGATAACTGACTGATCTGCTTCTGTGAAGCTGAATTTGTAATACTGTTTTCCTAAACATGCTGTTTTTGCAGAGACATAATTAATATTAATCAGATTATTACTGTGTATTACTCAAAGTACAGGTTTGGATCCAGGATGCCTTGACTTCGATTTATCTGCCAGTTGCTCTGACAGTGATGGTGACTATCTGATGGTGAACCACTTATTTTCCAATTTCCTTGCTGTAAACTGCCTACTATAGCTATCAAACATATGACAAATTTAAGCTTGAAATACAAGCTGCTTACATGAGAGTTAGATTATTTTTTATCACCACCCTCTCCAGTAGGCAACAGCCTTCATTTAACAAGGGAAGAAAACTTTTCAAAATAAACCTGAATTTGAAAACTTGGCACCAGATTTTGGCCTTTCCGAGAACACTACAACTATCCATTGAAATTGAGCAGTTCTAAATGGAGATAAATATGGAATAGTGTTTTTTAAGAAAGTCAAATGATCTGTGTTTGGTTGATCAGATATAGCAAGGTGAAGCTATTTGATGTGGTTTATTCAGGAAGTCTGGCAAAATGGTTTAATGCCTCTAGAATCTGTGAAATTGACTGTGGACTTCACCTTCTTTCAGGAACATAGTTGTATCCTCTTGGTTTACAGAGCTAGAAATGAGTACCTGGCTGGACAGGTACACTGCAGCCTCTTTTCTGAAAGAGATGCAGTTGTTCTTTTTGACTTAATTTGAAAGGATGTCCTATGGTAGTTTCTTCATTTGTTGCCTGTATTAGTATTGCCTGTATTCAGTTCAGATATGCCTCAAATAGTGTTTTCTCTTCCCTGTTTCTATATAGTACTTACAGTATAGAGGTTCTGTAGCTGAGAATTAAGAAGAAATCCACAGAAAAGTAAAGAAATAAGTGACCTAAAAAGGGCAAATAAATTAAAGGTGTTTTAAAAAAAAATGTAGGGAGACTAAGGCACAAAGACCTGACTACATCTTATCTGATGTCACAGTGCCAGCTCATGCCCAGCCTGAAATCAGCTCAGATCTGCTCTTCTGAGCTGGAATTTAGCAACCCATCTCTACTTGAAGAGAGCTTTGAGAGCTCTGAGCTCTCTGTGTGTGCATGCACGAGTCTGTATTTCATATTTCAAAATACATTAATGAACACTGATTACTTTCTCCTTGTTCCGAACCAAACAGCTGTCTTACCTGAAACAGACTTCTAGCATGGGGATGTTCCAGCTGTCTGCACAGAGAGAGGAAAGAAATATGGATGGTATATAAGCTCATTTGTCCCTTGTAATCTTTATTGTCAGTGGGTAGGCACACAGACTCTGCAGCTGGTACTCAGATGATCCTTCATTATTATGGGAATGTAAATTGTCACAGGTACAAAGCTGATGTGGATGTGTAACTGAGGTTTTAGGGGGAGAGGCTGTGTGTGTACATATGTATTTTATTTGCTTTTGGAAACGTAAGAATGGTGGCTATGTGTCTTGTGCTTTGGAGGCAGAGCAAAAAGCTCCAGGTATTGTGTCATTTCTCATGAAAATTCATGCCCTTGTAATCCATCAGTCTGTAGAAGTGTCTTTGCACTGAGAGAACCAGTCCATGACCCTGGACTCTCTATGGGAGGCAGCGTTAGGTAGTGGGTAAAAACCAGATGGGCTGTGGGTAGATATGGCCTATTTTAGGGCACTGATTTTTTGAGTCATATACAAGTATTAGTTTTATTTCTAGGTTTTCATTTTTCCAGTTTTAAAGCTATGAGAAATCTTTTCTGACAGGTGGCTGGAAATTAGAGTGGTGTTTAAGAGGAAGCTGTCAGTGTTATTATTGAAGTAGCTGGGAGGTGATTTCAGGCTTTTTGTGGCCTCCTGCAGAAGCAGCAAAGTTTACAGTTGTTATCATGTTTCTGATAAGATGCAAGTGGTGGCATTGCAGGGGATCCTGTTGCCACTTTCTGACCTACTTTAATTCAAATGAACTCTGATTTCAGCAGTTATTCTGGATTTAAACTAGTCAAGCAGATGAGAATCTGACCGATCAGAAACATACCTTTTCCAGAATTTATCTGTGCATTAAGCTTCTGATTTAGAATGTGAAGGCTTTTTTTTTTTTCTCTTCATTCCTAAGTGTGTAACTTGCAGATGTTATAGTCAAAAGCTTGCTGACAGCTTTTATAAAGATTCAAGAGGTGGCATGGAATGCAGCTGTCTCGTCTTCCCCAGCTGAGTTTGATTAGTCTGCATAAAAACTTTTGTCATTAATTTTGCTTTCTTACATTGAGCCTTATGGCACTGTCTTCTCTATTACTGTGTTCATAGAAAGCTGAAGCCAGTAAATACATGGTGCATATTTCAATCCAGGCTCTGTGTGTGCTTTCTCAAGATTCTTATTCCTGATAGAGGCTATAGTAGCTCTCTGCTAATTAAGAGCTGTTCTTAATTTGCTGCACCTTCCTCTCCTGAAAATAGATTTAATAGTCTCATTTATTTACTTTTAAAATGCTCTGCTGAGCAAGCTGAATATAATTTGAAAATGCTGCCAATGAGCTAAAGTGGAAGTTTGGGAGGTCTAAACACTCCTTAGCACGTTTGGGCTCTGAGGCAGCTATGTTATTGTATAGTACAGCTTTCCTTAAATACTTCAGTTTTTAATGTCAAAAGCAGTCTGTGTAGTCTAAAATGCTTGTAATGACAGTAGCTATCATTTTAATAATAGTTACTTGAAATAAAAAGTGACTGCTGTGTATAGATAGTGAACAATATCTATTACTGGGTTGTTAATCCTCTAATGACAGACTTTTAGTGAGAGATAATAATATGTGATAAACTGCTTATGTAGGTAAAAATTAAATGTGCATTGTAGACATCTAAGCATGAAGAGAATGAGAGATGGTGCTCTCTTCCCACTGGATATTCAGTGAGAATAGGATACCTGAATTGCTTAAGCTCTGTTTAAATCTTAAGCTTTAGTGAGTGAAAGCGTTGGAAACAGAAAAGAAAAACAACCTATGCTGATTTTCTTCCACCACACCTTTGTGCTTTTCAGTGATCTTCTACCTTGTGGTTAAAACAGCTGTCTTGAGGATTTCAGCAATGTTCCCAAGTTCCACGTGTAGCTGGAATTGCAACTTTGAGCACATCTCTCTGTAAGGCTTTGCCACCCTTGAGGCAGTCCACAGCTCCTCCTAATTTAGTATCATCTCTGCTTTCTCCCAACCAGCCTTTCAGAAATAAAAGTGTTTAAATGTCAGGAAAATAAATGTGCTCAGAAGCATATATCCTAGTAAAAGAGGCAGAAGGCATTTCTCCACTCAGAAACTGCCTTTTTGGTAGAGGAAAGCGTCTGTGTGGGCTAAAGGAATTGGCATTATCAGTAGATTAAACATAGCACCAGAGAAACCACAGGAGTTTGTCTGTGCTGGAGTGAGGAGAACCTATCCAGGAGAGAGGCTGTGGCTTTCACCTCCTAAAAATGAGGTAGCTTGACACCATTTGTATGTCTCCAGCATAACATTGTCTGCAGTGTTTCTTACCTGTATTTCTCACCCATTCTGTTAGTTATATAAACAAGGAGTATTCATCAGTGGTTGATATTCTTGCAGCTGCACAGTGCAGCTGGAGTTGGGCACTGTGGAGTTTCTTCATGGGAGAAACTGGAAGCTGTCCCAGACTCTACTTCTACCCATGCGTAATTTGTACTTCATAGACAGTCTGAAGTAGGAGGCAGAGGGCACAGCAGTGGGCACAATTAAAACATAACATTAGTGAGCTGCTTTTGCATTCTGAAAAACAGCTGGGGTCAAATCTCAGTTCCTCAAACAAAGAAATTTCTGGCTGACAGCCTTGTAAACAGAGAATCAGGCACCTGTGTTGGAGATGGAGCAGCTGCACATGTTTTGACTGTTGATTCGTCTGTCCTGGCTGGCAACTTAATTTAGTGGAATCCATACAGAAAAGGGAGAAGTAATATTTCACTGTTTTAATTTGCCCAACTTTCCTTTGTATCTTTCTTTCCATGTGGCAGGAATTTTAGACTTGTCAGCATGTTGCTAACTAGTGATATTTGCAGCAGTGAACTACCCTGTAATTTAACTGCTACTGTTTGATCACAGAAGGTGAAAATTGCAGATGAATACATCATCTCAAAATTGTCACAATATGAAATTCCACTGTTTAACTAGCATTTTTTTTTCCTCAGATTTGAAAACTGCACAAAGAAGCTGCATGTTCCCATTTGGCCATTTTATCTGTCTTCCACAACAGACAGGCAAATACTCCCCCAACACCATCTCCCCACACTTCTGCCCCACAACCTTTAAGCAGAAAAAGTCTTGCAAAACCCAGCCTTGAAGGCACAGTTCTCTCAGGTGCTTTAAATTCTTTTCACTGGTCTAAGTGCCTTCTTAGGCACCTGCCAGGGTTAAGAGCCACCTGCTGTGAATGTGTTTTATTAGACTTAACATTTCTGGGTCTTTTAGCTGCACTAGATTTTTGTGCTTTTTAAATACAACTTATTTTGTTAATTAAGAAGCTAAATGCTTCAATCTAAAACAATCACAAGAGTCCACAATTGTGGTTTTAAAGAAAAAAAAAATAGGCCATCACAAAACTTCAAATTAAACCACTTGAAGCTTCACTCTTCTTAATTGGATTGTGAGAGTTGCAACATAAATGAAAAAGAGTTCAGGGCAAGTGGGATGTAAGGAGAGGAACACCAGCTGAAAGAAGGATAAATAGAGCCCATGTGTCCTTCTGTCTGCCCATAAAGAAGCTGTAGGATGAAATAATTTCCAGTAAGGATAAACTGTCTGATGCTTTTACTTGCCAAAGGAGGCAAATAGCAGGAGAAGACTCCAGTGCTGTGAAGTGGAATTGCATATGAAGATGTAGGTTGTTTATGGAGGTCAGGACTGTCGGTGAAACAGGAGCACCTTGGAGTCTGTCTCGGTTTGCATTAGGAAAAATAGCTTGACCCTCATCCCACACAGCAGAGAGAGGCTTGGCCAGTCCTTGTGCCTCTGCAGCAGCCAGTGACTCCTTTGGACTCCTGACACTTTTCTGTGAGTATAGAGATGTGATAATATGGTTTGTGCTAGGCAAAAAAAGTAAAGCAGAGACTTACTATTTTTGTCTGCAGTCTGGTAAGGAGGTTTTTTCCCTTTCATTGATGATACTTGCTTGAGGTTGAAATCCATAATGAAATTCAGAGTGAATTGTTTCCTCTTTCCCTTCCATCTGTGTACATTTGAGTGGATTTACTTTGAAATGTTAATCTGAAAGGCAAAGATGGGTGTTTATATCCCTTTGTATAGTGGTCCACAAGCCACAAAATTGCTGTGAAAACTCACAGGTCCACTTGCCCAGGTAAGACTAACCAGATACCTTCAGTGATATGCATCAGTTTATACCAGCTGAGAAACTGTCTTGCTGACTTAGGTGTGTTATCAGGGATAGAGCTGGGGTCTGGAGTGCACAAGGCACTGGTGTGAGGAACTAATCCTATTGTATTCCAGATCACACTGAATATTTTCTGTCCAACTCAGAAAGCTAACAGAAATGAGAAACAGTCTGACCTCTAATCTTATTTCATCTTTCTGCTAAACAGTAAGACCATCTGGAATGCCTGGCTTGGTAAATGACATAACACAAAAGCAGTAAAAAGTACTAGATCTAAATGCTCAGACCATTCTGGAGCCCTGTTTCCCTGGAAGAGGCAGTTCTTTAGTGTCCCCTTGATACAGTTCCTAAGTGCTAAAGCCAGCACTGGGCAGATCCTTTCCCCAGAGCCAGGAGGAAGAGGCTGGGCAGCCTTTTGGGTGGTATTTTAGTCATTTACCAAGCTGGATCCAGCAAAGCCCCCTGAGGCCACACACAATCTCAGCTTCTCTGATAAATGTGACAAATGACCTTTATCAGTGTGTGACTTAGGGAGAGATAAGATATGGTGGTGTCTGTGAAGTGATTTGAAGTCCTTTATACAGATCCATCTTCTTCCCTCCTGAGTATCAAGATCTTTAAATGAGAGAGGTACATATGATGCAACAAGAAAGAACATAAATTTTTAGATCATTTAGAGACCCACTGCAGAGTCTGGTTGCCCACAAATGCACATCTCTTTCTTTTTTTTAATTTGAAAATGTTGATTATTTTAGCCAGAAATGTCCTGGTTTAATTCTTCTGTGTTTAATCCCACATTGGAGGCCTTCTTTCTACAAAAGGCAGTAAGAAAGAACAGAATTTGACTCATTCCCTCAAACTGCCTTAGAAAGTAAAGAACTGTTATTATTTATTTTACCTCTTTTTTTTCTTTTTTTTTTTCTCTGCACTCACCCTAGGTATAAAGACCATTCTGGGCTGTACACAGCCAGGCTGAAGTGCTTTCAGTAAATTTATTCAGAAAGGATTAATGCACCCTTCTTACCAAACAGCTGTTAAATTGAAGGAAGATATTTTCCTACAGCTTCTAGGCCTGTTTACTTTTGGTTTTTTAAGAAAGAGGGTGAATATCTATCTACAGATTGTGTGTTTTTTTCTTTCAGCTTTCCCTACCCCACTCCCTGGATGGAATTCCATTAAAAGATATGGTTCTCTACGCTGTGGGCTTGTTGCCATTCCATTATGTCTCTGTGCCTGTAGATGAAAATGTAAAGCTTTGTGTAGCACAGGTGGCTTTGATAAAAGGAAAAAAAACATTCTTGACAAGTTTTAAACTGGTCTGTGTGTCCATTTTTCCCTCTGCTCTGCCTTTTGAATGTTCTTAAAATGAAAAAAAAACCAAAAAACCAAGAACCAAAAACCCAGAGCAAACCAACCACTCAAACACTCAAAGTGATTAGTATAAACTTTTTTTTTAAGTGACTGCTCAAGGTAAGAGAAAGAATTCAGTCTTTTCCCTGGGTTTCCTGCACAATGTATTATGAAGCATACAGGTTTGCTGGAGAGTCCTGCATATGCTACCCTGTTATCTGTTCCCCATTAAGGGCTATGCTGAGTGTTTATTTCTCTCTCAATTACTAGTTCTCACCCTGTCTTTTTTCTCTTGTTTGTCACAGCAATTTATTCTGTTCTCCTTTTTTCCTCCTGCAGAAGAGATGGTGGAAGGAAAAAGTGCCATTCTCATAGGCATGAGCCAGTGGAACTCAAATGACCTCGTTGAGCAGATCGAAACAATTGGGAAGCTGGAAGAAAATCAAGGTAATGTTTAGCTTGCATTACATATTTATGTAGAGTTAATAAGGAAATCTTACTACTGAAGCGATTAGTTTCCAGATATTATGTAAATACAGAAATGTAATTTTACAGCATTCTGTAGTTAAAAGATTTATATAGACATGTAAATAGCATTTTAATACTGAGAAATGAGTTGCAATGATCTCTTCCAGGAGGAAACCTTGGCAGGCCAGGTAATACAAATTCATTGGCTTCAGTGGGAAGGAAGTCAGTGTTGGACTGAGCTCAACAACTATGACATAGATTACAAGACTAAAACTTACTTTTTGAATGTATCCTTGTATTCAACATACAAGAGACTTGTTGTCACTGGGTTATTTTGCTCCTTAAAGTCTGCAAATTTTTACTGGAATTTCTGTGGGGACACATACCTTCAGGTGTATTTGGGCCAGTTTTATGTAAACATTTATGTAACTGTGCCACTGAAAGGAGTGGGAAATGGGCACTGATACACCAGTAGGAATCTGGGACCTAGAACAAAGATCTAAGCAGTCTTAATTGTTACTTTGGCTCTTAAGTTGCCTAGTTGTTTGAACAGTAAAATTGCTTTGTTGACTTTAGGGAGAGAGAAAGACCTAACTTGCTTTTCTGTTAGTGGCATGAGGCTCAGGCATAATGGTACTTGTTAATGAACCTAGATGTACTTTTCTGTTTTAGGAGGCTTTTCTTTATGGATTTGCTACATGTAGTCAATCCTGAAAATAGCTATGAACAGGTCTGTTTTAGTATACACATGTACAAAAGTAATATTTATCTGAGTTGCAAACTTCTTATTACCAACCCTAAAAATGATTTATTTTGGTGGTATTTAAGTGATGGAGTTATACTCCATCCTTCTTCATACAGAGTGTTTCTATTTTCATTCAAGGTAATTCTCTGTGATGTTTTGCAAAAGAAAGAATTCTCATCTTTTTTTTCCCTTTGTTTCATTTCTGTTCACACACACCTGTTAAAAGCTTTGGAACCAGTGGATGTGACCCAAAGCAGCTGATGAACTGACCTGTGCTAAGATATGTTTACATTCTCACGTTGCAAGTGGCTTTTGTGTCACAGTTCATGGTGATGAGTTGGACTGTTCTTTATAGAGACATCAGGCAGGGACTGAAGTTGTTGGGAACTGGGCTAGCACAAGTCTGAGCCAATGTTACCTGTACTGTATCCTGGTAAACCAGAATGTGATTTCACTGTTTCATCAATGCAAAAGAAAGTGGAGTTCTGGCTGTAATGCACATTTAGAAATCTTCACTGCTGCACCTCTGCTCAATACATCAGATTTCTGAATAGGCAAGGCAATTACATGTGTTTCCTTCTTTCCTTGCCACCTTACACTCACAGATTTAGTCCTGTTGATTATCTACATACTGGTTTATTGCCTCCCCCATACACGTGCTCATCTGTGTGTTCATGGAATTATCTGCCAAGTGCTGATCGGTGATATCACACTGTTGTTAGTGCAGATAATTGTACCATGCTATTGTTATAGCTTAACAAGACTGAATAGTGGTACTGATTAGCAATTTTAGAAAAATCTCTGAGTAGCAACATCATATACAAATGAAGGAAGCAAAGAGGAAGGGAGGAGGACATTGGAAGGAAGACTGTGTTGTCTTCTGTGCCACGGTAAAAGGTATTTCAGCCTTAGCCCAATTGTTTATTGGAAAAACTTAAAAGTTCAGTTAAAGCTGGATTCTTTTTTATTTGTAGATAAGAGAAAGATATCTTCCTATGGTTTCTTTTCCCAGGGACTTCACTGGTTCAGTGGAGATATGAGGAGTATGGTTGCAGATTGAGGGAAACTCCCTCCCTAGCTGCATTTACTTTAGACTCGGGGGGAATGATGAGTTCATTGGTGTTGGCTGCAGAGAGCTTTGCTACAACTCAGCCAGTCTCTAGGGCCAGTGGTTTTGCTATGTGCCTGTGCAGAGAGCAGAGCACTGGTTCTTTTTCATGGTTTCATAAGCTGATTAATAAAGCAATTATTATGGGCTCTTTCAACAAGTGAAGATGCATGAGAAGATGCAGTATGCCCTGGGCAGAGCCAAACACTCACTGGATGCTTTTTATTTAAATAATGCTACGGTTCCAATGTGAGACAGAATATCCTCAGGAACTTTCTAAGTGGCAAGTATGTAATTTAGTTCAATCATTGATTCTCAGTAAGTACAACTGAGAGCACTTGCCCAGCACAACCTTTTTTATCAGAGGTAGAAATAAGTCTTTGGGAGAAAACTAGTAGCAGCATATAAATTTATTAAGTTTTCATTACAGAAAATAACACAAACAGCAATCAAGCCAAATTTAAAATTGATACAGCTGCATAAATTATGTTGATGCAGATGCCTTCTTTGTTTTAGAACAAAAGCTTTTTTTACACATCATAGCCATGCATTTAACTCCACTCCTGGTGCAAAGTATCTGTGCACTGCATTAAGGCAAATCGCATGTACAGAACACTGGGAACAAATTCAGCCTGCTGGATTTCAGTGCTTTGCATATCCTCCAGCTATCTTGAGATCATATCCTTACTTTAAATATGTATTGTTAGTGTTTGTGAGGTTGAAGTTGTTGGTGGTTTGTTTTTGTATTCCTGACAGAAGCAGGGAAGAATTTCTTCCTAATGTCCAATCTAAACCTACTGTCAGTTTAAAGCTGTTCTCTCTTGTCCTACCACTGCGTGGCCACTGGCCTGCTGAAGAGAAAAATCAGCCAGGCCATCATCCAGAGTACTCCAGGACTGGGTGTTGCACCAGCCTCTGCAGGGTTAGTTGGTCCATTGTGAGAGCTGGAAACTGCCAAAGAGATGGGTGGGAACAACCTCCATTGTCCTCAACCGGTTGAGAGGGCTTTGGTTTCAGGTCCTGGCTTCTGAAAACCACTATAAATTCATGTCCTGGTCAAAACACTCAGGATGACACAAAAGTTTCTGCACCATCATGACTGCTATAGTGAATTTTACCTTCTACTAGTGTTTCTCCTCCTCTCTCTCTTCTGAGGACTACCTTGCCTAATTTTGTCCACAGTGAATGTTCTGTGTAAACAAACTATATTCCTTTCCCCCAGCAGCATGTGATCTACCCCTCCTTGTCATGCCCTACTGGACTCATATAATTAATTACAGGGTGTTGTTACATAGCTGACTGTAGTGTTTATGCTGCTATTAAATTTATTGCAATAGCATCTGCTGCTGCCTATTAACGTGAAGAATGGCAAACAGAAAATTTGGCTTAGTGAATAGTGGAAGGGAAGGATGAAAAACTACAATAGTCATCAGGATTCCAAAACACATCAGATGGCTCATCTAGAGAACAGATTTTACTTATAGCAGCAGGTTTTAGGGAGGAACAGTGGACTGGATTTCTGCAAATCCTCACTGCTAGCAGTTTGTAGTAGGGCAGGTTACCACTGTTGTGCAACTCCCATCATTTAACTTTCTGATGCTGTATGTTCTAGAAGGCAGCTCAGCAAATGTATGCAAAATGAGGGAAACTTAAACTAGCTGCTGCTAAGATATTTTTTAGCTGAGTCCTGCTGCAGAGAGCACTGCTTTCCTTGCAGTCCCTCTCTTTCCCTTTTCCAGCCTGCACCAAGGTCCAGTCCACATGCCGAAATCAGCATGTGTTCTTGCATCAGTTCCTTTGGGCCTCGAGTTTCCCTGGCTGCCATTCCCATCCAGAGGGTCATACCATCTGTAGGTGTATTGTCTCCTTTCCTCTCCCTCTGTTTTCCCAAGTTTCACATAACTGTGCTCCCACCAGTGTTACATTTGCCACAGCATTTAAAAAAATTAATTAACAAAACAGATTTTTCTATTCAGAAGTTAATTTTCCCAGTATTCTTGCTGGGGTGATGGCTGTGTTCTAAAGTGGGGCGTGAACGTTGTTTGTTCCAGTGGTATGGTTATGTTGTTATGTGAATTCAGAGGATTAGAATACAGAAAGTCACGTGCCACAAAGCCTCTTGGCACTCTTGTAGCCAGTACTGCAAGACTGGATGTGTAGGGGAAGAAAGGAATGATCCCCCTGGTGTCTCCCTGTGCTGGCCTCTGACACTGGTCCCATCATCAGTGTAATCCCCAGAGAGAGCAAAACAGGAGACAACAATGGTACTGTGTGATGAAAAATGAGGAACAGGCACAGGAAGACATACCAAATGGCTTAAATCTACATGTTAAAAATTTACATTCAAAGTTGAAATTTGTTAGTAAAGCTTTAAAAAGAAGGAATTGTCTGTTTCTTAAACCTACCAAATAAATATGAATTTTAGTTCTGTAGTGGAAGTGTCTTTACATTCTGTCAAGAGCTGGTTTTTTGAGAAGGAGAGTTTCTATCAGCCATTCAAAGCTGCCATGGGAAGGAGTTTTCTTCATGAAACCCATTGTTTTCCATGTGGTAATTTGTGGAATTGTGTATACCAGCACTTCAGAAGGCTGGCCTATGCTCTTGGCATAGAGTCCTGGATTTTGCTGTTAGCTGTCACATTCCTGAGAGCTTCACACATTCTTCCCAAGGCAGTGACTGATGGCTGCTTTGCCTCAGCAATGACTCTCTCTGTGAGCGATTGCAGTTAATATTTTTCCCCTAATAAGTTGAAAGCAGGTCACAGTTGCGACCCAAGCTCTTTGTCAGAACAACAGTCTGTGAATTGTCCTGGTGAGGAACTGAAAATCTATGTGAAATTTGGAAAGTAGCTAATTCCAACAAGTTTCATTCTTCAAAAGTGAAATACAGCAGCATACTACAAGTACTGCTTGAACAAAGGGTGGACTAAACCAGATTTCTTTGCTGTATATTAAAAGCCTGTCATTTTTTTCTCCCCTTTTTACTCCCTTAGAAACCAAATTGCCCATTGTTATAGCTGGGGCATCTGAAGTAAAAGAGAGTAGTTATAGAGTTCTTCTGTCCTGCTGCATCCATCAGAGGAGTTAAACATTAATGTTAGCTTTTATATATTAACCCTAGTTGGATTTAGTGTAACAGCATCTTTAACTCATGAGCTGAGAAACTGTGCTTACAAGTCCTATAGTGTTCTTAAGGCCCTGGGCAGAAGCTTCCATTGAGCACAAGGAAATCAGTGGGCAGGCGATGGCAGCACGGGCACTGTTTTATTCACGTGTCTTGGAGTGCCACCAGCTGCCCTGGTCCTTGTCATTTGCCAGCCTGTTCTGTGTTGCCAGACACATGGAACAGAACATCCCCTCTGCTGTGGAGTCAGCTGGGCCCCAGTGCTGTGTCTGTGAATATACTCGAGGGGTAGGTAGGCTGCAGGAACAAGAGTAAGCATTGCTGGGCCTCTGAAGAAGGAAAGCATCTAGAGAAGGAATTGTGTTCCCATCCCAGCTCTGATGGGAGGTGTAGGCTGATGCCTTTGGTATTTGGTTTCTCTTGTGGTGGAATGATGGCAAAGGTATTCACCCTCCATGGTAGAAATGGCCACAGTGCTGTACAAGGACTTTATCTATAGAAAGGGCCTTTATTCTCATATCCTTGTGTCTCTGTATGTTAGGTTTTTGTATTTAGATCTGAGAAAATCCCTTTGTACTTGCAGCTTTCTTTGGACTGGTGGACTGTGGCAGGGAGTGGAAGGACAGAAACTTTATTGAAAAAGCTGCCAATTAAATATTTGGAATAGGAATCTGTTTTGCATTGCTAAGTAAGTTATCCCAATTCTTAGTTATTTAGAGATTCACTGGCTAATGCTGCAGGTTATCAAATATATTCCTAGCTACAGTTTTGTTGCCTAAGATGCCTCTCTTGAAATAAACTCTAGCTTCTAGACTAACCATTTTGATGAACAGATTACAGCAGTTGTCAGGTGTGTCATATGCTGAGCTGTTCCCACTGAAGCCAATGGGAATTTTGGAAATCACCATACTTGTCAGTTGCAAAATATTTACTGCAACACAGTAGAAAAAGTAAAGAGTTTGATGCTCCTGGAAAGCAATTTTTGTTCACATTGTGGTTTCTTCCTTTTGCAGGTGAAGAGTCTGCATTTTGCTCATCTGGCTTTTTACAGGAAAAACAACGTGAGTCGAAGTTGTTCTCATTTTTCTTTGTGCAGAGGCTGTTCAACAACTAAAGATGGTAATGGAGGAGACTTGTTAACGAGGTGGTCTGTTACCCTGAGAAATGCATGTGGAGGGACCAGGATTCTTTAAAGTTCTATTTTAAATTTATTTATTTTCAATGTGGATTATGAGAATGTACCAAGAAAGTGCCTGTGACGTTATTTAGGGCATTAGTGCCCTACAGTGTTGTCTGGAGTGGCAGAGGTGGAGCACTGGAGGGTGAAGCTGCTGGTGTACACGACAGCTCACACAGGACAGCATGACATGGCTGCATCTGGAGTGTAGGAGCCTTCAGGGCTTTGTGCTCTGGACTTCCTTCTCCTGCCTTTGCTTAAGGAGGTGCAAGAAGTGTTGCTGTTAAAATTTCTGAGTGCTCTAGGAATGAAAAGCAGTGCCAAGCCTGGCATTGCTAGGGTTCCTTTGCTGCTGTTGCCCAACTTCAACGAGTCTATTTATGTGTGGCTCTGCTGTTGATCTTTGTTTGTTAAAGAGCAGGAATTGACTTACAGAAACTTGTGGTGTTAATGAGGGTGTTTTCTTTCATCACAGTTCTCTCTGGGAACAATTGTCCACTGCCTTCCTGGAGTTCACAGTGAAATGTCTGTTCTTTATTCCTGCAGCTGTGTTCATAAGCACATGCTGTCACTCTGTGCCACCCCCTTTCCTTTTGGAAATCATACTTTTCCCATCTGGCCTGGTCTGATAGCTGGAGCTGGGCAGCACTTGGAGTTGAGATTCTCAACTAAACCCTCTGTGTGTCTTCTCCTCCAGTGCTCTATAGCAGTCATGTACAAGATCTGGTAGCAGATGTTGCAAGGCTCATTCAAGGAGGAAACTGTGGAAGTTAACACAGGCACTGCCTCATGTTGTGGCTTCCAGAGCAGGACTGGGCTCAGTGGCACGTGCCATTATTTTCCTCTAAACAGTGCAGCTTGCAAAGCTGCATCTGCAGCGTGTTACAGTGTTCTTCATCATTTGTTAATAGAAAGCATATGTCACAGCCTTCATGTGAACATATTTCTTATGACGGATTTATCATTATGAATGACTAGTAATAGCACAGCAGATGGCAGGAAACGGCATCATTTCTCATGGGAGCATGATCATGGAAATAGCAGTTTTCTTTTGGGACTGTCACCACCTTATGCTTTGTAGCTAAAGCAGGTTCTTTTTTTCTTTTACTTTAAATTTATCCCTAATTGACATGACAAAGTATTAGGGATATTTGAAATGGTCTGTGGATTAAAAAAAAGGGGACCTGGCTTGATTCTTAGCATGGGTTTGAAGTATACCTCATGATCTCAGAAGTTTGGAGATGATCATATGAATTGTGTTCTCCTAGATTCAGGGTACTTACTTATTGTTTTGGTTGTGCATTGAACCAGTGCCTTTCATGGCTGCTTTGGGGTCTTGAATCACTGTCTGAGCTTTGCTTTTCACCTGGCTCTCCTCTTGTGTTGATCTTGAGATCTGATGTGCTCCACATGAAGAGACTGTTTGGGCAATGAGTTAGTTCAGGCAAGCCTGTAGACACACAGCTTGCTTGGTGCCTAAGTCACTAGTGAGCACATAGATATATTTATATATCCATTCCAGTGTGAATTTGAGTCTAAAACAATCCCTACCAGACACACTGGCTCATTGGTATCTGCAGTAGCAGTGTATGTTTCTGTCTGCAGAACTACTTGGTAAGTCTCTTGTCAATAAATTAGTTGGCTTAGGTGATAGCCACTGTTCCTGGCTGTTGGCTGCTAGACTGAAAAGCAGTTTCTGTATTGGGGTTGCATTTAATTTAAGGCTGTGTGCTGCCATCCTTACAGTTCAGCATCTGATAAGCAATAGGCAAGTGTCACTTTCACCTATTTCACATTCCTTTGTTTTGGTACCACGTGTTTCTAAGAGCCATTTATCTGCATAGGGTGGTTCTCAGTGAGCTGAGACATGGTCCTGACAAAAAAGGCTCAGTAGTTCCTGCTGGTTTTTATAACACAGCCTTATGTTTTAAATGGCATAGTTGATGATCTCCCTAAAAATGGAACTTTTAAATTTCATAACGTTGGCATGGATTTTAATAATGAGGTCAGCTTTAAATTGCAGAGATTTCCAGAAAGCAATTGCATTTGGTGGAAGCTTGGAGTTTATGGATGTATGTTGTATCTCTTGGGTTTGCTTTCTCATTGGTTTTTGTTGTTGTACTCTTTTATTTTATACAAATACTAAATGACTAGTACATTAAATCCTTGTCTATCAGAAGAGCAAGATTAATGACCTTATTTTCAAATATGGAGAAATGCAGACATAGGCTAAAAAAATTTCCGGTGGCTCTAAGGAATGATATTGGTAGAATCTTGGGTAGAATTCACTCCAAGTCTTAGTGCAGAAGAGTAGATTGTTCAAAATGTGCATTGGACTAAATTCAGTGTTTTTAGAATAACCTGACCAGACCCTGTTTAACCATTGTTCTCGGTGAGGTGAAAATAACAGTCTGCTCTCTTAGGGTCTGGCAGACTGCCTGTAAGCAAATGGAGTGGAACCACAAAGAGGGTGTGAACTCCAAATGCCAAGGAAAAGTAAACTGAGTCATCTCTACCATTATTTGGTGTATTTATTTTCTTCTGGCATGCTGGAAGAAACAGAGGAAAAGGCGTCTAAATCCTGAAAGTTGTCTGTTGTCTACTCAGGAATTATTATTTAGTACAATGCTCTCTCTTTAACTCCTAAATCTTGTCTCTGTCATGGAGGGAGGAAGACCTCACAGTTTCTCTAGGAACTGCTACCCTTTGTGAGATGAGTGGAATTTTAAGGCTGCAACACTGCAGTCAGCTGACCTTTTAAATTATAAATTTCTGGTATCATCATTCAGGAGGGTTTCAAAGCCTCCCTCTTCCCCACATGAGAGGGAGGAGGAGTTGTTACAGGGATAGGATTCACATCTTGCCTGGAATTCCATCACTTGCAGTAGAAGGGAAAAGCAGATTTGCCCTCCCTGCAGAACTGACCACAGCAACATTTGCTAATCAAATTTCATCTTACAGCTGTTTCCCAGGTAACATGCAGTGGTAGAAAAAAATACTGCATTATGAAGAGACCAGAAAGAGACTGTTATAGTTCTCTTCAGTGACTGAAGAAACACAGTGCAAAACAGAAAAAGTGGGGAGTGCTTGATCATCTTCTTCTCTGTCCTGAAGAACAGAGATTTGTTCAGAGGGCAAGCCTTTTCACAGGCAGCTGTGGATAGGACAGGATAGGATAGGATAGAATCAGTTCCTGTTATTCAGGTTGCAGGGCTTTCTGCAGAGTAATTGTCTTTTCTCAATGGTCTGTTACTGCTATTTTTCATCATGGTAATGGAGCAGTGCAGTTCCCTCTGGGAGTTTCCTGGGTAGTCACAGAGGTTTTTGGAAGAACCGCATCCTGAAGGTCTTTGGAAAGTGAAAGGCTTTATTCACTTGCCTATATATAGGTGTTCAGTGCTATTTAAGACATACCAGAGTATCTAAGATACCTGTATGGAATGAGCAGAGCAATGCAGAACCTCAGGTGACCTTTTCTGCTGCTGCTTCAGAAAGCTGGTGCTACAGACCTCTGTTTAAGGACCTGAATCCTGTTCTAAGTGTTGCTGTTAAGAATAGAAGAGCCTCTAAGATTCTGTGTTGTTCTGTTTGTCCACAGGATTTCCTGTGAACAGATCTTTGTATCTTGAATCTAGAAATGTGCCTTACCTCCATAGTTGTCTGTAAAAGATGTGGTAGTCAAGTATTTATATGACCAATATGTCTCTTTTCCTTTCAGGTGAATTATATA
This sequence comes from Xenops minutus, assembly GCA_035221455.1. Lineage (NCBI taxonomy): Eukaryota > Metazoa > Chordata > Aves > Passeriformes > Furnariidae > Xenops > Xenops minutus. Next base: position 77,150 of record JAWWEE010000048.1, on the reverse strand, counting down.
GAGCCTCTTTAAGAAAGCAAAGGTTCCCTGCACAAGGTAGTATTGAAATACAGGAGGACAATGAGGTAAGATTATTTCCTAAAACAGGCTTGCTTTCCAAGGAGTAGACACATGGAAATACTCTCATATTGTATTATGGAATTATAAACTCATTTGATGGCTTTGTGTCTTTCCCTTGTTCAGTAGGTGCACATGCAATCACTGAAAAATTTCACTAGCTTTTTAGACATTGCACACTTAGGTGGAAATAAGACCCAGTTCACTGAAGAGAAATTGTGATATCTGCTCAGTACTTGAGTGGAAATGCACCTTTGTGAAGCAGATTCAGCAGCAGTCATGAAATTGATAGCAGAATTGCCTTCTTTTTGACAAGCAGGAAAGAATCTAAGCAAGTTCTGATCCTTCCAGCAAACTGACTAAGGTCCTCTGTCCACACATAGGACAGATAATGAAAATGTCTGCTTTTACATTTTTGGAGAATTCCAGTCCTACAGCCCCCTGAAAATTATAACAGTCATTGATTGACTTCAGATGTCCAGTTGATGAGCCCTTGAGCCCCTTGTCTCAGTCATGGCTGAGTTGCTGCTGAAAGGCAAATTAATTTCATTCCATTGAGTCTTCCTGTGAAAGACACCAGTTAAAACCAGCTGAGAGCCCTGTTTCGAGGCTTTCAGCTCCACCAACCAACCCATCAGCAGTGCTGCTTATTTACAAGCAGGCATTGGCTGTGGAAGGGACTACTCTTAGCTTTTAAAGGGAATTCAGTTTCTCTTCTGAATAACTGGAATGGACAGATATGGAGAGGGAAATTGTAAATCAGTGCAAGGGAAAGCAGAACCTTAAAAATGCTCATATGATCCTGTATTTAAGCAGATATAAGTCAGGTCAGCAAAATGCCTTCACAATGAGTACTTCTAGTGGATACTAAAATTCATGAGCTGAAGAGAGATAGTGGCTTTATGGAATAACTTACAATTCTCTCATTTTCAGCTGTTTCTCTTTCACCATTATAAAAGTACTAAAGTTACCAATTCCCCTTCATTCCAGAACTTAAGAATTAAGTGTCCAGAACATTGCCTGATTCTCAGTAAATCACTCAATCTAGCAATTAACAATCCTTAGACAAGAAACATTACTGTTGTTTTAGTTGTGTTTTCGTATTTGGTCAGGAACTAGAAGTCTTCAGGAATCGTGTGATCTAAAGTGAAGGAAGAAAATGGCAGTCAAGATTTAAAAATAAAAAGTCTAATCTTCTAATGTATTAATGAGTTCTTTGAGTGCACATAACTCTCAAGAGATAAAGAGGAAATAAAAGGTGTTGTGAGACATTCAAAATGCTATTCCAGTCTGAGGTAGAAAATATCTTGTTTATTCTACAAAGCTAATTATTGTCTGTGGATATTCACATATTCATTAATGTACTGGTGAGTTTTATGGATATCAGCAATGATACATTTTTTAACTTTTTCAGTGAGTGTCTGGGTGAATTAGCCCCATCTTTCATTTTAATGAGAAGCTGCCAGTCTCTAGAGGCTGAGATAGCTGTATCATCTGCTTTTGCTGGATGTTTTCATTGGCAGAGAAATTTGGCTTTTTAGAACCTCTGATAATTTGAATGAGAACCCTGCCGGTAAATGAAGCAATCCTTCAGAATACCTAGACAGACAATTGCTCAGGCTGCCTGTGGAGCTTGGGATTCTTCTCCAGTCTCAGAGTATTTAAAGTAGCTTTTGATGTACACAAAGCTGTTTTAATCTTTGTTGATCTGAAACCTCCATCTGTGCTGCAAAGGTTTTCTGTCAGAGAATGGTGGGTTCTACCTGGGTCAGACATACTGGAATGAAATGGAACATGGGGCATGTGTACATGCACACACACAGCCCCACCCCTCCAGGGAAGGCAAAGAGCACAAAAGGATCACAGTGGGGGTGGGAGAAAAAAATTCACTGCTGGTGTTGACACCAGCTATACCAACAATGTCCATAAAAATGCTTCATCCTTTCTTATTCCCTGTTTTTCTCACAGGAAGGAATTCAACAGCAGAACTGCAAAACTCATGTGTTAATTTTGATCCTGCATGGAGGGAACATCTTAGACACTGGAGGTGGGGACCACAGCAGCAAGCTGGCAGACATCAACACCTTCAGCTCTGTGTTTGAGAAAGTGACCCGAGCCCATTTCCCTGCCTCTTTGGGCCACATCTTAATGAGACTTGTTCCCTGCCCAGCAATCTGTTCAGCAGCTTTCTCTCTTGTTTCCAAGTAAGTTGATTGGCATTTCCTGATGTTTGGCTTTGCGTTGTGGTTTTGAATGGCTTTCTGTGACCCATCTTGTTCATAATGAAGTGCTGCAAATACTTCTTAATCTTTTGCTGACCGCAAGACTTGGAACGGTCTTTCATCTGTTTTTAAATGGATGAATATGTTTTTTTGTTGGATGTATCCAGTTCAGTAACTGCTTTTCATTGCCTGCTTTTTCAGTCTTCTAGTTCACTCATTGAATGAGTGAACATTTCATTCCTTAGAGATGTTTTCTTGGACATAAATATTTTAAATGGCATGATAGAGAAAGGAGAAAGAAACACATGCTCTTGGGACTGCTTTAGCTATTCTGCAGGTGCAAACCAGGATTAACTGGTGAACTCAGGTGAGGGGAGAAGAGAATCAAATTTTCTTGATTTTTGTTTTTCTAAGCAAAGAGAAACTTCTCTTGGTTTTGTCTGGGGCTTGCCTAAGTGATGGTTGCTTTTATAGTCTTTCTTGTTGCAGTGTAGTGCCCAGGGTTGCATTTGGAGCTTATGTAGAGCAGAAAACCCTGCAGAAGAGTTGAGGAGGTCTAAAACCACATTTTGGGCCATAAGATACATGAATGCCTGATGTGCACATGTCAGATTTAGAGAGGAGAGTTGGAGAAAACACTGAAGTTCTGTAATCTGGTTGGACTTAAAGGCATGTAGGAAGAAGAGGTGTCAGAGTGTAGTCCAGACTGGTGGAACTTGTGACTGTTTGCATCAAGGGGAATGCGTGGAAACAGCCAGGAAAGAAGTGTGTGCATACCCAAGGTGCTGCCCTGAAAAGCAAGAGGACTCACAGAAGAGGAGGTGAAATATCAAAGAGTGTTTGGAAGATCATCCTTGCCCATTTGGGCCATTGGTTAACAAGGTTTTTTCCTCTTTACCTCTTGAGAGTTCTATGCACTCAGAGAACTCAGTGTCCCTTAGTTATGCCATAGTGCAGTGCCTGCAGGTCTCAGCTATCTGGAGGAAGAGCTGGTAGGGCAGAAGAAGAGTGTGTGCTGGCAGGCCAAATGAATACAGCTCCACCTTTCTGCCTCTGCTTCTTTATTCCCTCTTGCTGCAGCACACAATATAACACCATCCTGCATGTTTGAATGTCCTGTAGGATCATCCTGAGCACTGACATAACATTGGTATTGCAGTAGTATGTTCTTGTGTGGAGCTGCATGTACCCATTTGGGGCTGACAAAAGGAGACACAACTCTCTGCTCTCACATTTCTGCACCTTCATGCCAGCAGCTTTCATAGCCAGAACTCCAGAATGCAGCTGTGGAACATAAAGTTGTGACAAACATTCCATTTAGAAGCCTGTGGTGGAGGAAGGGTAGTTTTCATTACTGTAGTGTTTCACTGAGGGTGAGCCAGATGACTGACTAAGCAGCAGTACAAGATTTCTTTGGTTTGAATGTAGCCTCCGTTTTCTGAAGATGCATCATGAGTGTGTGCCAAGGTAGTGCAGCCTGGTGTTTACCTTGGCATGGGTTTTGAATCATGCTGTGCCTGTGTGCAGAGTGCCCAGGTTCAGAGGGATTCCACTGGGACTTTCGATCTGAATGCACCTATGCAGTTCTCCTCTCTGCCTTGCAAATAGTGGCCTAAAGGAAAGGGACCCTTCAGGGCAAAATCACTCCATGTAGTCAGTGTTTCAGATTGTTTAAAATGGTCTTTTTCCCATCTACTCCCATCCTGTTTCCTCTGTCTCTCATAAAAATCAAACACACTGTTTATGTAACCTGTATAAATTTAAAATGCATAACTGATCTCCTGTGACGCTTGGCTCTGTCATTGGGCCTAAAAACAAAAAGGGGTTAAAACAAAGGCACATTTTTGTTCCAGCTAGATGACTTTCAAGCCATTTCTTCCTTTTTCAGGGAGAAAAATATCCCAGAGTGGATCAACTGTTATGCTTTTTATAGCATATGATTCAATGAGCATACATTGATTCACACCTCAGAGCAGAGCTCCTGAATTACAGTATTAGCCAAACTGGAGAACAGTTCTTGCAAATTTAGAGGGGGTGGGAAGGAGAGAGAAGGAAAAAAAGGCGAAAACAAAACTTACATTTAGGAAGCAAACATTTTTTTGCTCTTCCATCTTTTTTTTTATCCTGAAAATGGAGGATGTAAATGCATGTTCTGGCATTCAGAAACTGCAATAGGAAGTCCCTGGGACTGTCAGTATGGAGTGCAGATAACCAAACCATACTTGGAGAAAATGTCGTGCAGCAGTTATCCAAACAGATGTTACATATAGGTGATTTCCCCCTGTCCTTTCTCCTCTCACCCCCTCTCCGTGGTGCAGTCTCAGTTATCCCTGCTGGAGGTGCCATCAGTCTCTTCTCCCCTAGGAGCCAGGTGTGCTCTTCCCACTATGGAAGGCCAGGCGTGTCCCTTGGTCCTTTCCTCAGGGTGCTGTTGGGTTCTGTCTCTGGCCAATTTATCTGTCAGGCTCTTACACTCAGTGGTTTCAGCTGTTTCCCTGGGATTTCCCTTGCCTTTGTGCAAGTGTGATGTTTTGAGCTGGTGATTTTCCAGATAACAAGACTTGTGCTCCTCTCAGCTTCAGCACTGATACCTCACCTGTTTGTCTCAGCTTCAGCACTCATACTCAGCATGTCCCCTATGACAACTTCCTCCTTCCATACACTCTTTCAGTGGTCTGGATGTTTCTTCCCTTTGTGTTGTGTCTCCTATAACAATGGAGGTCTCTGTGGATAAAACCCCAAATCCTCATTTCTAAGCCAGTTAACTGTGATTGTCTTGACAATAATTGCTCTATTTCAGTTTGATCCGTATTGCTTTATCTATGGGGGGGAAAAACCCAATAAATTGCCAGCTATTTATTTTTCCATTGACTCTGGTTTGTGTGGTTCCCTTTTGAATATTGTTTGTATTTAATTTTTATTATGAAAACATATGCAGGTATTTTTTTGCATTTCAAACATTCATTTAATTTTTTCCTCCCATGTTTCTCCCTTTTCTGAGGTGTTATCTGCCAATTTTATTAGTAAATGAGACTTTTTTTGCGGGTTTTGAAGCTTCAGTTTTCATTTTTGAGAGTTAGTATTCATAACTGTATGTCTGCTACGCATTTGGATGATCTAATCAGCTGGCAAAACGAAGCCATGTTAATTGACAGAGCTTGGCAGACCAGCTGAGCTCAAGGACATAGAAACATATTTTTTGGATGAAAAATACCGAATCATTGGAGTGCTTCAGCCAGAGGCAAGTGTGGAAAAGCCCAGTGAGGCTTGGGACATGAGCACTCACCAGCAAATCTTCTGTTCCATTACCCTGGTAATAGTCTCAAGGATGTGAGTTTTAGCAAAAACATAGACTGATTCCATTCCAGGCAGCTTGCTTTTAAATATTGTGATAAGCCACCAAGATCCCAAAATAAGTGAATACAAAATAGAGTTCAAGTTGCCTGCCTGTGGCTTTGGATGAACTTTGGATGTGCTGAATTATCCAGAATACTTCTGACTTTCCTTTAACTTCTAAATGACAGTCAACTTACTGTAAGAGAACGTGGCACACACCTTCCATCTTGAGGTCTCTGTGAGTTGTCCTCCCCACTCATCAGAAACTTGCAGGGTGCAAATCCAAGCTGAAGTAAAGCTGGTGTTCTATCAAATTTGAGCTTGTATTTTCAATCAAGTCACCTCCTTTTTGCCAAGTGTTACTGTGCAAACATTTGCTGTGATTTCAGACTGTGTGCAGCTTTCTTTCATCTCTTTGAAAAGATGGGACAGTGGGAAAAATGTCTTTATGTGCTTTTGAACAATACACCTGTTGCACTTGTGTTCTAGGAAACAGTATTCCATTGGGATGGTTGGATCCTGCTCTCTGATGTAGTAAGTTATATGGGGGGAAAAAAAAGCTGAAATGTAATCATGGCATTGCCATTCCAAATTGTGTCTACTTCTCTGTGGCACAGTTGCACCAAGTGTGTTTAACTAAGAACTGCCTTCTAGTGTAATCTCACTCAACTAAAGCAGTGACTCCTTGATTTTTTTTAAGCAGTTGAATCCTGTGAGGAAATGATCTTCCCTTTGTTCTCTCATTGTGAACTGCAATAGCCCAGCTCGTTTCTGTTAATTACCATTCTCTATCGCTGTGTGCTGGCTCTTGCAATTTTCCTGATAATAACATGTCCTTGTCCAGCCTCAATCCCTACAGCTATGATGAGAGCTGTCTCAGTAGCAGTGAAGACCACATCCCACTGGCTGCCTTGCCTTTGCTGGCTGTTTCATCCCCTCAGTACCAGGATGCAGTTGCCATGGTGATCAGCAGAGCCAATCAAGTTTACAATGAGTTTCTCAAATCTACAGATGGGGCTGGCTTTAATGGACAGGTAGGACTATTTTTTCTTACATCAAATTAAAATTCCTTCAGAGCAAGGCTGTTTCTTTGTAAGCCGTTGTGTTGAGGGGTTTGAGTTGTGTGTGTAGGACAGCCCTGCAAATAGGATGAATGACTGTTAGTGTGGGATCATCTATGCAAAATACCTTCTCAGTGCCCAGCACGAGAAAGGCACTTCTGGAATGCTGTGCACTGTCTAGTGTGGACTGACTCAGCTGGAGAGGATTATATACCTTCTCCCACAAGCATTTTGACCCCTGAGCTCTCACTAAGTAATGCTATGGTGTGGTAAATGGGGAATGCCGAGCAGTGAACAAACATGCCAGCCCAAGACAAATGATAATCTGTGTTAATGAGTTCTTCACACGTCTGCTATAGCTGATGAAAAAATTAGGGGTCCTTTAAGATCCTAAAAAATCCAACATTTAACTGTTGTCATTTCCTTTTTGCCTCTGTCACAGTAGTAATAAAACCATTCACAGTAAAGAAGCACAGAAGACAAATTCTCAGTTGGAAGCAGCATTGCAGATTTCCTGGGTAACTGGGAAAGTCCTGCAGTTTTTCTGTTGTGACCCACTCACCAGTGAAGTCACCCACAGGTTTCTTCTGACTGATGCATCAGTTGCTGCTCCTTCTTTGCCATCTTTAGACTACAAAAAAGAACATTCCTGCTTCACACAGGAATATGATATTGATGCCCTGTGTGAACTACTGAAGTTATTTTGCTTTGGGGCCATCTACATAGTCAGAAACAGGCACTTCCTTTAAATGCAGTGACCTTCACACTTCAGAAAAAGAAAGAAAATACATTTAATATATAAAGTACAGTGTAACCTTTGAAGGAAAGCATTATTACACAAATTCTTTTCCATAGGAGTAATAAGATTATGCTGTGACATATCAGTATTTTTAGACTAATATTTGGTTTGAAGCCAATTTCACTACGCATAGTAAACTATTCTTGCTTGAAGCATAAAAACAGCCCAACTGCAGTGACAGAACATGATGAAAGGTGAAATTATGTAAAGAAGAATTGTACCAGTTACAGAATAATATGAAAACAATTTTCTCAATAGAAATTGAATGCTATGGGTTTGTTCTTTGACAAAGCTCCAAAGAAGTCTCCTTGGTGTGTTTTACAAATCAGATATATTACTTCATGTGGAAGAGTCTGCTTAATCTCTGTGTTATTATATACCCATCATCAACAATAACCAGCACTGTTAAAATGGAAGTACAAATCTGTTGTGATCCTGTTCCCTTTATGGCTCCAAAGGAATTGCTAAGTGGCTGGAAATGTTTGTGACACCAGTCATCTGGTGATCTGGACTTTTCGAGCTGGAATCTGGCTGCAAGTAGCTGGAAGAGTTCTAATCCATTTGGCAGAACTCCCACTGGTCAAAATAGTCCCTGGGACAGATATTCTTGGCATAGGGCATATTTGTTCAGATAAAAGGAACTGGAAGAAAGTGGCTACACATTTTTAGCTGCAATAGGAACCAGGGGTGTAAAACCCAGTAACGAGGGTGTGAAGTAAGACAGGAACTCCTCTGCAGTGCTGTGATGCTGTCTGTTTCTTTTAAAACACTTGCTATATCTCCCCAAAAAATCTTTCTCTTTTCTCAGGTGTGTCTCATAGGTGACTGCATTGGAGGAATTTTGGGCTTTGATGCCATCTGCTATAATTCCAATACAGCTGACGAGAGTCGGAACAGTAGCAGGAGAGGAAGCATCAGCAGCATCCAGGTGAAGAGAAAAAAATCCACACAGCTGAAACCTTACAGATTCATTCCCTAGAGGAAATCAACTCCATATAAGCCAGTGAAAATTTAAGGATTTGCCAAATAACCATGATAGAATGGGATTTTGCTCATGTATCAAAAATTTGCTGTTTAAAAATTTTGTCAGCTTCAATTTGATGATATACAGAAATCAGTAGTGAAGGCTTTATCTATAAACCTTTAAAGTAGGGTTACCAAGTGCCCGTTATTGTATCCCTAACTGTACATACAAACATGTCCTCTGCCAGTAATCTCTGTTGGACTTCTGTTTTTGTCAGAATATTTTCTTTTTTTATATATTTTTTTTTATTTGTTCACATAGGGTCTGGAATTCCTTATGCTACTGCCTGGGGGTAGTCTAGCGTTAAGATGTGTTACAAATAGGTCTTAGTGACTGGTGAAATAATAACTTTTTCTTCATAAGGAATGCAAGTCACCTGAGGATGTAAATGGACCACTGAGTGTCTGTACAAGTGCTGCATTTGCAGAGAAGGGAGGAGTAATTCTACCTGGGATCCAGGGAAGAATGTTTGCTAGTTAAAGCATGGGGTTTTCATGTAATGCTGGCACATAAACTTTATTATTGTGTTCAACACTTAAGAAAGAAAATTGAAGTTCAATTAATCTTATGTAATTCAGGCTCAAGTGGATGTGGTGAATTAGAGTTGGTACTGAGTGAAGTGCCCATGCTCTGTTCTTTGGCTTTGTGACCCTGGCAAGATTGTTTCATGTCTTTAGTTACCTCTCCTCAAAAATGGTCTCAATGACACCAACCTGCTTGGTTCAGTTGAGAACCTTGTGTGCTGGAAGTACTCTCGAGCAAAGAGACATCATCTAAATTTTTCCAGGAACAATTAGTCACCATTAATAACATGGCCCTTGGGAGAAAGACTAACTATTCACTTGTCACAGAAGCCAGGAGATCCTCTTGGCTGTTGAAGACTGTAGGAGGAACTGTGTGGAAAGCTTCACCTCGTATCTCTTTTGTCCAATGAACTTGTTCTTTCTGTAGCTGCAGAGAAGCAGATTCAATTAGCATGTTTTCCATAGTCTGTCTGCATGTCTTTGGCCAAGCCTCTTGATCTGTCATGCCCCAGTCCTCATCTGTAAGCCTTGCACTCTTTCTCCTTTATTTTGTTAGTAGGAGTTTACACATTTTGCTCTGTTCATTTTCTGAAGGATAATCCCCTCTTAGCAGAGGACTCCAGTCTGGCTGACAGCAAACCCCTGAGCAAAAGCAATATTGACATCTCTGGAGTGATGGAGGATGAGGAGCCAGGGCAGTCGCTGCCTCGGAAGCAGAGTGACTCCTCCACCTATGACTGTGATGCTGTAACCCAGCATCATGCTCTCCTCTCCAGGTAACTCAGGTTCTCAATGACCTTGCCATGACTGGAGCCTGGAACCTTCTAATACCATTGTCCTTACACAGCTGGAGTTGGTTAGAATTTGCAGCAGAAGGTTCAGAATAAACTTACATAGATCTGTACTGCTAAAAGGGAGGGGGATAGGCTTTAATCTTCATAGTCCTTGCATAACTTTACCAGTGAGTATTCTGTAGAATGACTGTAGAAGACTCTTGAAGGTAGTAAATTTACTGAATAGCCACACTGAAAACCATGGTAAGTGGCTGCTAAGGTACCATATGAGCCTGCAGTTTCAAAGTGTGTTGCTTGGATCTAAATACAGGTGCTAGAGCTTCCTAAGCAGCCTATTTTGGGAATGTTTGTTTTTTTTTTCCTGAATGTCCTCTTCATTATTGTTGATCCAGTACATTTTCTTTGCTCAGCATCCACTCAAGTGTGTTGAAAGATGGTGCAGACCTTCCTCCTGTGGATTCCAGTCTCTCAGAAGTAAACCTGGGCCGATTTGAATTTGAGGTGTCTGATTTCTTCCTCTTTGGGTCGCCACTTGGTCTGGTGCTGGCCATGAGGAGCACTGTTCTGCCTGGCCTGGATGGTAAGCTCCTGCTGGGGTTAGAATCCAGGGTGGGTAATGACCTTCATAAACAGAGGCTCACACTAAAAGGAGGTAAATAAAGGAGCCTAGTTAAAGACTAGGGAGTGAGGTAAATGTCTTCCTTTAAAAGAGGGGAATGTTAATGCTGGTAGGTCTGAGATGGTGAGGGTTGTTCCAGGGATGTCACTGCTTACCTGTTTGCAGAAGTGTCTTTTGCTCTGCTGTTAACCATATATGCCATGTCATACAACATGAAACTCACACTTCACCAAGGATCAGCCCTTGAAAACGATACCAAAAATAATGTCTGTGCTTGGTTCAGCATTACCTGTTGTTCACATCTGGCTTCATGGGTGATTTTGGCCCCAGGGTGTGTGGGTGTGTTGCTTGTGAGCCATTCTTCCTCTGTGGTAACAGAGCCTAGAGATCAGATGCATTGAGGATATTTTAGTTTTATCTCTAATCTGGATTTTTAAAATTTTTCAGTTAAAGGAAAAGCATACTTTACTTTTTAGTGTTCAGCACATGATTTCATGATTTGTCTCTTTGCATGGTATGAGCTTTGGATAGCACAGCACCTTCATAGGAAGTGGTACATTCATTTACCAGGTGAGGGAGAAAAATCCATTGCAACAGTGAGAAGAAACAATTCAGGACTCCAAATCTTTTTTTTTTTTAGCCAATAGCCTTTCTTTCCCGAGTCTCAGCTATGGTACCCTCCACACACTTTGACAGGAAAAAATCATGCTAATTGCTAGTATTTTAAACTATTTTCTTCAAATTAGCTCTCACTTCCATCCTTCCTCTGGTATCCTGCAGGGAGCATGCTTTGAGAGCAGCTCAACTGACCGGCATTTCAAACACATTCTGAGGTGAGCAGAGTCTACTTGAAGCATAATTAGTCTTGAGAGGTACATATGATAAAAGACTCCCATTTTTGAGTGATAATTATGGCACAGTTGATGGGGAAAGAGATGCACTGAAACCTACCATGCAGACAGATGGAAGTTAGTTGAGAAGAGTCAGGTGCCCTCTTTACTGAAATAAAAGGTAGAAAGTTACTTAAAATGTGACAAATAAAATTCAGATGTTTTTATTTATTTGTTTTGTTACAATCAGTTTTAAAAACATAAGGGAAGAAAATTTTATCTAGAGGTTTGCCTGTTAATGTCTGCAGAACAGATGCCTTTTTCTTGTGTTTTAGTTCCTGAATATTTATTTTCACACTAACAAGACTGTGCATAAAACCAGATCTTCATTTCATTTTTTTTTATTTCCTTGCCAAATGCCTTTTAAGTCTCATCTGCCCAATATTCTGTTGGTCCCTTAGTGCTTCCTTGGCAGTTCTTCTGGTTACCCTCTAGCCCTGTCTTCTGTAGTCCTCCCACTATCTAGACTCAGTTCTTACTGTCCAAAGCAGAGATCATTTGATCTGTGTGCAGATCATTCTTCCACTCTGTGTGCTGCATATCCTTGGAAGAGGCTTGCTGTCCTATGCAAATCTCAATTCCCACTGGGTCATGAGCATTTAGTTCCATCCACAAAGTAACCCTGTCCTGCCCTGGGGTGGTTGCAGTGTTTTACACTTGCTCTCAGTGGGAACTAATCCTGCTGAGTGCCACAGTAGTAGGGAGGGAAGCACTGAGCTCAGCACTGCAGGTGTCAAACACAGGTACAGAGCTCAGAAATTTGGCAGAAACACAAAACTAGGAAGATAATTTCAGCT